>OY720640.1:47260717-47632755 GCA_963169105.1 Ceriagrion tenellum
TGCATCTCCATAATCATTCCCTCTCTGACCCACAGATTTCTTATTTTAGGTGTACTTACCATGCTCACCATTGCAGTTGCTGCCTCTACAATTACTTGTTTCAAACTCCTATCATTTTTCACTAATCTCACTCCACTATCTTCACCCGTGATTTAATCAACCTGTTCTCAATACTTCTCCTTCATTGTCCCAGTCAGTGCATCTGTATTCCACTCTTGTACCCTCCTACCCCTTCACATCTTTTTTTTAGTATAATGTGTCATTTCATGGCTAATAAGTTGTGGTTTGTGTCTGCATCAGCCCTTGGGTATGTATGTGAGTTTTTAGCACTATTCCTGAATCTGTGTCTGACCATAATATAATCTAGAAGAAATCTATCCACGTCTCCCGGCTTTTATTCTGATGTAGGTGAAAATAATATGCTTGCTGAAATTCTGGACAGAGTGTCATCATGAGATACTGGTATTCAAGATTTTTTTCATCTTATAAAATACTCATTGTTGATGCTTAATTTGTGAAGAAACAATGAGCATAGCATTGGTTGACTAGGAAATCGTCTGTGGTGAAATATCACTTTATGAGTTCTTAATTGCTGAATTTAACTTCTGGAAAAATATTTCCTCCTATTGTTCTCTACTCACCTATGCTGGTGGGTAATGTAACACATGCTGGTCCAGGACTGGAGTATTCAGCTGCAATGGGACCCCTTCTTTTCGTTGGAGTCCATGGGCGCTGGGTATGTCCTCCCATTGTCCAAGTGCTTTCTTATTATTCAGCTGAATAAGCTGCAATAACAAAAAGAGTTTTCCAATTTAGTCTTGCATTGTTGAGGCATCATGGAGAGAATCAGAGCAGAGAGTAGTGAATCGGAGTAATGATGTCTTTTCAGCTTTAAAGTGATGAAATTATTTTGAGGTACATATTTAACATTGAAACAGATATGGATTTCAAAATATCTTCTCATAACTAAAAAATGCCATTGCTCAATCCCTTAATATATTCTTTATGATTTTTAAAAGGATATCAAGTACATAAAACCTATGCTTTAGAGTATATTAGGATAAAAAACTATGTTCATATTGTATGTAGATATTAGTAGTAATATAAAGAGAAAATTCAATCGCTGCTCGTTTGCAAAATTGGCCATTATAAATATTTGAGCACAACAGCAAAGCTACTAATTTTACAAATATTAGTTTTATTTCTAAATGTACGAACATACAACAGGTTTTTACAAAACACCATCGGTGATTGTAGCACAATAGATATAAATTTCACATTTTTTCTATTTCAAACAGATTTATATTGGTTAAAACACTGAAATAATGAAAATTTCATTTCATTGAGGAATATCGGATGTTATGAAGGCAAAAATACCTCTCTCGGTCGTGGAAGAGTTTTTTTTCCTATATTTCCGGGTAAGAAATACACAATCTTTAATATTTACTGTGCTGAAATACAAATTTTTAACACATCGGAATTAATTTTTGGGTATAAATATTTTTTCTCCTTTTCCAAAGGAATATTGGTGGTCATGAACACGAGCGCATCATTGAAAAAACCGCGGCGCCTCTTGGTTTTCACGTTATGGGAAATCTGAGGAGCGTGGGAGATTGGACGTTAGGTGTGCGCCTGTCCGGGGAAAGAGGAGATGGCATGACTGAGGAATATCCAGGGGATGGGAAAAGGAAAGTGCGCATCTGCCGCGAAGTGGGTGTCTCAGGAACGGGAGCAAAAGTGTCTCCCTATCTCAGTGGAGCAGTGGGTATTCTTTCCCGTCGTCTAAACTCCGAAAATACATGGAAGTAGTATATTCGGACGATAGGAACCATATATTTATATACATCGGCATTTGTTTATACCCCCAACGTGCTCTTAAATGATTTAACTTTTGCCTTCGCGAGGAAAAACTCTGGAAATTGCCAATTTTGTTTTTTCCCCGGTGGTTTTCCCCGGTGGTCGAGTTTCATGTCTGACGCTTCTCCACGTTACTTATTACTCGACTATCGGGAGAGGTCAAACTCTTGCGTTAGGATGGCTCATTAGAGCAAGTATTCTAAGAACCTTCTATTTTAATTTTGTTAAACACGGCACGGCAGTAGTATGTTGGATTGGGAAATTTTCTATCGTTTAGAGATCTTTATCTGAATATTGTGGCCTTCCCTGTTGTGGTGGAGAAACAAAAAAATGCCTTTTTTCTTATTATCAACCGTAATTCATTTTTACATCTACCATATGGTTGTGGTGAACGGGAAATATTCACACGTCATTGATATGGCTCAATTGATATTTTTATTTGGTCAAAAGCGTAACAGTAGAGCTGATATATTTATATTTCGCTTTCATATTGAAACTAGCTGATTTTTGGAGACTTCTTAGAAAAAATAAACCCGTCAAAAAGGACGTGTCAAACACCCGCAGCCATGAAAATCTCATTGTGTCTATTTTATTTATATATTTTTCCCATAGACTCTTTCAATGTTTAATTCCTGCTGAAAGTGTTACATCTTTGCTAAAATACAACGTTGTTTTCGGTAGATATCCACGTGGTTGATACGCAAATTATTCTTGGGGCATGCGAGTTTGAGTTAAAAAGGCGTATTAATATTTACAATATTCCATCTGGGTCGATAATGGGAATTCGGTAATTTTCCAGATGCGTGATGCAATATGAAACAAATTGCACCGAAATCAACAAAGTCGGTTTAGGCGTTATCTCCATCATTACCATCGCCTTTTCTCACATGGCCATCGGCTTGTATTGTAATAGATTTGAAAGACATTACCATCTGGTCGCCTGCTACTGTTTGGTGCTGATTCTCCCTACCCCGTCGTCCGATTTGACGAGCCTCGGGGACAATGCGTGAGACCCGATGCCTGAAGGCATTCTGGGGGAAATTCCCCCGACGCTCACTGCGGCATTTGGAGCTGCAAGTGGGCCCGAGGCTCGCGCGGCAGGGGTGCCGTGCCATCCGGCGCCTTGACCCGCGACCTAGGACATCGATCGAGGACTGCCGAGGCTCTGTGCAGTCGAGCCATACACGCCTCATTCGTGGGGGAGGGGTCGAGGTTTTACCCACGACCCGCCAGTGTCAGCCGCCTGACGAACTCTTGCCGGGTGCCGAGAGTTTACCCCCTCATGAGACACGACACGAAATGTTCTGGAACTCGGGGAAGATGAGCGGCGTCTATAAATTTCGGCGTCCCTCCCTCTCTGACTGGAATCGGGATCGATATTTATTATTTGTGTGTGATAAAATGCTTGAGATACTCTGTCCAAACTTTTTGACGTGACTTCCTTTCGGAGTGGATACCTTTTACCGCTGTCCAACTGGGACTATTTTCTTCGTAATTTACTCTGCTGGAAATGGCATCTTTTTCTAAATTTATTTTAAAATTAGGTTTATCAAAGATTCCTCTGTAGGAATGAAAAATTTCACGCATTTGTGTTCCTATGACTTCAAAATTTCGAGACTTCTTAGAAAAAATAAACTCCCTCCTTCATGACTTACTTCGCAATAGGATATGAATATCCGGAATGCACTTAACAGTCTGTTGTAATTAGTCCGTAATCGGTTGTAGTGTAAAGTCTTAGTCTTAGGTAGGTATTGGGTTTTTCTTCAAATCAATAATTGTCTTTCTGTTATCTAATCAGATATTAATGAGCCACTGAATTATTTTTCTCGTTAACATGTTAAAACCGTGTAAAAAAGTGTATGTGACAATTTCAAACCATGCAAGTCTTGAAGTCAAGTCGAGTCTCATTATTTTCTTGCCCTTGAGTGACTGATAAATACTCACTATATGTATAATGGCTAACGCATTTCCTCTGATTTCATACAGTCTTTTATTTTTGCCGTACCACAAGAGCTTCTTGGACGAGATACTAACGATTGGACCGCCAACCATGAAAAAGTGAGAGGGTATTAAAAACGGAATTGGAGGAGAGGGGAGATTGCAATTGAGGTCTGTTTATGGTAGTTACATATGACTGATGTGTGGTAAGAAAGATTTCTTTCACATCGCTGTTATACAGCCCATATCATAGCTATTTTGTCACTTATGTTGGCTCCAGAGATTCAGCTAGGAGCTTGATTAATAATTTGTCTTTGAAAGCCTGATACTAGGATGATCTGAATTTTTATGGTAGCCTAAGCCTTTCGTGTAGCCTCTAACGGCTAATATTCCTGTCATTGTTATAGCTTTATTACACTTCTCTGTACGCTTGCGGTAGTTTTTATCAAACCGCGCGTTTTTCCTTCGTACTAGGTTTGTCCAGTTCGAAAATCTTCTTCTCCTTGGTCCCATAAATTTGCGATGTGCTCGCTCGAGATGATGCCTTAATAGGTTATAGTAATGCAAAATACGGGAGCTTTCACTCAAATCGAGATAAAGGTTTAGTGAATCTGGTTCCTAATGCGTTGTTTGTTCTCCTCCTATGACGGCTTCATTGTAATGGAATTTCTTTTCCCGATCCTTGAGAAAGATAAGCACACCTGCAAAGAATGAGAATGCCCCAGATTTGACGAGATCGCGCCAGTGCGACGGTTGGGTTGAAGTCTGCGGTTGGATCCTCGTGTCACGGGCGAAAAAGAACAGAAGAAAATCACGCAAGGGTTCGCGACGTGAAAGCGGGAGAAATTAGCCTAAAGGTTGCGGTCGCCGCTGTGCCCTGCGAAGAAGCATCAAGATCCACTTGCGCCGAAAGTTGGCTCGCATTAAGAAAAAGGAAAGAAAATAACTCGATAAGTATCAACCCGCATGAGAAAGACTTGACGGGTCGTGGATGCGATGTAAATTTGTGAAGTGCATGTAAGTGCGGCGGCATTTGTCTTTTGTTAAATATGCTATCGCCAGACACATTTTGTCGAGAAGAAATAACCTCAGTGTTTGACAAACTTTTCAAACTCCGAGGTGTTTTACGAACTCCTTACCAAAATTTGCCAGGTTACTTTCTTAAGGCATATCATATATTGTACAAGAAAATGAATGGAATATCGAGCAAGTTCTATTTCCCGTTGTCATTCAGGCAATAATGTGCCGCTTTACACGGTACATTGTGCCACTTTACACGGTACAATTTCCTCCTGAAAGAATTCATACATTCGTTTGTATATACAATAAAATGTACCGTGTGAAGCGGCCTTTAAAGTGGGGACAGGTTATAGTTTGGCTTTAATCTTTATGATGGCGACTCTATGCGCATATTTTGACTGCTTTTTGGAATTTAGTGTCCGACAGTTGTGGATAATTCGCTCCCTAAAAGCATAAAGAAATCTATAGGGGAGAGGAGCAACTCGGTAGCTCTATTAGGTATAGCTTTTGTCGCGACATTAAGGGAGCTGGGTCCAGTCTACTGGAAGGCGGATGGCTTTTCCTCTCAGGAACTTTCGCATGTCTCGGATGGCCAGCTGATGTGATGCACGTACCTACGAGGGTAGATGCGTAAACATGCGCTCCTCTTATATTTTATCGTGTGAACACATCATATTGGACGAAATCATTTCCATAAAACAGCTCCGTTTTAATTCAATGCATGTGCTCTCGCAAGTATTCACGGGGGCGCACGGGTATAAGCTTTTGATGGTGGAAAAACACTGATACAGTAAGTCCTCGGTATGCATCGTTTCGATTTACTTCTGATTCGATGTTACGTCCATGCTGACAAGGGTCGTTCGAAAATGTTTCCCTATTTAATGCCAATAAAATAGACTGTATGTATATGTGCTTGCGTTTTTTTATAACTGAGACATAAGTATCCTATCTGTAATAGCTATTTTTTCCGGGTTAAAGGCAAAAAGCGAATTTTGAAATTAACGCCTTGGTATATCGTGGGATTAAAGTGGTCACGATAATCTGGATCCGTTTTACGTTGTTTCAACTTACATCGCTTTTCTTTAACACGCATCTCCGATGTATATCGAGGACTTGCAGTATCTTTTTCTCGAGCTAGTTTGGTTAGATAATTGGAAAAGGTTGTCCAACTGATGTTTTCCTTCCCCCATGCGCCCACAGAAATTCAGATCGAGAGTACGTCTTGCGTCTTGGATATGGACCTTTTGCTGAGTTTCATTTAGTGTAAGTAACCATTGATGGAGAAATGACGACAATGATATTCTTAGCGTACACGTATGTCAGGAATATGAGTCACTGCCACCTTACACACCTTTTCTGCTCTTTTTTGTCCCCTAAGTGATTTTTCTAGAACGTCTAGGCTTATTTAGGAAATCGCGAGTAATTTTGCTGGCAAGTGGAACGATCGGTAACCATATTTTGTTGTTCTTTGCCTGACCTTGTGTTGCGCCTTTTAAACTCAGTTCGAGAAATGGTTGGTGATATTTTGATTGGACCATGAGATAGAGAAGTATTAATGAAATTCGCATTTCCTGTGGTTTTATTGGAAAGTTCCCGCTTTCTCAAGTCTTTTTTTTGATAGATGAAGAATCTGATATGGGGGCATGATTCAAAGCTTTCTTCTGTGAAAATATGTGGCTTTTAGATGTTATCTTCTATTTACCCAAATTCGCTGGAATTTTTCCTGCAGGCTGTACTCTCGAAGCCGGTGAATTAGTGAAGATTTTAGACAGTTGTGAGATGGTAGAGTTCGAATTAAACACGAATCCTAGACAAAAGAATCTCCTGATATTTAACAAAAATTTCTGTTTTCATTTACTAGACGAAACAGGAACCACTAAGCCCTCTATTCATTCGTAGCAAAGATTAAAACTTATATATTCCGTTGAAAATAGTCACATTCCCCTAGATTGGACAGGAACCCTCGTCCCTTTGCCCGTATCACTTGATACTTCTCCTGTCATTGATGCTTGGGAGAGTTCATTGCCAAGACGAAGTGTAGCATCCCTCCAGGCCCTCTGCCAGTGTGTTAGTAAAGGTGAATAATCGACCATTACTGGGTCCTGCATGGAGCTAGTACAAGACTAGGACCCCAATAATTGTGAAGTTGCATGATCTTATCAAATATTCCATTGAATATGTATGATAACCTGTTCACTGACTTTGCACCACAAAATATCGCCAAAGTACGTCTCGCTTTTTGTCCTGATCCTTTTCCAATTTCTTTTCATTATTCCATGTCTTCTTATCTGGCAGGCGTCTTAACGCTCCCTGTTCACGTCCAATGAGTAATATGTAGCAGTGAATTACTGTGAAATTTATTAGTAGTCTACAATTTGAACGAACAAAACTTGCTCAGAAGCAACATTGTGGTATTGTATGCTAGAAAATTGGCTCTAGAAACCTTTACGTTTACCACTACACTGCAAAACCTAGAAATTTTCAGTTCATTCAAAGCTTGCTGAAATTCAGCGAAATGTCTTAATACCAGTAAGTTCTCGAAAATCAAATTTCCAGACTTTTTTAGTAAAGAAACTTGCTGGAATTCATCAAAATGTCTGAATTGAAGTAAGCCTTAGACATCAGCACACCTCTACATTATTTGTCTCTAAAAATATGGATGAAATGTATTTAGTTTCCACAAAAATAATTCTTCCAAATAGGACTCAGGGTTACTGTTTTATTTAATGTATATTACAAACAGTTTTTAACTGTTTTATTCAATTCAGCAAATTCTATTTATAATTTGCTGAATTTCAGAAAGTTTTCCTTTCTTAAAATTTTAGCTTTGAGCTTTCCAGATTTGCTTTAAAGTTGACACCACTTCAGTTAAGGAAACCTTGCTGAATGTCAGCGAATTTGGGGATAAATATTTTTGTAGAAAGTAACACGTACGTCCTTGGTTGATGATAATTCATGAAATCTCGGGTTTTGTGCATGTGGACATTTTTAATGGTTTGTGTATCAATTTGAATAATTTGATTTTGTTCTACAGGAATTTCACAGGATCAAGTACCCTGTGATACGTCTTGATTGCGATCGTAGATTCATTGTACAGCGAGTGCATTGCCATCCTAATTATCACGGCACGTCTAGTGGACATAGCCGATGCACCTGCCATTGTAGATTCCCCTTTCACTATGCGCTGGCAATGCAAGGGCATTTCACCGGAATTACACTCGGTGGTGCGCGCGCGATCGAGTAGGAGAATGGCGTTGACCTTGACACAAAGCGAATCGTCTCGGCCCAGCGACCCCGTAGACAAAGGGGTCGGCACTTTGGCTACTCTCCCTACCTTCCCCATTCCTATCTGTCCCTCTCCCGCCCTACTATCCTCAGCCGTCAAAGATCCGATCACATCCGGGCAATCGGTGGGCTTCAAATTCAAATGATAATTGTTGCAGCGAGGGGATCGCATGGCCTCGAATCTGTATCTAATCCGACATCTCGTTTCATTCGGTTGGTTGGTTATTGGTGGGGGCGACAGAGAACTGGGGCCATATGCTCCATTAAGGATAAGTTGGGTAGGCTGGTATGAGGCGGTTGATTTGGAGAGTGGAGGTGTGGAGAGGAGCCCTGTGTTGGCATTAAGACTACTCGGAATCACTATGCATATAAACATTTTTTCTCCTTTATTATGTTAAAAACATGTTTAGCTAACTTGTATCAGATGATCCAATCTCTATCGTAAACATTAAGAGAATGGCGGTAACATAAAACAGGACCATCGGATTTTGAGCGCCGAAAATAGGGTCTTTTTCAAATAAAATATCGTAAAAGTGCAGATAAGGATAGGAAAACATTTCTACATGCAAAAATAAACGTAGAAATGATTGGTCTATCAAATTCATTGTATTTCGTTGAAATAGAATGACCCTACTTCAAGATACAGCTTCCTAAACTCGACGGACTCGACATTTTTAATGGACAGTGGACTCCAATGCGCCCACAGTTCAACATCTCATCCGAAGGATGGAGTACTGCACCTGAAATGACCTCCGTATAGCACCCTAGTAGGAATTAGACCTCTAATGGAAAATATTAGAGAAGAAGATAATTGCCGGATTCCGAATCTAGGCCACTAGAAAGTCAGTACTCTAGTCACCGCGCAAGGCCGATCCTTCTGCCCGCATGGATGTTATTGAGCTGTCAATTTTTTAACCTCGCCGTTATCGGCAATAGAAGCCTGTCGTCGCGCGAAATGTTAAAGTGGTAGGGACGGAATCAATATCATTCAATATCAATTGACTCGAAGTTCGTGAAAACCGATTAATTATCTTCATGTGCAGCCAACGGGATGACACTATTTTCTTGTTCGAGCGTCATTTAGTCTACGGCCGCGAGTGTTTTACTGTGAGATATTTGTATAAAATTTTACCAATAACATCGCATTCATTTTTTATAATTCACGTCGAGATTTATTTCAGCTATGTTACTTGTCGTGACTTGATTTTCATGGAGAGGGCGTCGAATTTCAGATAGGTCCCCGATGGACACTTGTTTGTAAAAAAAGGATGACGGGTGGAATGGATATTTTTCTTCCTTTTCTTAGTTTTTTCTTTAACTTTCATTCATAATTCATCTATACTCTTACAATTCTGCATGGGTACGCCCTTTTACATCAGTTGACGGGTTCTGCGAGTTCTGGAAATACCAGCTTGAAGGCAGATTTTTGAGCATAATCTTTCAAGTTAAATTACATACGGTGCTCCCCAGCTAATCCTGTTGTTTTTTTATTGCTACATTGTGTCAGCTAGAAATACCAAGGGCCATGGAAGATTTTCTGTCAAGACCTTTGATACTACTAGTCCATGATTTATAATTGTTGGGAGCCAAATTTTCTATAACTTTATCTGCAGCGGGAATGTCATAATTAATACAAATCCTATGAATTTGGGTGGATCTACCTTTGTTGTCGGATTGCCTTCTCACCTTTGGGTGTTGCACACAAAATGTGTTGATGCTCCTGGATGTTAGAAATCCGTGAAACTATATTCTTAGAAATATGTGTTTTCTTTTTTGGTTAACTTATTACCCAAGCGAAAATTAAAACGATTAAAGACCCGAGCTTTGGTGTTAATGACGGAGGTTTGTGATGAAATTCATTGCTGGTGGTGAGTTCATCATTTATTCGTGCGTTGCATTTTTTTACAAATCGAAAGAACTCCTCTGCCCAGTGCACGGTAAAATGTTCTCATTACCTCGTTTTTTTTGGGTCATGGTGATAGTGGAAATTTATGAGCCACTCCGACGGAAACTCCGACGCAATTGAATCGATCTCGTGGTTTGAGGTATTTTGTCAAACCCTTCTGTATTATTTTCCCGTCATTATTTACGTAATCGATCCGGTGCTCTGGTGAAAATAAAATCCCTAGCCGTTCAAAATCGACCCGTCCCACCCTTGATCCACCCTTCGTTTCGAGCTGAAGCATTCGAGGCCCGCACGAATGTATATTTATCATTTGAGGTTTCTGCGCGACCTGTCGCTGTCTATAGAATATATTTTAGCCCATCCCCGAATCCTGTTCAATCCTTTTCCAACTGACTGAAGCGGGGAATAATCCATATACATGTTTGATATAGTGCTTTCGACGTTTTTGATGTCTAATTTTGGAAAGATGGAAATAACGTTGATTCTGATTGAGGTAGATGTATTTTTTAAAGTATTAAATAAAATCATCTCTTAAAGCCCTCATTTTTGGTAGTATTTGCTATCATTAGGGGGTTCTTACTGTATCCCTGATTGATTGATTGATTGATTGATTGATTTGGGTAATCTACCGGTTGATGTTGGTCTAAATGGAAGATGATGAAGATCATTCAGATTTGTTACGGGCGCGGGCCTCTTTCTACTATACGATTTCTTTTTTCAACTCAGATTACGTCGTACCTTTCTTCATCCCGCTATACGTCTTACATCTCTTCATCCCGTCCATGAGTCCTAACCCAAATCACATTCTTATTCCTAGAGATATTTTAATGCGTTTAAATCGGAAAGATTGTTTTATTTTCTTAAAGCAATATCTCAAAGGCAGCATTTTAAGGTGCTTCGAAAACATTCCCACATATGCATTCTACCGCCTTTCGAATATGTTTTTCTCGCTTTCTCGTGTCTGATTTCTGAGGAGTCGTCACCACTCGTGCGCTTCGATTGCTTTATTTTTAAATTTTAACCCTCGATCGCGTAACCTGATATGTATCATTCTGTTGGAAAGTCGGAATTGGAGGGAAATGTTCTGATGCGAGTTTTTCTTTTGAGAGTGGCGGGTATCTCAATCTTTTTGACGTTGGCCTTACTGGTTTGGTAGGGGAAAGTTTGAATTCTCGAACTTAGAAAGGGTAAGCATGAGAAGGAAAGAAAATAATAAGAAGCGAAGTTACCCTGTATTCTTTATTCGTCATGCGTAAATAAATTGAAGGTTTATATCTCCACCTAAATTGCCACTTTAATCGCTCTTTTTATGCGATAATTGTTTTTAAAAAGCTTATGCTAGATTAATCTTGTTACTGTGGCACCAATCGCGTGGTTTTAAACACAAATTACGCCAGAGGATATAACACAGGCCCCACCAGACAGATCAAAACACTACATTACTATAACAAATCTGCTCTAGCATCGTTTTTGTTCTTTCCTGATCCTTTTTTTCGAAAGTCTTCTAATTTCATAGCCATTGACGCCACCGCGAGCGAGATATTTTTATAGCGACTTGCAAATAATAATTAATTTTAGGAAACTGTCTCTCTTATTCATTTAACATTCTGTTGACCTCGATCATTTAAAAATTTTAATTTGCTCTTTTAAATTTTTCTTTCTCAAAAAATCATCCATCTTGACTACTTAAGCTCTTTCCAGGACATCCTTACTGTACGTAATTACGTGAAATAGTTTTGATTTACTTGCCTTGAAATTTTCTGCGGCCAGGATAGGTATTTTTGGGGTGGCAAGCATTCAGCGGTGTCAAGGATTTTTTGAGAAAATAATTGCTCATTCCATAATTGAAGCTGATGCATGAAGAACATTCATAATGCGTTGTAATTCACTCAATTCGATCCACTGATCATCGAGATGCATCGTCTCAGACTTCTGTCTGCTCGGCTTTTTTTTGTGGCTGGCTATCTGCTTTGTCAAGGATGAGCCGAGAGGTGAAAACGCAGATAGTCGTGTCACTCTCCTTCTGGGAAAGGTCATGGATTTCGCTAATAATATTCACCCGTGGGAAGATGAATGGACATTACGTGGACGCTGGTCTTCAACCGGTCAGGTGTTGCGTGGAGCTGTTGGGGAGAGAGTCAGGGGGTCGGAAGGAGGGGAAGGGGGACAGGGTGTTGGGTGTGTTTTTACTGCGGGCGCCGAGTCTGGTCTGAGTAGCGTGAGCTCCGAAAACTAGTCCTCCCACGGACCGCCGCTCCGTTTGGAGAACCAATCTGATGCCTCCGGCGGAAGCGGTTT
The DNA here is from genome assembly GCA_963169105.1 of Ceriagrion tenellum. Lineage (NCBI taxonomy): Eukaryota > Metazoa > Arthropoda > Insecta > Odonata > Coenagrionidae > Ceriagrion > Ceriagrion tenellum. Next base: position 47,273,022 of record OY720640.1, read on the forward strand.
TAAGCCAGGAGGATTGATATCTTCGGATATCATGCAGTCGAAGGGAAGGCCGATCGCCTTGGGTCTTTTGTCGGACGAATTTTTATGGAGTTCCGTTTTGAAAAGGTCCTCAGCGAGTCACAACCACGGATCCAGGGGGGAGGAACAAGACCCACGCTTTCCCGAATAACCTTTTCGCATCGATGCTTAAATTACGAAGGAATGGTGGTCGGAGTGGGTGGAGAGTGCTGGTAGGGGTGATGTAATGGTCAACGCATTTTATAATTTTGAAGGCTCAAAAATATTGCTCATAATCGACCAATCCGCTGCCTGCAAGTTCCTCCCCCCTCCATTTCATGAATATCTCTCCTTTATTGCTCATATAACTGTTCACATAAAGAGGTTCGAACTGGATTTCGTCAGAATCGCGTCATGTTCTTCGCTCGGTTTGAAAAATCATTCTAGTCGAAAATATGGCTTTGAATACGTACATAACCAGCCTTACGTAAAGTAACTTGTGCCTAGACATTGGTACGGTATCTCTCTTTGTAATTATAATTTTTCGCTGTCATTAAATACTATTTCATAGGCATGTCCCTGATCCAAAAAATATTTGTCACTATCAATATCACAGAATTATCAAATGCAGTATAGGTATTACTATTCCTAATCATGTATTCGGCGAATTCGTCGCAGAAAAAAATATTCCCCAGATATTTCGAATTTTTTGTCTTTTTTTACCAAGAAAGTTTAGGATTGTCGGGGGGCGCATTAAAAAATTGATGCGCAGTTAATTTATTGTTCTCCAACCATGTAAATTTATTGTTTTCCCCCTTCCTTATCCTTTACTGTCCCTGAGCGATTACAGTTTGTCAAAATTTGTGACCTTATAATCAACGACGAATTTGGTTATTTTACTCCATATCATAGTAGCACTTGACATGATGATTTTTTTGTATCATTATTTTATCAGTCAAAATTAAAATAGAATTTACTATAGGAAAGACGTTTTATTCAGGTACTGCCTTGAATAATTTTGTGTGTCAAATTATTTTAGTAATCAGTGTGCGTCAAGTCGTAGTGCAAATCTTTGATCTGTCTCTTAATGTTTCTGGCTGATATGAAATTAAGATTCACCACAGCAACAAGTGGTAATTTTGTTGATTGGATTCAGTGATTTCACAGGAGGTCACATTACGCGGAGAACATTTTGGCTCACGTCGAAATTCACGGATGGAATTGCAACACAAAAGCCGGGTTTTAAACCTTCTTACAACCTTCTTTCGGTAATAATTCAATTGATCCTCCCGTTTACATGCGTGGAGTTGGGCGTAAGTGTATTTTCTGTTCCCAGCCTTTCTTCTCTCCACTTCGACGTTCAGCCCACAGCACAAATATGGACTGACTGATTAATTATTAGGCCGAATGTTGGTTTTGATACGTTTGAATAGATACCTCAAAATGATTAGAGATGCACGGCGTGTAAAACCCCGTGTCAGGGGACCGGGACGTTAACCCTTTCTCTAGACTACCTGAGGTTTCTCCACGAGCGCACGTTTCTCTGCAAAAAAATCACACCGATGCAAAGAACAGCTGGTAGTTATTTAATTAGTGCCCAAATTGGAGCTCAACCAGTCAACCAGAATGAATTCGGTCTATCAATAATCATCTTGATCCATAACATTCCTTAAAAAGAAAGTAGTCGCGAAATAAACCTCCACTATCCTCTTATCCTCTGCATCAATGCTATTTATTTGATGAACTATATCTTGATAACGTCGGAGAACCTACTGTACAAGGTGAGGGATAACGTTTTAAATGGTTAAAAAAATTAACTCATTTAGATTCGGGGTTGGTTACGATTCTAAGGCAAGCTGCATTGTGCATTTCGGGTAAGAAACTGGGGAAATTTGTAAGGACTGTGTTAGAGGAGCAACAAATTACTTCAAGATCAAAGGAATATCAATACCTACACGAAAAGTGACGTTAAAATGCGTCACTGAAATCCAGATAAGGTTGTGTTGGGGACGAATTTGACTAAATTTTATTTAACTTAGTTTATTTATAATTCTGGAAATGCATGTAAATGCGTGTATTTTGTTCGATGTAAATGCGGTTTCAGTCCTACAGATGATACGTTTATCATGATGTACTTTAAAAATGAATGTGCTTTCGCGTGGTTATTAAATGAAAGATTTAATTAATATAGACCTTCCTCCATGTGAAAACATCTGATATTGGCCCAAGTTCCACCCACAAACTTGCAAGTATGCCCTTATTAAAGAGTGTTGCGACGAGTGTTCTGTTTGCGAAGGGCAAATATTTTTTTTCTACAGCGATAGTTTGCGTTTACCTATGGTGTCTGCATTTGCTGTGGTTTTCCAGCGAATAGCGATAGGAAGCTTTTTCTGGAATTGATTCAAGGTTCTTCTTAGGCTTGCTCTCGCACCAAATAAGGCGTGCTGGGCGTGCGCCTCCTGCTCTTGTTGCGAGCCACCCGCAGCACTCGCCCTCTTGAACGTTTCACTCGATTCCTTGTCCTGTATATTTCCGTTCGCTCTCGTCGATTTCTGAACCGTAGGGTTGTAGTCCACGAGTAATTTAAAATCACATAGTGCTAGTATAAAATGGACGGACAAAATATGAAATGATGACGTGTACAGAAGAGTAGAAGAGGAAAGGATCATATGGAACACCAAAGAGAAAAGAAGAACAAGACACATTGGACACACCCTGAGACACAATGGGTTTGTGAAAAACATAATTGAAGGCAAAATAGAGGAAAAATTCCCCTGAGGGAGACCCAGGAATAGTTCATGGACTAAATAAAGAGGAAAGTACATAGGAAGAGATACCAGGAGGTAAGGGAACGAGCATTAGATAGGGAAGGTTAGAGGGCTGCAGTCAACCAATCTAAGGATCGAATGACCAATGATGAGTGCTAGAGCAAGGCCAATAGGCTGTTAAAAGTCAAATCACTACTTTATGGGGATCAATTTTATATTAAACGAAAAGTTACCTAGTCCGTAGCATTAGAAATAAAAGGGAAACTATTTTTTAAAACTAAGTATGGACATCAAATAAATAACTGAAAATCCGCCTATCAGAATATTGAGTTGAAATCAACGTCAAAGTACCTGTTTGTAAAATATGTTCAATTTGCAGGGATGACTTTGTATGGTGTCAGCTTTTGGCTTCTATACACTTTTTGCTCTATTGATACATTGTGTCATAATATGCTGGTGAATGGCAAAAATTACACGGTAGAACAGAATTATTAAATTTCGCGTCTAAAACCACAGATTTTAGTGGTCATGTCTTCTGAGTTTGTAGCATTAAATTGAAGATAATAAATTTGTCATCGTTCAAAACCGTATCGTGATGCGATTCTCTGTTATTGATAACGCGTGCCAATTAGCAACTACGGTTTACCATGTATGGAGAACTGAGCTGAAAAGCATATTTGCAATTCTACCGGCCGGTTTTAATGTATTGTACACCGCCCACTGATCATGCAAGATTTAGGGGCTTCTTGGCAAACCAAGGACCTACTGATATCATCCCCTTCCTTTGATGGCACTCGTAAAAAAACTGAACTTCTCATCTAGATTATAAAAAAGTTACGGGTTCACAGCGCCCGATGAAGTGGATGATACTTAATAAAAGATGAGCTAAGAAATTTAACTTTTTATGACGATGTTCTTTAGAGGGGGAGGGGGCTGGAAAATGAATTCAGTATATTTTAAGTTGAAGGCGTTTAGTCCTCGGGTTGAGAAAAAAAGGTAAGTCTGGCAACAGACGATCTAGATAAGGACGTGGAGGACGACCAAACTAAAGGGTTATTGGTGTTCCGACGGCCGAAATCGTAAAACATTTCATCAAAGCTTTTGCGTATAGGTAGTTATGCTAATGAGCAAAACTCGAAATCACGAGAGGTACCTAAAGAAAGTACCTACTTGAGAGCGAGACCCATCCCTCATGCCATCCATGTAAATTTTTTTTCGCAACAAAAGCGTGAGGTTGTTCCATTTTTAGCGCTCAAAACATTTCCAGAATCTCTCGTAAAACCTCTACTTTGTATCTCTTTTTTCTGTCCAACTATTTTACATTTGACAAAAGAGATATTCCATGCCTACATTGATATTTGGGCTGAATTTTCACTCCGATGATGGTGCAAATTTTTTCGAGGTCTCTGTGTATTACACGTGAAATCGAATGCCATTGTGATTTGCCACTTAAGGCTGTAAAATTAATTTATTTATTAGCGTTGGGTTTGTAATTTCACGCATGATTTCATCCATAAACTGACTATATGTACTTGAAAAAGGGCTTTCCTAATGTCAGCCAATGGTGTGCGAATAATATCTCGATACTTCACAGTGATTTGACATACAGACATTTGATCTCTCACAAATAGGAAATAGACATGAGGGTATGTGAACATTGATACAAAAACCGTTTTGTCTTTCAAATTTTTCTCTCTCACAATATATCTTAGGGAAATTTTCGTCAAATTCGAAGGCTTCTCCAACCGATGCAAAACCTTCATCATTTTCGGGGGCAGGACAAAGGAAACGCTTTAATAAGATCGTTTGTTGACAATTCCCGAGAAATAAGAAAAGGTACATTTCCTCTGCCTCGACTGGAAGATGGATTTAAAGACATTTCCACTTCAAAATTTATCTCCAAGTTTACTTGCTGGATGAAATTCTCCGGAACCTAGGAGAAAGTTTAATTTTTATTGTTTCAAAGAGACTTGGAAGCCGAAGATTATGGAAATGACTAGAGCTTTGTTAAGTTTTCCGTGAAGGCTGTGAAAATAAAGTTTCTGCTATCGAATTGATTGACTTTTTGTTGTTCCTAGTATCCTAAGCGTGTCCCGACTGATGTCCTTTCTTCTCTCGGAACTATACGCAAATGACTGACTTCTTTATCGATTTCATTCAGTTATCGAATCGAGTGGACCGCGAAGATTTAAATTCTGTTGAATTTCCATCGAATTCTCTCACGAAAAACAAATCTATGTAGAAGGAGATCTTCGAATGTTTTTTTCAGGAATTGACGGCTTTATTTTCATCCATTCTACTATCTGAATTCACCAACGTACTCAGGATCCGAATCCTGTTTATTCCTTATTTAGTGATGAGTTTGGGGGAGAACAAATATTGCTGACTTTTAGTTAATAACCATATTATGATTTTATGTAAGTGGTATACGATTTTGATGATAAAATGTGATTGAAAGTATTGAAATCAGTTTTTTGCATCCATTTATGTCGGAAATATTGTGCCATTAACATTTTAGAGTTTCCTCGCCAATCGGGAAGTACAATTGAGGGTAAACTATACCCTCAGTCGCAATTTGCGTTAATTCATCAAGTTACGCGTTATGTACTTAACGATACTTGTAATGTGAGTAATGTGAATATTTTTTGGGTAAACGTTTCGGCTAAAATAACTTATGACAACTCTATGCTTGGAATTATCCTACTCTGTATTAGGTCTTGGGGAATTGGGTCGTTGGCTAGCTTGACCTCGGATGAAGGTTTTTTTGAAGGACATTAACTCCAGGTGGGAAATTAATTTTTTTGTGGAAAATTGTGGCTGTTCCAGATTTAATATGAGCCATTATTCATAGTAACACGTTTTGTTTGGCCATTCATCTCATTTTTGTAAACGTAGAATCTAAACGGTTGGCTGGGTTTATGAATTCTCATTTATTCTGATGTAAACAAAAGTTATATTTAACTTATGAATATCTTTATTTTTCCATGAAAAATAAATATCAGGAGAAGCTATCTGCCGGTACATTGATCACAATATTTTTGTACCTGGGGTTCAGTTTAAATGGAGACCAATGAATTATCTATACCATTTATAAAACGCAATGCCATGATTTATATGTATTTTACCTCGTAGTATGTATTTAAATCAGTTCCAAGTTTCTTAATTTTATCACGGCAATGCGGAGTCTTTTCTTTTAAATATAACTTGAACCAAAAGATTATACTTTACCATCCAGTTCTTTGGGAACGCTAATTATGTCTTTTCGTCATTTTATACTGGCCGTGGTATTCTCAGTTTTACTTTATGATCGATGGCTTGAAATCGTCATCAGTTCTCTGAATCGCTCAACTCAATTTAAGCTTACTATTATTAGCTAGATTTTACGTATAATTCCATGTGAATACCTTACCTCATGGGGAAGACTCCACGCACCAGCTACATGGTAATGGGGCCAGATGGTTTTGTTTTTTTGGTAGTGTTTTGGTTTTGCATGTGCTTGGAAATGCGTGCAACAGTGCATTCGTTTAGTTGGGGATGGAGCTCAGCATGAACTTGTCAAAGCTATGACTATGATACTTAAAAACTCTTTACTCGTGATGCGAGTGATTGTCTCTCTCGGTTGATCGGACGAGTGTATCCGTCCCCACAAAGATGGAGTCCTATCAATAAGTTTGCTTACCTAGAAGATAGAAACTATTTCCTTCCTTTGTTTTAGTTTTTCTCTCGTTGCAAAATATTAAAATGTTTGCAGTGTCGAAAGCGTCCTAACGGCTGCGTAATCAGCTTGGTATTCCGACGTCTGGAACCCTTGATATATTCTAGTATGCTCTTTTAGTGTAACTACAGGTTATCACGTGAGGCGTGAGTGCACAGCGAATGGATTATTTACCCTCAGCCCCTTCCGAGTCTTCCGATGTCCTGGCTTGGCACAGAACTTGCCCTTTGGCATCGCAACATGCAAAGCATTTAACTCACGCAAATTCATCCATGCTAGCTCCAATTTTGTGCTGAGTAACATGGGAGAAAATTTCATCCCCTCTGGGTATGATAGTGTGATGAGTAACGACTGAAATATTCCCGACTTTTTGCATGCACGACTCACTACAAAAACGATTCTTAGGCTTTTAATGTGCTCCTCAAGTATGGCTTCGCGTGGCGGTATAAGTTTTCTGAGACCCGTCGTTTCTACCCCTCCAGTCCATGTCCACTTAATATGATTTACGTTGAATGTCCTCTCATTCTAAAATGTGACTGGCGGAACATGATGGCTTGAAGAGGGATGCTGGAGAGCGTGGTGTGTACGGTACAAGATCTAGGGATGATCATCAGTGAGCTTTATTCTACAAATAGTGATGCAAGAAAAAAATCGTAAGCTCTTTTAAGAGAATGGCCTCGGGAAGGACTAACGGAAGTATATATCTAACCGATACTCATATTGCTAATCGCCGGAAAAAGTAACTTTTTCTCTTCCTCCAATCCCCTAGTATCCTTTATTTACCTCCCTCTCCGACTTGATGTAGCGGCGGGGTTGTCTTGCTTCGTCTGCCAATCCTAAGGTCGCGGCTTCGAGTCCTGTCATGGTGGGTTTTTTCTTTCATCTAGGGCATGGGTGTTAAGTGATGAGTAAGAGTCAAAAGTGAGAGAGAGCCGCATCGTCCTGAATAAGACGCCCTTATTTGCATCATCTGCTCGTCCTCAGTGATTACAATGACTCGAGTTGTCGGTAACCTGCCCCAATATCGGTAGATGCTTCATGGAAAATAAGATTGTATCTCTTAATAAGTGAGCAAATCTCGATATCTATGCCCAGAAAATGTGTTTGCCCGAATGTGGGTAGTGAGAAAGATGTACTATATTCTTGATGGTTTACTGGGGTGTTCTCATGAGTGGTTTTAAGTCTGCACTTTTATTGCTCCGCTGTGAGATACGGACGGCCAGGGTTCAAATCCCTGCAGAGGAGGATGTTTTTCAGAGGAAACCCGATCCCTGCTTAAGTGTCTTGTGTAGGGCACTTAAGTGCAGTACTCCGTCTGTCGGATGAGACGTTAAGTCGTGGTCCCCTTGACGCTTTTTCTTAAGAGCAGGCTAATGCCGACGCCGGGTTTCTATCCACCCTTCCTACCTACCTGTTCCCAATGGCGCAAATGACCTAAGCTTTCGGTCGCCTCCCCAAATATCCAATCCAATCCTTCCGCTCTGAGAACGTCGATTTGCTTTCGAGCGTAGGATGCAAGCCCTGGTTATATATTACGTAAGCATGCCTATTCGTCGTAGCTACGGAGTAATCGGGTAAAATAAATCTGCTACATATTTCAAGTACGAGAGCGCCGATTATATGAAGTTCTGAACGGTGGATGGAGTGAAAGGCGGGAGGAGATGAAGAGGGAGTTTTCCGGAGGTTAGGGTGGTGTGGGGGCAGAGGGAGGGGGGAAGAGGGAAGTGCGTTGGATGTGTTGGAGGTTGAGCCTCGTCTCCCTCCTTGGCATCGCCATTTTTGGTGCCGAGGAGTGGCTTTCGTGCCGTCGGGAGGGGATGGCGGGGAGTGGGGAGGCTTCGAGGGGCGTGGGAGTTTTTGATGGAGAGGGTCTGAATTAAGAGGAAGAGGTGGGGGGGTCTTGATAATCGGGGGCAGTTGGTGGGTGGGAGAGCAAGGAACCGAAGCGATCCATCTCCGGAGGCCAGCGAGGTCTCGGTAGTCGGAACGGACGTTCATGCTGACTTCCCAAAGCTACAGCACCGGTTTCGTATTTCCACCAATATCATATCTTCAACGAGTATTCCATCCCCGAAAAGTCTGGTTGTTGACATTTCGAGAAGAATCCGACAATCGGGGCTATTTGCCCTTCTGAGGTAATTGTAGATTGATTGTTAAGAGAGGAATTGTTCAGGCAACGGGTGGAGTAATGAGAGAAACCCGGCCTGCTTTCAAAGAAAGGCACCGAGGAATCCATGCTTTCCCGTACCACCCAACCCCTAGGAACGGAGGTCTACGCTCAAAATGCTCTCTACTTGCATCCTAGGAAAACATGTCCGCCCTTGTTTAAGCTCGCACCCAGTTCCTAAGTCCCTCAAACTGATATTTTCGCGAACACGGCAAGCCGATATCCTACGTCTGGTCTACGTCTTCATATACAGCGGATCGCCAAAAGGGCGAGTGTTGGAGCTTCTACTATTATTTTGTACATTTGTGAATAAGGAAATTGTGTAATCTTGTAACGTTTTACTGTTACGAGTGTTTTTCTATTGTTTAACGTCTCGGAGTGCTCTTGGGGTATTTAAATCCGTCGGTGTCCGTGCCTTTCTCTTGTATAATGCAGAAATTAAATGAGTGATTTTCCACAAAGATAACATTTTCTACGACCCAGGTTTCAACTTTTAAACATTATTGTAAATTTTATATTTCTGGAAAATTGCTCATTTTATTTCTGCATCATGCAAAAATTCCACGCACTTTCGCAAGGATCTTCGGACTTTATACCTTTCTCTTGTATTGTATCTGAATGTTGAAAACTACCGGTATAATTGCGGATCTTAGCGGATTGATAGTCTCTCAATTAATCTCTGGCCCCTTGTACAATCATTGAAAGCTCAACCCCTCCTTTGTATTAGAAAAGGCTACCATCCTAGTTCATCCATCAAACCTACTAAACTTTCTTCTGCTCAATAAAAGTACTTTTTACATGAAGATCAGCTTCCGGGTTTCCCTCCGCTTGTCTTTTATTGACGACAGTTTCTCCAGTCATCCTGCTGGCGTCTTCAGGTCGAAGTGGCAATGCATCTCAGGGTCCATTCTTTTATAGCTATGCTATGATATGATGAGATGCATAGCCACTTCGACCTGAAGATGCCAGCAAGATGACTGGAGAAACTGTCGTCAATAAAAGACAACACGTGGAGAGAAACCCGAAAGCTGATCTTCATATGCTGAAACGCCGCGGAAACCTTCGAACTTGAGTACTTTTTTTCAAAAATTGCCGTTACCATCGGGCCTATAATGCTCTTAGTTAGCTTGAAATTAGCGTTATTCAATGTGTGTCCATCAGACTGGAAATTGAGCTCTCTGACCTATCAGTCTACTTTGTTGAATGTGTAAAATCGAATGAGTTTCTCTCGACCTTTGCCTCCGACTCGCATCTCCTTGTCCTTATTGCGGATAAATGCTTAATGGAGCTCATGACCTCGACTGCCAAGCACCTCCCAACAATGACTTACTAACGAGCTATTCATCTGCTATCAGAAGGGGTTATGATGGTTTGATTTACCTGTGAAGTGCAGCTGGTCATCGTCATGTATCCCTTTTGCGGTTTCGCAAGAGAGTTTGACTCATCGATACCGCAAGCAGATGGACTATTGGAAGCCCTTCTATAATGTCATGGTAGATTTATCTTCTGGACCAACTTCTGGGATAGATTCCTGAGGAAGCTTCTCTCACCATCCGCATTACGAAGAGGTTTGTACATGATATTCGGTTAAAAACCCATGTATAGCTAGACACGTATGACGCAATTATTTTTTTATTTATATTACACTTCGTTTGTGTCTCTTAGTTTTCTTCGAAGTTAGCGAGGTTTCGAGAAGGATGATTTATTTACTCAAGTAAGCATTATTTGGGGAAAGTTTCAGGCCATGAGGCATAAATGTAACTGTAATCCTGGTCTTTCAGATATTCTTATTACATTAAGCATTAGGTATTGCTTTCGCTTGACTCTACTTGGCCCTGACAAGGCAAGAAATAATGTATTTTTTTGCGCATAATCATATCACCTATGATTTTCCTTTACAGACAATGTATGTGCATGGATGTGCTTTATGAACGTTCTAAAAATTATGGTCCACAAAGATTTCGGCGTACTAAATACATCACGGAATTGATAGAACAACAATTTGTTAAAAAATGTCATTTAAGTCACTATAGTGGCCTGGTGGAAACAAAACAAAATATTTAGCATAGTTTGAGAGGTCGAAATATATATTGGAGAAAATTGAAAAATAAGCTGCACCCTAATGTTTGGGTTTGGCATTCAAGTTGACATAGTTATTTGAAGGTCTTTAAATATTATTGCACTATGTCAATGGAAGCAGAGGAAATTGTCTATTGCCCTCTTTAAAAAAAAAAAAAAAAAAAAAAAAAATTTACAGTGAGACAGATACATTGACGAACAGATAGATGCACTAACTCGTTCTTTCCACCCATAATAAGCGACCATAATAAAAACTAAGCTTTACTAAATACACTCCCAAAATACACGTCACCATTTCACCTCCCAAAACCTAATCCCTTACATTTTTACACGGCTGGTGTACTAACACCCCCTGATACACGCCCATGCGGCGGCTCGCAGAGTAGAACGTAGATGTAGATTTCATGATGTGTTTTGCCATTTTAAGAGTGTAAATGAACATCTTGGTGGGGAAATTACTCCGTAATCACGATGCGATGCCGCTCAATTAAGATCATCGGAGATCGTGGAGGGATCGAAGGAAATGAGGAAAGAGGCTCCGAGTTTGCTCATTTTAAATGGGAGGGTGATGGTATCGGCGATTATACTCCTTTAGAAGAGGAGAGGCGTCGGCACGAGCCGGCTCTCTTCAAAGGAAACCCGTTGTTCGTGGCTGCTCGCGTGCAATGGTTTACGCCAGGGGCTCTGACGAGCCTCCCGTCGCACGCCTCTCCTTACTACGGAGAGCGTGCACGAATAAGGTGAAGTCGGAGCTGTGAAGTGTTTTTAAACAACTCGGGCTGACCGCTGCTCTCCTTTCTGAGAAAGGTGACGAAGAAGTTCCCGGCGATCATCGCCGCTAGCTAATGAATCTTCGGATTCCTGCGACGGCCACATACATCGGACATCTTTACTGAATTTAAATCCTAGCGTAGTCGCATTGGAAAATTTATCCATGGTCTAAATTTCGTGTTTTTGTATAGATCCGAGACATAGTCAATGTTGTTTTAGACCGTCTTGATGAGCAGTCTGGGAATAAATCTATCGGAAGCTCTCCCTGAAAAAGCTCTCCCCGTTTTTTTTCCTTAAACAATGGTCATGTTATCTTTCAAGGGCGTGTGGTTTTGTAGAATTAGGACACCAGCATATGATATAACTATTTCGTTACAGGTCATAATGATTCGAAGGGTGAATTTTTTCACTTTTAAACAGCTCCTGAGGAGTTACTATTAATTGGGTCCTTGTATATCAGATATGTCCGTATTTAATATCTGGGGTATTATCCAGCATTTTAAGTTCGATATTTTAAAGTTTAGGACCACATCCACGACAAGTTACATCAAGGCCTCGATCTCTTGAAAAATTCGGTCAGGCAAGTTTCGGTACTATTCGGAGAGTACTATTTTATTCCCGCGCAGTATCTCTAGAGCCCATAAGAGTGTCTAAATAAGAGAGATACTCTGCCGAACTGACATGTACTAGTTTCGTCTTTCCTCGCACCATTAGTGATTATAACAAAAAGGAGCGCGACTCTATCTTAAGACACATCGTTTACACACCACATACCTTTGTCCTCTCCGCACTCCAATTCTTCATTCAACCCTTTTCCTTGGTGGGTTTCCTTACACCCCCAGCCACACGCCTCTGTGGGGGCTCAGAGGGTAGTATTTGGATGTAGAATCGAAAAAAAATTAAATGTTTCCTCTAAAATGTAACTTGTAGTTGCGTAACACTGGTTTAGAAGGTGGGGTGTATTTGCATTCCTATATTGACTTATCGAGGTGCGAAATAGTTCCTAAAAGCTTTTCAACTCTGATAAGAATCTTAATAGAAACGAATGATTTCATACTTTTTCGATCCTAAACTCAATAGGCATTATTTCGTTCCCGACTGATCAGAAACGTCACATGAAGTACCGTTTTGGAACACATCCCCTTGGGATAGAGGAAGTCGTTTGAGGATAGATTGCCTGGGAAGGTAGGAATAGGGAGGAAAATAATAAGATATTTAGATTCAATTTGGAGAAGTGGGAAGTATGCTGAACTAGAGGGAGAGACCATGTGGGGAAGTGATATGACCCTCAATGGAGCAATAGAACATAAACAATGAACCTCAATTCCTCTATCCACGTGGTTTAAAACACTTTATAATTATACACGTGCCAGTTTTGGATTGTGTTACTCCCTACTCCTCACCCTATCCTTAGGGGTTAAGTTTAGAGCCTAGCTTTAACGGAGATTTTTTTCCTTGAAATCAGAATTAATTCTTGTTGTATGCAATGTGGAGATTACTTTAAGTGTAGTGATAAATCCGTTGGATTTTGATGCTAAATTGGTTTTCCCATAGCTCCTTTCGTTGTGAGTCTTCTAATGCCGATGCTGGGTTTCCCTCCGCCCTACATTGGCTCTCATTTTGTATAAACTCAGTGAATTCAGGCGTGAATTCACCGAGTTTATCAAAAACGCAAGTACAGCGAAACAGCCCAAACTATACCGGATTAGCTCTCATGGTTATCCTCCCATTAGCAACTCAACCATTTGTCCTAGGTGGCGCTAATGATCTAAGTTGTTGGTTGCCTTCCCAAGTAAGCTAACAACCAACTTAATGTACTCTGGAACTTAATGTATTCTTATAGTGTTTAAAATAATGCACTTGCATGAATTTATGGTGGAGTACTTAAAACTCCCTCAGTTCCAAAAGGTAATCAACATTTCTGTACCTTGCTGAGATTTTGTTTTATTTGGGAAGGAATCTCAACCCAGTGGGATTTTTAAGCCATCTCATCTCTCTCTTCTCGTTTAGAGTTCATTTTTCTCCTGCCGCGTGTGGAAGAGATTGTTATCGCGCCCCCTGATGATGACGGATGCCTTCAACTGTCCGTGGGGAAACATCCAACTCCAAATCTTGTCCCCCATCGCGAGACAATGGACCCAAGTCCCTCGTAAGCCATCGCAGAGAAGGAAGAAAGGGAGATGAGAGATAGTGGTGGGAAGTGGGTCCCCAAAGGTCGCCCTCCCTCACCCCTTCCCCTTATGAATCCGCGTGACCTTGTCATGGTCTCTCTTCCCAATCCAATCGGTTTTTTTTAGAAGTAAATTTACCTGCAGATGACTGAAGCGCTAGTATATTGAATCGTTGCACTTTGACTGCAATTCCAGATTCATTTGCCAAAACAAAACTTGAAAAATAAGGTGATTGATGAGTTGGTGCCTTCATTTTGTTTGCATTAAATCCCGGGGGAGAATGCGCTGATGAACTATCATCACTGGTTATTCAGATATTAAGCACACTTGTATATACTCAACACGTTTCAGTCAGAAGTATCTCCGAACAATCTGTTTTGCCGAAAACAATTTTTCACGCCCTTTAGTTCTTCAGCTTCACTCTGTTCTCACCACCCTCATCTATTCTTAAATAACTAGCCTTCAAAACGAATAAAGTAATTTTGATTTAAGGTCTTGCGAGGAGTTAAGACTTTCATAGAGTTTCTTCGTCATGCTAGCTTCATCAACGCATTCTAGGCTTCATCAACGCAAGGTCCATGAATAGGGAAATTACGAATTACTAAGTGTGCCACATTATAAACTCGATGAATTATTCTAAGGCCTTCAAACCGGGCTAGGTATTTCCTTAGCGGCCGATGTTTACAAGGGACACTCCCATTATCAGAAAGCAGCCCTGAAGTTGGTGGTAAAGACTCCATGCGAAACGTAGGCTGTAATGGAATACCTTATCTGCTGTCAAGCCTAAGAACAATTCACCTCAGTTATTCTCAGGGAAAGCAAAAGATATTTCATTTATCAAGTAGATTCACACAAAGTATTTAGCATAAATTGTTAGAGATATCTACGGTTCAAGGAAATGTTTTCCAAAACTCGCCGAAGTTGGTGGGCTAATTTCACTGAACTTTTCAAACTGATTTTATGATATTTGTTCTATACTTCTAGCTCTGGAGAGAACTAGTTGACCATGATCTCGCCAAAAAGTATCCAAAACCTAGGAAGGACGGTAGACGAGGGGGGAGGAATGGAGTTGAGATGTTTGGTTCTTTGGGGAAGCGACTGCCAGCTGAGGTCACTTGCATCATGATGGATAGCTAGTTAGGTGAGTAATGGTGTGGCTTTAGTGTGCATGGGGGAAGTGCGGAAGGAAACCTGCCGCCTAATCTCGTCGTAACGCCCTATGGGGTCCTCAATTTAGCGTACCTTCCAACGGACAGAAGAAGTTCGTGAGAAGTGCTTTTCACACGACACTCAAATAGGGAACGAGATTACACTGGAGAAATCTCCGCTACTGCTGGAATACCAACCCAAATATTTGGGAGAGTAAGCCACTGCTCTAACAACCAAATGAACCCGGTCTCCGCTATTCACAGATTATAAATTGACAACAAATTGGCTAGAGGTAATTTCCGTCTCTCGCTATTCTTTTCATCACTCCATCATATGATGTAGGTTTTCACATTAAAAACTGAATGCTTGCCAGGATTTCCACCGCAGGGGTGTGTGGTAGGAGATTTGAGGGCACTGTCCAACAGAAAAGGAAAGGAATAGGGTTAAGAAATTGCTAGAAGAACGGAACGAAAAATTAACATTGCAAATTTACGGGGTGTCTTATTGTTTCCCTTTTTTGTATTGGTGCTCGGGGTGATGGAATTTTTGTATCCATGTGATCGAAAGTGTACCATCCTTTTTTGGGGCTTCTACCCAATAATTTGACTTAAGGTTTCGGGGCAATCTGTCGATTATTATTTCAATGAACTGGGCGCGAGAGAGAACCAGATGATCCACATCTCTCTAAGAATAGTCTTTAGTTTCTGTCAAGATAGGAAGGAAGGAAGGAAGCCTTCAAAACTTGGAGCTAGAGGAGGATGCTGAAGATGAAATGGATGGACAAAATAAGAAATGATGAGGTGTACAGAAGTAGAAGTAGAAGAGGAAAGGACCATATGGAAAGCCATAAAGAAAAGAAGAACAAACTTGGACACACTCTGAGACACAATGGGTTGGTGAAAAACATAATTAAAGGCAAAATAGAGGGAAAAGTCCCCAGAGGAAGACCCAGGAATAAGTTCATGGACCAAATAAAGAGGAAAGTACATAGGAAGAGATACCAGGAGGTAAGGGAACTATCATTAGATATGGAAGGATGGAGGGCAGCAGTCAACCAATCTTAGGATTGAGCAACCAATGATCAAGATAGGACAACAGACTGGTGGAGTGGTGTTTGATGTTGGATGCTGGAGATCTTGGGAGGACGAGATCGTTCCCAGAGGCCCGGGCGAGAGTGCCTACGCATTCGCCTACCCCCTTAAATGGGACTGGGACGAGGTCGCTCTTCGCCGGGAGAGCCTTTATTCGGACGGGACAAAAGCCGTCGCCCGCCTTCGCATTTTCCTCTGGAATCATTTCTCTGGCGTCCCTCATCCCTCCCGACTGTCTACGTATTCTAGGAGAAAAATTGAAGGTGGAAGAGTTTTCCCGTGAGTGACTCAACTCGCGGAGGTGCGTGAGAGGGAATTCAGGACGGTGCCGCTGGCTTCGCGGGTCCTGCATCCGTTGAAGCGGTTATCCCTGAAATCTACGTTTAGAACCGTATACATTTGCTCCCTGTTCTGCGAATCGTGCACGGCGAATAAAATTTGAACTTCAAAGTGCCTGTAATTTCGAGCGATAAAGTTTAATGAATCCGGTGATGCCTTGTGGAAATCGAGTATAGATATCATGATCCCTAAATAACGGATGCTTTACTACACTTAAAATTTCACACAATTTCTATTTCAACGTACCGATCCAGGTTTCGGCACAACTCATGTAATTCTCAAGGTACTCTCACACAATACCTTAAAATTGTATGTAGGCACCTTGAGAATGACGTGAGCTGTGTCGAAACCTTGGCCGGCACTTTGAAATAAAAATTGTGAGGAAATTTAACACATTGTCTGTTATTTTGAGATCATGATATCTCTTTCGAGCGAATTTTGGGCTATTTCCTCTCTTCTTTTACATTACGCAAATCGGAAAATCTGATCGCGGTGTCGATGTCTAGTTACTGATTTATTTGAAGTGTTATTCACAAGATGTATGCAAATGGACCTGAAGTACGTACTACCCCTGGAACTTCCGTTAGGGCGTGTGGCTGGGGGAGGCCTGCTGACGCAGCCGTTCTATGAATTTCTACTAATGTTTCTTGTCTTCGACAAAATGATTATTGTTGACGAGAAGTATTGAAAATGAATTTGTAATGCTTCTGGTGTGCGGCTTATTCTGGTTTAATTCATGTACGTCTCATATTTTGGTTTACGGTAATCGGAAAGTAGGGCTCCTTTCTGGGTGAAGCTTAGTAAATAGTGGGTAACTTAGAGGACACGCCCGTTTTATTAATGACTCCGATTTTTAATTGCTTTGCTACGTAGCACACTAAGTTGATCAAGCTAGTTTTGTTTGTGCAGAGAAATAATAGGGTCGGAAATTAATCTGCCATTCCAAGGAAGGATGCTGAGGATAATGATTTCATAAGTTAGGAGGCCACAGTGACGCTTTCTGCTGAAAGTATCTTATCCCATGGCCATGCGTCATCCTTAACTGATGTCATATAGGTTATTTTTATGCACGTCTTTAGCTGAATTACTTAGATGCGGCCCAATATGTTATCTCATTGGCACTTTTTAGACCATCCTGACAGTTTCCGTAAATTTCATTACGAGCGTAGGAAAACAGTGGTTTTTAGTTGTCCTATATTATTTCTTCTTCCCTCTCGTTAGTCTTAATTTGAATATGAATACTCACTTAATAATTTAATTTGTACAAACATTCACTTTGTCTTTTAAACATTGCGACTTTTATGGCCAATGGCTACCGTAGTCCCCTACGCTCTATTGTTCGTCGTGAGAGCGCTTTATAATCGCTTTAAAATCTCTGATTACATATTTTCTATACAAGAAAACCATGCTAATTCGTTTTCCTATCGATAACACTTACGCCAACTTACCGGCGGCCTGATGTTATGTACAAAGCTAAACACTCTGTGAACGTAAAGGGTTTATCATCTTGCAGTTAATGTTTATTAGACATTAGAAAACCCAGGCCTAAATGTTTTATTGAACTATGACGCCAATGATATCTCTGTTGCACTAGAATGAAATGCGTGTCAAGCGTGAGTGACTTATAATGTCCTGCTTGGGGGTCGATAAATCCTAAATAAAGTTTTTAAGACTGCTTTGAGAACTTTTTTAAAATCTTAGGAACTTCATCAAAATCTATTCTTTACTCTGGTATTGGTTACTCTGGTATTGGTACTCTGGTTAAATAATATGTAAATACTGATTTTATTCAACATGAAAGATTCAATGATTGAAATGCTATCATCTCCACTACGGCTAAGTTATTTCATCGCTGTCTCTATGTGGAGAATCGTTCGAGGAAAAATCACAACATGAGAGTCTTAGGTTGTTTCTCGGTTGAGTTTCCCTTGATTTAACATTGATGTATTTCATTGCTTGTGATTTATTTCTCCCCCTCTGGAGCGAGTGGTTATTTTTCAAACGGGAAGCCCAAACTTCCGAAAATTCCTGAAAAGCCGTTTTACTGGAATGGAATTGACTCGCGTGCTGGGCCGCGCTACCGTAATGACGGGACAAGAAGTTGGGAGCGATTATTGATTCTGGAAATTCGAACAACCTTAAGGGGGTACGCGGGGAAATCACGAAATACTTAGGCCGGATTTGAGTTCGTAAAATTTTCCTGGGAGGTTTGTTAGCTGTTTGGGAAGGCGACCGACACCTAACCAAGAGTTCATTCTCGCCTTTCATGGGTTCATCGCGATAAGGAAAGGATTAATTGGTAAGTCGAATTTTGTTGGATTAATCAATTTCATATACACTCATGCGACCAGGTAGTTTCGCCCTGCAGAACAAAACAGTGACAATCAATCCCAGAATATATAGTAACCTTACGTTTAGAAGGCCATGAGCATACATTGAAGTACCGCCGAGGCCTTTTCCAGCCTGTTGATAAGTATTCTGAAAATCTTTCGCACTCTCGTTAATGCAGCTAAAAGTAGTCCCCGGCATTAACTTCGCTCAGTATCGATGATTTGCAGGTGTAAATTGGTTGCTGAATTTTGTGAAAATGTTCGTTTGTATTTCTGTTTTTCCTAATCGCTAGCAGTGATCTTACCATAGATATACTTTCATTATTTTAAATGCCTGTTTATATTTTAATGATGCCGCATGTTTTGGATAACTTACGCGAATAAGATAGGCAAAGGTAGACAACTAGTATTTCTCGGTTCACTTTTTGAATCTCGCCTTAAAATATTCATATCCTCGCACGATAGCTTTTCGATCTTTGTTACGAGCACCAAGAATAACGGAGCAGCCGTTATATCCGTAGCATAATAGCCAGGAAGTGCTTTAGCATCACTCATGATCTTCAGCAACTGTTCCATGCAGTGAGGGACCGAAATTCCCTTTTTTCATGAGAGATATATCAGCATTAAAATTTACCCGTAAATGTAGCCGTAAACCTGACCATTTATGGCAGTTATTTTAGTTCATAAGCTGGCGGTTAGCATAGTTAATAGGATTATTATACCAAAATTTCAATGCTTAACAACTGAGACCTAGCGTCTTAAAACGTATATTTTTATTGTAACGGCCAAACTTGTATATGTTCGTAAGTAATATCATTCATCCCTTTTATAACCCACGGACTGGCTAACCTCTTCATGGTCCTGTAGCATTTTAAATTAAAAATGATATCTAGGAGTGGTGATGTGGAACTTAAATGATGAAAGATCTCATAGGTGATTTTTTTCTGGTAAATTTATAATGTATTCGTATTCTATGATTTAAATTATTTTATCCAGTTTAAAGCTATCCAGAATTAATGACAGGTCCACGGCCTTACACCATGTAAATACTCACACTAAAAATGGCAATTTATCTGTTTTCTCGTTTAAATGTTAAAATTATTGTAATATTTGTGTTATAAATGCTGTTTTTTATTATGTACAAACTTCATGTACGTCACAATGAACTTACCTATTGATTTTAGGGGTTTTGTACCCATAGCATTGAAATAAACTTATTCTTATGCGGTTCATTGTCGCAATTTACTTACGAACTTTTGCAGATATTAGCTATTAACTACCTAATGAACTTTTGTAGGTATATTGCGAGATCATTCCTGAGTTTTCTTTTTGTGCTCATTTTTATCGTAATAAATCGAGGCCATGAACTTAGAACATCGAGTGCCCGGGTCTTGTTCCGAGGTCGCGGCATCAAAAACACTGACCTACCTCCACGAGAGAATAACAGCCGGAGGAGGTCGAATCATTTCGCGCTAATGTCTCTCCCATCAAATATTTTTCTGGCATTTTTCATTGATTAACAGCATGCTTGCGTGCCTGTTAAATCTCTGCCTTCTTCGTGCAGAGATGTGTGAGTGAATGTAACATATGCTTTCCAGTGATGTCAACTGCTGAGTCATTGTCGAGGGCTGGGCTGAATATTATAACAATGAAATTCTTCTGCATTAATATTAATCAGGCATTCGTTCATCTGGAAACGAGCCGTCGTAAATGGTTTGATTGGCGCGGGAGACGTGGATTTTGTATTTGTATATTCAGTAGCGTTTGCGTGATGTATTTCTTTTCCGATTTTCCGCATATGTTAACCAAATTAATTCTGCCTGCTGCCTACTCTGTGAAAAGAAAAACTTATCAAATTGAGTTCTTGTTCAAAGCCATGCTGGAACATTATGCAAAGTGTAATTATTAAAGCAATCCCATTTCACGAGTAGGAGCCGAAATGATGGTGATTTCGTCGACCCTTCTGCCGAAGAGACCGGTAGAATGGTCAGCGAAAGCTCGCGCGTTAAAAAAATACTGTCATGTTTGCCAGAAGCAAGAACATGATTTTTTCATTTCTCAGTGAACCTACTTGCCTTGGCGTATCCGCTTACTTTCGAGGACGCTGCTGCTTGATATGTTCCCTTGCGCCATTCCGCAATGTTATATTGCTGGAGACTTTTTTTCGGGTAAATATTATTGGAGCATGGCTCGTGTTTTTGTCTTTCCAAAATGTTTTGGTGGCAGTGAAAATTAATGAATGTAATTTACCTCGCGATGCTGCACGTGGCAGATTGATAATTTACATTGCGTAGTTCCACAGAGAGCTGACGTTTAAGGCGTTCATCGTTTTATGGACACGTTTATCGATATGAAGATGTTTATCGTCTTATCGGTACCGAGACGTTTTCAATCGAGTATCGTTTATCGCGCTAGTGAGAAGTGGTTATTTTGACGCTCCCAAAAATATTTTCGGCGCATTTAAACTCATTTAAACACACGAGGGAAATTAAGGTTTAATATTTCCTCGTCGTTCGTACGTAAGTACACGTACTGGTATCAATCACCAGCTCGCTCCGGACAGTTCATCCGCGATTTCATTGTCCGAACACCTTTGCCGCCGACCGTGTCATCCAGCTTAGATGCGGCGGTGTCGGCATTGCGTGTGAGTGAACGGTGAATTAAAAGACATAAGAAATCCTCCTTTTCGGCTCACGTGTGTGCCGTGGGACCCTCGCCAAGTCACTGGGTCATGGCAGGCGGGAGGGACGTCCTGCCTCCCGCGCACCATATTAAGAGCTCGCAACGACCGAGCATCAAGCGCACCAAGCACGCGTGCCGAGTTTAATGAGGCGGCGGCGATAGACGCAAGCCTTTTGAAGTGAACTCTGCCTACCGTCGTCGAGCCTCCAAAGACGGGAGAATTATTCACGAATCCGACGTCTGGGTAATATCATTAGTGATCATTTGCACCCTTTTTGAGTTCCAGCGGCTTTAATCCCTACATTGTGCACTCGAGCGAATCCATGGGAACAGAGATCGTATTTATTCTCTTATACATTGGGCTACACCTTTTAAAGAATGAGTACGTGGATACCGTCACTTAAGGCAGTGGTTAAAAATTAATTCTGTCGTCCAGGCACGAGCGCATTGTTCATCGGCTGATGGGGTTACAAAAAGACCACACTTTTTACTGCTACTCTATTCAAAACTGTGCCGTGGTTTTTAAAATATGAATGAGTATTTTAATAAAGCCTCCTTACAAGAGAGTCCTTCTGAGGCAGATATCTAAAGAATACCGTTACTACGTGTATAGAGTGTCGATTCTTTTCAAGATTTAATTGATCCACAGAATCTGTTTCGTGAGGAGTAAATAAATAACGATTAACGATACAGGATTGCTAGAGAAATCATTTTCAGGATACAGGAATTCGGAAATACATAATTTTTTTTACCATTTTAAGAATAATTTTTAAAAAATATCACCGATTATCAAAAAAATCAGATGACTGCCGATAAAGAGTAAATGCTGATAGCAACCGACCTAATAGCGATAAATCCGTCTCTCAAAAATAAATAGACGTTCCGCACTTTAATAGGGAATAAGACTTCAAAGTAAACCATTGGCCTCAGTGAAAAGACTACGATCGTATCTTCCGCGCAACCAAAGTTTTTAATCTCTGCGACACCGAGATATTATGCATGGAGGCCATTGAGTGAGATTTGACATGAGCTGTCTTCACGGCGTTAAATCGCATAGAGGAAGGTTTACATGGGGGAAATCTACGTACAGATTGCTTTGGTAAGCTTCATAGTATTCAAGAAATTGATTTTTGATCGTTTTTTTACCTAGTTACTGCTCTTCTCTCCCTCAGGAAAGAAAGTAAAAAACGTAGCTATAAAAATTTGAAAAACTGAGGAAGAATTGCGCGATTGAATAAAGTAAAAATATCTTTGATCATTCTTGTACAGTCGACTGCAAGCGGGTATGGTAAATATTTTATTAAGCTGCAGCGTCAGAATTAGCAATATCATTGCACACTGCACAGGTACATTGTTCCTTTGTAGGAAAGTTTTAATGTAGACGCATATTTGTGTTGTGGTAAAAATATAACTCCATGTTGAAAAAACAGGAACATTTTGTATGTTTTCAATAGAAACCACCTTCTCAAAATAATTACAGCCTTGACTGCCATTGAGCTACCGAGAGCGATGAGTGGATTGAGCGCTTTTCTGATGACTAAAGTAGACTTGCTATTAAGTCTGACGTTGACGTTTTATTATAAAAACTCAATAAATAATGGCCAAGATAAGTGCATGACCGCGAAATAAGTTTTTATGGAGCGATCGGCTGCTTTAGATGTCGGTCGGCGTTTTAATGTCGCTGTTCCAGAATTTCGAAATAAGCCTTAATACATGGCCGCCCTTACCCCCGTTTTGTTTTTTCTTGGTGATTCTGATCAGTCGAAACATAAACATGTGACCTTCTCGAACATATTTGGTACTGCAAATACGTGTTTCACATGAAGTGCGTAGAGCAAATACGTCTTGCTCCAGAGCCTCTTTAATGGAAGATTTCAATAGCCGGAGAACTGCGGATTCCAAATCTGAACCCGAATAAAAAATATCATTCTTACACTCACTGGCAATACTACTTGTAAATTGCAGGTACCTATTAATGGAGACGTAGCTCAACCACAACTTGTCTCGAAATGTGTGAAAAAGCGTTGTATTCATTTGAATTACCTTTTGACTTCTCTGACCCGTATTCTCTCTCGTATTTAACTTCTCTGATGAAAGCAGACTTGCTATGTTCTCGGCTAATCATTTTTTATGCATGATGATGAATACAAGTTGGGTGTCGTAATCTATTTCTCAAAGAGTAACGAAGGACGACAAACTATTTTAAATTTATATTTAGAATTGTTTAGAATAGTAATTATTGATTTTTTATTTTGATAGTTGGTGTATTAGTCAATGAGGAGTGGGTGTCTCTATTTTTATAGGCATGGAGAACGATACCCAACTTAATGGAATGGGAAGGAGTTATGGCTTACGAGGATATGACAACATAGACTATTGAAATATACTTCTTTCAGTGACCAGTGTAGCAGAAACGAAGCGTCAATAATTGGCATTGATGATTTCATACATTTGACAGTGTTCTTGTTATATTTCCTCTTCTTTTGTTTCCTAACCAAAAACTTCAGATGGAAAATATGTATTAGCTAATAGGTCTTATTCGAATGTACCCAGCGCAAGCTGTAGATAGGTCAGCTCTGTGCACTAAAAATTACAAGCCCCATTTTTGCGCTGAGTATTTGAGCAATTTCGGTGGAAACATGAAACCCTTTAAATCGTTGGAGTAAAATGTGGCCAAAGGAGGAAATATAATATATATTTATGCTTCGGTTAACACTATAGTAAGTACACATTTTTCTGTGCCTTTGTCTAGTACAGCTGGGGATATGATATAAAAAGCTCACTTTCTCCAAAGATACGGACGCCTGGGAACTGATGAAAAGAATTCACTCTCCTTAAAACCAAATTATCACGCTTCCGTGAGTAGTTTCAAGAGCGGTTATGACCTTCATTAAAAACTCTCTCTTCTTTACTACGTAAATTTATCGAGCAAATTCTAAATAAAAACACCTTCGCTCTTCAGAGTGGAAGCAGAACGGAATTGTTATGGAAAACAGAAAGAATTTCCAAGCCATGGTAAAATCGCTGAAATTGAAAGGGAATCTACCTGCCATTGAAAGTTACGGTGGGGCGGGTATATTCTATCATCTCCTACTGCCAGTGTTCCTTGCCTAATTCATCTGTGAAAACAATGCCTCTTAGGAATTAATAATACTAACCAGCAGTTATATCTTGAGTATTATGCTGCATGGTGTAGCATGTTCTTCGTATCACTTTCCTAGTTTGTAGTCTGACTGCGTACCGTTGTCCTGACTGCTTTGGCCTTTGCCTGGCGTTCCGGGGAACGCGCGCGGTTCTGGTTGGACTGGGATGAGTGCTGCATACCTGGTGTGGAATCACTCCGTGCCACACACCCTAGTGGTGGCTTGCACGGTATTTCGTAGATGTAGATGTTATGTAGGAAAATGATACAGGTTGTAATTTGCTAAAAAGACGTAAAAGGTGCCCGGAAAAGAAGAAAAAAGTCTTCTTCTAACATTGTGGGTTTTTACACACTGAAAATTTTCAACATTAACTCTGTGAACTTAAAGACAAAACTTCATGCTATTCTGCATCAGTCAGGATTCTCTCCCCTCCCCTTGCCCACAAATCTTTTCCTCTTGCTCTCTTCCCTTCCCTCTCTCCCTACTCCCTTATTTGTCATTGTATATGTGATGACTGTCTTCCTAGTCAAGTCACCTAATGATGCTGCAAAGCGGTGGATCCCATGTCGTTTAGATAAACCATTTGAACTGAAATTGCGCAGGTGTTTTTTTTCTCTTTGTTCACGATGGAAAGATTCCACGAGGGAAAGCCTGAGACTTTCTCTTTTGATAATAACAATATAAAATCAGGGACATGACAGGGAAATTGACGGAGAATTTTTAATCCTTTTTTGTTAAGTGAGTCTGCTAGTTATTTGGGGAGGCGAACGACAGCTTACTGTATTCGCGCTATTTCGGTTTTGTGAGTGGGTTAGCTGAATAAGGATTTTTAGAGCAATGAGGTAAGGGTGTTTGGATTACCAGCGTCGCCATTAGCCTACTCCGAACAAAAATAATGAAGGGGTCCGCACTTAAACGTCCCAACCGACCTGAGAAGTTATGCACATGAACTACAACCACGTTGTACTTAAGTATGGTTCGGAATTCCGCTGAGAGGTCTCCCTCGGTCGGCATTCGAACCCGTGACCTTGGGATGGGAAGGCACTTCTCTAGCCACCAAACCAACCTCTACCTATTGCACTCGTAAAGTGGCTATAGCATAGAATGAGAGCAGCGGTTTTCCTCTCCGAACAAGTTGGTTTCATTGCCTGGTTAGCCTCTTTAACAATCTACGCATTGATATCGTTTGTCCTTCTGAAACCAAACATCCGATTATCCGCGCCACAGATGATGAAAAGTGATCGTTTGAACAATTATCTCAATGGATTGGACGCCAAAAAGGGTTTGATTGTATGTATTCCGCCGCATCCCTCCCTTTCCCTCGCGCCTTTTCCATCCCAATCCAGCTCCACCCAAACATTCACGGGTTCCCTCGTTAATCTCTCACCTCCTTCTAAGGTCACTCACTCATTCGCCAAGGTCGTCTTCCTGATTTACGCAATGCGGAGGCCTGGTGTTATACTCGCGGAGGCAAAGCCAATGATAACGTTTGGGAAATACTTCAACGGATTTCAAACTGTAAACTTGCGGATGTCGCGTTCGGCTGGGAAATGAGAGGCGAAATACTCCTACCGCAAGTAATTAAGGGAATAGTAATTCTCTGTAGTTTCGCTATGAATTACCACCAGTAATTACGGCACTTTTTTCAGACTTTCTAAATTATGTCATCTGAAACTTGTCAATTCAAGAGGTTTAATTTTGGCTTCCCTAATACTTATTTTGTTTTGGTATTTGTTTTCGCTGTTTAGGAAATAAAATGTCAGTAATATTTGGCTTCGCTTCCCAAACTTTTTTGTGGAGCCTCTTGGCAGCATATTTCCCTACACTGTGTCCAATAGCTGATCCGAATACCTTTTTACCTTCGATTCAAGTGACTTCACCATTACTCCTCCGAGCTAAACTGTCTCCACGTAACTAAACCGCTGCTGTGTGTACATATATTACGAGTAGCACAGTTGGGGAACCTTTGACCGTATTGGAGCCGTCTTGTTCTGAGGTGTGCACAATGCTAATCGGGAAGCATCCTGATGGAAGATGGAAAGAAACTGGCCTTCCTGCCTTTTATGTGAGCTAGACATAGACAATAGGGTGTAGTAATAGTCTGCTCATGCCCTCGAGAACGATTTCGCCATTTTTTCGGGTCAATGGTGTTTTTTTAATCCTTTGAAAACACTCATCAGTAAGAAATCAGCCGAAATCTTTGGGGCCACTCTATTGGATACTGTTTCCGATATTTGAAATAGTATCTCAGACATTGTATGGTAAAAATCGAAGAGATCTGATGATTGTAGTTTATCTAGAGATACTTTGGTTAAGAATGACGTGGGTTGTGAGAAAAGTGGGGCACAGAATAAATTGAATCTGTCCAAGGTGAATATTTGGAAATGCATTTTCTTTTTAGTTTGGATTGGTTACTTGAATGCACATTAAGTATCATCATCTTTTTTCGGGCCTTATAAAGGAATCGGATTGTAGTATTTCTAATACAATGTCATAAAGGTCCTTGTCGTTTAGTTTAAAGCGTACCTATAAGCAATGGTGAGTTGACGTTCAGATGTCTCGAGCGTTTGACCAGATCCATTTCTTTCTTCGATTTTTGGATGCCAATGCCCAGTCACACCTTTCGACGTACGAGATAAGTCGACCCGCGCTGCCGTGGGGTCAGGGTGGCGATCCCTCGCTTTGCGTGTCAGAATTTTAAGTAGAGAAATGAAAGATAAATCTCTTAGTCTTTGATAACCTTGAGTCTATTGTGCTTGCATAATCGGAGCACAATTGCCTCATTCCCCATTCAGAGATTGAGTTCAGAACCGAGTTGTTCAGGGGCGACCTTGATTCTTGCATATTTTTTCCTCCGCGTCCTTTTGTATCGATTTCCAGAGGATTCATTTCGGAATTGTAACTCGGACACCACTTAGCATATTTATATTCTTACATTCTACGTCGGTTGAATGTGCGCGACTTTGGTTTCTCATGTTAATAGCGTAAGCCTTCTGCTATGTCCTGAATATATTCTCGGTTATTTCTGACGGAAGAGGTAGGGAATGTGATAGATCACTTTATTAGTGTGAAATAGTTTCTTTTGACTGAATAATGATGAACCTTGAGCATAATTTGATCGGAGAGGATATATATCATCTTGTAGGCCTAAAGAAACTTATAATGTCACTTATCTAGTGCTAGGACACTTACTTCCTATAGTATTACGAAACTTTCTCGGAAACTATGACCCTACGAAATTCTGGCATCACATAATTGTGGCGTAGATGATTCAGGGGTGAAGATGGCTTTTTGATTCTTTAATGAAGCGTAAATAATGGGAAATCAAGGAACGCCACCTTTGCCAACCTATCCGCCTGTACTAAATGGTTCAAATCACCTCACCTCTCGGTCTCCCCTTTACCAACGTCGACTACAGTAACCCGGGATATTGAGTTTTATTATTTCAACTAAATAGCTCAACCCACAGACAAAGATCAAAAAATAGATTTAGTTTATATCACTAACAAATCTTGTAGGTGTCTGTATTAAGTTAGGATTCCAATTGCTGTGTAAACAAACTTACCCTTGATGAAAACTCAATTGTATTTCTTTTCTTAATTTAAATTATCATTTTGATAATATCTAATTAAATACTTCAACATGGGACTATCTTTAAACTTTACTACACATGACAAATTGTTTCCCATCTAAGTCTAACTTATGTTTCTCATACTTTCTGATTCCACTAACGCCATCCTGAAGTGCTATTCTTCTTGGTTGGTTATTTGGGGGAGACGATCGACAAGTGAGATGATTTGAGTCAAAAATAAGCTAGTTGATCGGGGAGGATTATTTGGTGGTTGTAGTAAGGGTGGAGAGAAACCTGGTGCCAGTGTTACTCTACTCTCTCGGAAATGTTCCATTAGAAACAGTTCCAAGTGCCCACGGACGGGCGGAGTACTGCACTGCGTCTTCCTTAAACCGCTCTTCCTTGGCAATGTCCCGTCTATCACCGAGTTCAACATTCCGTTCCATCTAAGTTCACACTCCATCCACTCTGGCTGTCTTCTCTTCATCACCGTAATATCTACCGCTGCCCCGAACAATGCGATCTAAGCGGACATATGTTTGTTGTCGATCAAATGTTCTTTCTTACCAACCGAAATCGCTTACCGTTGCGATGTGAAATTGCATCAGACAGCAGTGGAGGCTGCATCAATGTTTCAGCGGAACTTACACGAGTCCAGATTGGGATCTCCGCTCAACTGAGGTGGAAAAAATGGATGAAGTAGCCGTGAGTGTAAGCGAGAGGGTTGTTTATGTCGGGTGTTCCTCTAGGAGAAAACCCTCTATTGGCTCTCCTTGTCGCGTGGGAGACAGCTAGCACGCGTTCGATCCATTGGCGAACACCGCTTCAATGCTTGAGCTCCGCGCCGATTTTTAGATTTAATTGAGACTGACCATCTGAACGTCAATTCCACATTCAATACGCTAGAAACTAAACGACAAGGACCTTTATGACATTGTGTAATAAATGCTGCAGTCGGATCCCTTTGTGAGTCCCGGAAAAAAATATGAGGATACTTAATGTGCATCCTCGTAACCAAGCCAAACGAAAAAAAATGTGTTGCCAAAAATTCACTTCGGACGTATTCAATTTATTTTGTGCTCCATTTTTCTCGCAGCCCACGTCATTCTTAACCAAAATATCTCTAGATGAACAACAATTATTAGATCTCTTCGATTTATACCAAACCAAATCTATAGATATATATTGAAATAGTATCGGAGATACTATTTCTAATATCCGAGACGGCATCAAATAGAGTGGCTCCAAAGACTTCGGCTGATTGCTTACTGATCAGCGTTTTCAAACAATTAAAAGATACACCATTGACATGAAAAAATGGAGAAGTCGTTGACGAAGGCAAGGGCAGAATATCATCGGTCCATCGGCCTTTAGGTAAACTTTAACATTGCTCAGTGAGAGGCACTGGTGTAAGTTATATCGCAGACGGAGGAATGTTTCTCTCACGCAGAGGCGTTTTGTGGTTTTTCTATCGTCCTAGTTTGCGCATGCGTTGAGCGTAGTTATGTGAGTAGTTTTAAGGCAAAAAGAATAAACTTTGGTGTGAGATTATGATATAGACGATGCTTTATGATGTGTAGCACTAATACCTGTTTCGAGTGAGTAATGTGTCGCGTTGATTTAGTTCAGCTTTACAGTATTTGTTCGCTAAAGACTGATTCAGAAACAGCAAGAATAATTTTAATAGATTATAATATGAAAATGTTTTTGTATACTCGACTTAACAGGAACAGGTATGTATTTATTTTCTGCACCGGCTGCACATGAGACAACGCACAATAAATATCCCTCTCTTCACCACCAAAACAACACACTCAAACAAAAATAAACACCTTCTGCTCAGGATAACACTTCTCGTCGGTTGTCCTATCATCACCTTGCCTATTATTTTCAATTTGGAGCTATTGCACTGGTTTATCACACATACGCAAGACAGTTAATCACTCAAAACAACATAAACATGAATAAATGCCCTTTAAATTCATTCAAATATCACAAAACCTGTTAACGGAATCGATAAGCGTCGAATTATAACAAAATAAACTATCGAACAGACCAAAATGTACATAAATGTTGATTGGGCTACGTCTCACGCTTCGTTTGCTATGAATATTCTGAAATAACTATCTTAATCTCTCCGTGGCATGATTATATATATATATATATATATATATATATATATATATATATATATATATATATATATATATATATATATATATGTGTGTGTGTGTTACTAGATAGAAATCATCAATTTATGAGCACAGAATAAGGGATTGTGAATCGAAAGTCGCGGCAGCATAAAATGGAAGAATATGAAGAATTTCTCCTGTTAATTATTGCGAGGAAATACGTTTTCGTGTTCAAAAGAACTTTTTCTTCTTCATTTTAGCTGTCATATAGAATTGGGGGATCCTACGTTGCAATGTGCTGTTTTCTCGCTACCCTCCAAATTCTTGCTGTCCCAAGACTACTTCAGCGAAATTTAATGGAAGTTTTTGACTCAAGCTGTGAATTTCTCTTTTTCATCCACTTCATATTCAGACTCGTCTCTGGCTTACGGCACATCTCCAAGGCCGCAGTCCTTCACTAGTCAACCGAATTTTCTGCTATCACTTAAAAGAATGCTCACGCGGGGAATTCTCGGAACCTGAGTGTGCACATTCAGAGATACGGGCTAATGGCTAGATATTTGCCCTGACCTTGGCGTTTACTTATTGGCTTCCTTGCAGTATGCTTTTACCATCAAAGTAGTCAGGTGCGCACGATGACAGCACGTGTGTTAGACTAAAAAAAAAACGCCGTTTGTTATACCACAGAGTGTTACTCTATGATTATACCGTACTGAATCATCTCCAACTGAATCCGTTCTTTTTTAAAGAAACGAGAGTAGTTTTGTATCCACTAACAAGGCGAAGTGATTCCTTAAAGGAATAAGAATAATGATAAAAAATGAGCCACCGACTTTATTCCCTAGTCTTATGAAATGCGAGTTTCAAGCAAAGTATGAAATCAGGCATTAACTCAATAATGAAATTTAAAAATGTAAGCATTGTCGAAAGGGTTATTTTTCGGATAATAAATTAACGGGTAAGCGACTTCGGGCTTCCATCGGTGAAAATATTTTGATAACAAGTTGCGACAGCCTTGAGATAAAAATTGTCTGCAGTAATGAATAATTTCTTAACAAAATTACATACGAAAGAACTTAGATTTGCCTGGGATATACGTTTTCACATTGCTTCCTATTAGGAGTTATAACAGTATGTTTCACAGGTAGGGAATAATATTATTTTTCTCAAAGAAATGAATTGATGAACTCTTCAGAAGGGAGTGGAGGAGCATTCATTAATTTTCCGGGTTGAACTTTTCTAACCTGAGGGGACTGTAAAAAAAAGAAACGATGTTACTTCAGGACGATGAGAAGAGGTTAAATAGGTGTGCTTGCTCGCTACATCTGTTCGATAATCATTGCGTTTTGCATATGCGCGTTTCTCGGCTTTGTCCGCGCGGTATTCAAGCTCACTGAGGCGGAAAATTCGCGAATTCCATAGCTATGCTCTCACTTGTCCCTGGATGCCCGTCTCGGAACGAGTTTGGAGGATGCTCAGTGATGATCTCCCCTCGCCAACTTCTCTCGGCATTCGAGTCGGGCATGTGGAAAATCGACTCCTGCTCTCGGTTTAATTCAGCGTTAAAATTCGACCGCTCAGACTACAGTTCGATGAAGGGCTATGCGTCAGCACTCGGAGTATTTCCACGTGAAACTAAAGCCCCAGCGTATATTGGGGATTTGGAACAATCACTTAATCGACGTCCCTTGAGTGAAGTGTCTAATCACAGTCTCATCACTTTCGATTTCGCTCTTTGGGAGAGAAGGCTCCCTGCTACCTGCATTTGCTGAAGGTTATACCGGCCATTGTGCGGCAAGATTTTAGCTAAATTAGACGTGAATGCGGTGAATATAAAATATTCGTATGTAACAGCTTGGAAAGAAATTATCATCTCATGGTGGCTATACGAGTAATCGGTGCGTTAGGGGAGTGATTCATCGTAATTAAGGCCTAATCTAGTTGGGGGTCCGGATTGGATCCATGTGAGCGTATACGGCTCCCGGTCCGAGGGTCGAGATCAAGTGTCGGAAAAAAGTTTTCCAGGCAGTTTTTCCAGAAAATTTTCCAAAAAAAATTTTCCAAAATAATTTTCCAACCAAATTTTGAACGCAACCCCACTACTGGGAGGCAGTAGTTGATAGCAGCATTGATAGCGCAGAACATGAAGATCGGACGAGCATAGCGAGAGGAATCGGGTACTGCAAGCCGTGGAAACCTCCATATTACTGTCGGCACGGAAATTATGTGCGCTCGAGTTTGGGAACAAATAAAAAAATTATGAGACAACCTACAGAAAAACTAATCACACCATAATTTTCCTTATTTAATTTTACATTATTTAATGGCAAACTTAAATTTTTAAAATGCATTTTATTATTTTTTTACCACGGGTGTAACGTAAAAAGTACCGGCTTTTGTCGGTGTTCGAGCACAGCTCCGACTTTGATAATTATCAACTCAATCACAATTTCTTTTATGACAACCATATTTTAGCCAATGGTAGATAAATATGTTTGTTCACAATGTTGTTAGTTACAGAGTTGTATCTTAAGCAGGAAAAATGCTTTTATTAATTTAGTAAAATCATTGCATTTAAAGACTGGGGCGTCGTATGATTTCGTTCTTGGCCACGTTGCCTATTAGTCTAGTAGTCTCCCTTGAAGATTCAGCCTTGCAATATATGACATGATGGCATTCCTCCCAGTGGAATAGTCCCGCAGTCAGATCTCCGGGTGGGGATTACTGGGAGGGGTACATCAATCAGAAAGAACAAAAATAGTGACACTGTCGTTTTCAAGTGAGATTTCTTTTCCTTTGGTGTATTTATTTCAATTCCTGTCCCGACTCCGCTACAAAAGCAAATAGAGAGATATGCGTGAAGTCCTTCGTGTGATTCTCCCTGCACTATTCCAGAATAATTCACGTTATTGTTTGGTATTTTCCATATCAGTATTTGAGCTAATTTTTGACGGAGGAACGGAAAACTTTGGCGGCAGAAGTTATCTGAGGAGAGATACAGTTAAGTTCATGAACTGTAGAAGTTTTCTCTGATGGAACTCGTTTGAAAACCACTTTGGATTGAAAGCGGAAAAACAAACAGAAGAAAATGCTTTCCTAAGTGCACTTTCATGCTGCGTGTCCTGTTTTATCCCGTTTTCCACCGTTAACGTCATCGCTGTCTTTACCTCCTCGGTCACAGTTATCCGGTTATCTCTCTGCATGCTCAGCGGGTTGGTGGTATGCAAATGCTTGGATTCCCCTACATCGCCTGGTTATCGTTACTCTGTACTCAGGCATTCAAAAACCCCCTCGAAAAATTGTCTATGCTTGAGTAAACATTGGTAAAAGCTTGACTACTCTTGAATTATACTGTGTGCGAGTTGTATTTAAACAAAGGTACGTTGATGTCTATTCTTTAAATATTTGGTCAACTTGAATATCTTGTATTTTGTTTAAATTATTCGATACCCAATTTACAGAGACATGCACACTTACAGAGAAAAAATTCTACATAATAAACCAACTTGTTCTCGGCATCTCAGTTATGAAATGGGTACCTTTAAAATATTTGTGTGACGTTTTATCTGGTATTACTCCGGTGTAAATATTTGGATGCTGCCATGTTTTCGTCTCAATTCTCTCCGTCATTATCATAAATCTATTCCACGATCATTGACTTGCATCATCCTCTCCCTACCTGAATCTTCATGGTGATGACGGAAGAGTATTCTGAAGAAACGTTGGCAAAAGTCAAATATTTAACTGGGTGTAAAACCCGAGAGAACTTCACTCATATTAAAGGCCTGGCAAGTACCAAATTTCGTACAATTATTTCCTGTTGTTGGGTTTTGACGAATAAAATTGAACCGAGAGAATATCTTCGAGTGAACGCATCTTATTTTTAAATTCATTAATGATATTTTCTTCTGATTTGGAATCTTGAGATTGCATGCAAAATGTCCTGCTTGAAGTTTAACTGTAGAAGATATTGCATTTAACCATGGCTGGTATTATGTTACAGAAACACCTCCTGCAGGAAAAATAATGAAAATACCAGTTTATGATTCAGGAATATTTTGTTTTTTTATGTTTAACCGCTTAAATTTACTATATGAATGCTAATAAAAAGCGGAATCATATTCCTTGGGCGTTGGTAGCTCCCCTTCAGAGAAGGAGAGTTGAAAAAGAAGAAAAAGCCCGAAATAGGTAGCATTCTTATTTGGCGCTTGATTTGTAAGTTCCTGCAAATGGCTAAGGGAGGCTTTAGGATAAGGGTAGGACTGATCTCGAAGCATTTCCGTTTAATCTGTTCTCTCAATGCGTTAGGAATGTAAAAGAGAGATTACTCCCCATCTGTCGGCGACTTCTTGGAAAGAGAAAAGCTCCCGGCGCTTTTTACGATTCTCGCTATCATTCAGGACTTTCATTTTCCCTTCGTGAAACTTCCAGCTCAACGAAGGTTTTGTTGCTTAACTTGAGATAGTGCCAAATCGTATCCATTTATGGTAAATATTTGACATTCAATGCCTTTATGTGTCATCGATGTACGATACTCTCAAACATTTGTGACCTTCGTTGAATACCCCAGGGCTTCCATTGTATCAAGATGGAAACCGTAAGAATTTCTCAGCAGGTGACTCGTCAGAACAGCCTGTAGCCAGGGCGATTGGATCTCCCCTGCCTGGGATACATGACATTTTTTTAAATTCTGAGGTCAGATATGTAAAAAAAATATCAGGTTCTAATAAATCCACAAAATGGATCCTATCCGAATGTGCGGTATAATGAGCGAAATAACCTTTATTTTACGCTGGGATGATGAATAATTTTTTTGGCGTGAATTCTGCTCATTGGTGTGTCAGTTCAGAGTTAACTTCCACCTTAAATTAACTATGCTCATCTGCTTTAAATTACAGATCATAGTCCATTAAAGCATTTGTTCAGGTGGATTCATGGTAAAAAAAATTATGCAACGCGTAAATGTGAACGGGAAACAAAATTGATTGTAACCATTAATTTCTGCACGTGGAGTCTCCATTTTTTCTGATATATTTTCGTCGGAAACTGACCTGATCGATTTCCTTAAGTTGCATAATTGGAAGATTATGTATATATTGACATGTAAATAATGAGTTCGTTGCACTTTTTCTCACCTCTGGGAGTTTTGTACTCAAGCAGATAAATCCAAGGCCAGAACGGCAATAAGTGACAGATCGATTGAGATGTCGCCTTCTCACGCAATTCAATTTTTTTCTTCGATTCGATTGGAAGTCCGTGGCACGTGAGCGCCCCAGTTTCACTCCTTTGTCCTACTGCACACTAACTAACCCAAATCTTGGAAGCGTCTCTTGCGAATTATTTACCGATGTCAAACCAAGTGGAAATGGAATAAGGTCGTTAAAACGCGCGAGTCCCTCAAAACCTGTCTCGAAATTCAATCTCTCCACCAAATAATCCGCTCCCCTCTTTTTTTCCAACGGCCATCCATTTCTTTTAAAGTCTTCTTGCACTTCCACTATGGAGTCAACTTTCAGCAGCCTTGTCAAGTGATCGTGGCATTAATTTCAAATGCGTATTTTTTTGATCAGGTGGAGGAAAAAGCAGAGAAGTGGTAATAAGCGATTGCGCGAGCTGTGAATGATAGCGTCATCGGGCGAAGGAAGAGAAAATATGCATAAATCATGAACCATGAGGTGCCCTTCTAAGATACCGGGTGTTCTCACGATTATGCTGCACGTATATGGTCGAAGGATTCAAGAGCATTGATGTAAACATTTATAGGCTAACATACAATTATATCGCGCCTAAGGGAAGTGGATTGTTGTGAAAACTTATTAAAACAGTCCATAGTTCAACACTAAAATTATTTGAAATAACAGTAGTTGGTGGAGACACAATGAAAAGATAACGTGAATAAGATCATGAATAGTAATTATGTTATAAGGCATAATGAATCTTCGTTTATGTTTAATCTTTAAAAACCTTTATGTTTTTCACCCTTTATTTTCAGTATTTTTATTTCAAACTACTCCATAGTTAAGTGCCGTATGCGGCACTTAACTATGGAGTCATATCTGCACATTTATCGATGCTTTACTTGTTGGATTCAGTATAATAACCTACTATATGCAAATGAAAGAAATTAATTGATAGAGTTTCAATTTTTTATTAAACTTTCATTATTTTATGATAAGGAGGAAATATCCTTTCTCAATCGTGGAGTGTTAATTACGGAAATGTTAACTTTTTTCGTACCGAAACATCAAACGCGGGCTTTGGGCGCACTTAGTTTCCATTGATCATTGCAATTAGCGACTGTCGACCTGACTTACACCGTTTGGCAACATATTGGCCTCTTTAATTGCCTTAATTCGAACGCAGTTGACTTTCTCGTGATATGCGGATGTTTTTGTGAATGAGTGTGATCTGCTGTTTACATCAACTTGAGAAAAAGACTGCCAATGTTGTGTAATCAGCCGGGTGTAATAGGCCGCAGATGTTTTAAATTCAACGCCTATAACGCGGAGCAAATTTTTCACTAAATCTTCCTCATTCACTCGTCATGTAAGTACGAAATATATTTCATTAATTTGTTACAACATTGGTTCAAGTTTTGGAGATGTTTCTGTTAGTGACTCGAATGATACCTGGGAAAATACAACATATAAACGTATCCATCCCGGTGTCTCTTTTATTTAATTTGTGCGGTCGGTACATTGAGGACGCCTAGTAATGTGGTCAGTGTCGCATTTAAAATTTATTGCTTTGCACTTTTCTAGTAGTGTCCATCTCCCTTACTTTCTTCGTGCTAGGTACTTCTATTCAAAGTCTTCTAGTCAATATGTTATTTCTAACATCTGGTACTTTATGTGAGAATTGTTTTCATGAAATTTACTCATGTCTTTCACCAAGTCGAGGGCTCTACGTTGATCTTTCAACCTGAACAAACTGTTCTCATATTGACTCATCTGGCTTTAAGATTACGTCGCGTCAAGCATTGAAATATCGGGCAGTAAGGGACCTTACTCTCGCCCAGGTGGAAGACCCGAGAAAAGTTGACGAAAAACTCGGTTACATTTTGTTGTTTTTCTTAGTGGCGGATCTTCTTTGAACTTCATCTTATCCTTTAACTTTAATTTCGATGCTTAATCTATAAAGTTAAAGTCGCTGTCGTTGGTTTAAGAATATGGCCAAAAGTTTGGTGGAAGACTCAAAACTTCTTTACAAAAAACTCACCGATTCAATTGCTTTTTCTCATGATAGTGGTTATTATTCTTTTCAGCTTATCTTGTTCATTAAATATTAATTCTTTTCGAGCTCACAAGTTACCTGTCAAATTTCATCGGGAGATTTTTTTTCGTGGATATCCTCAAAATAATGGGTAATATACGGCCCATGGTCGATTTTTATTGGGAGTCTTGCTTCTCATGTTTGAATAGTGACGAGGAACTGGTAGTGACCAGTACGTCGGCGTAAACACGTGCTACCGGCGGAATGCGAGTGAAGAACGCTTGGCATGCGAGTTCAGTGACGAAACCTCTACCTATACTCATCGACGGAACGGCAAGGAAATGGAAAATAAGGAGCGGGAGATATATATTGCCTCTTAAAACACCAACAGTGTGTGCTACGAATGATGAGCACGCGGTGTTTGTTTTCGTGACGCGAAAGAATCTGCCGCGGCGTATGCCTTGCTCGGAAATAATGCAGCCGTACATCCTCGTTTCCAAGTTTGGCACTGATTCATTATTGAGAAGTAAACGGCAAATATTTTGGAAATTATTTTTCGTTGGGGCTCTATATGGAAAAAAGCTAGGTTAGCCAAAGGAAACCCGAGTCATATGCCTGTATAGCAATCAAGTTTATCAAACGAGGAATTTTCAATCACTCATTTATAAATGCCTCAGTTTTTAAGATCATTTGAGCCCCGTTGTTTGGGATTCGTAGATGAAAGGGAGAAGAATATGCATCACGCTCGAGGGCCAAGGTTGTGTCAATCCCTGGAATTAGGCATTTGATTATTTTTCTTTTTCGTAGTTACTTAGTGCTGATGTGAACTTTATCGGAAGAAACCCATCCTATCTACAGAAAAATAAACTACTTCGTTAGTCCTCAATGGCAATATTCGTTTACTTTAATAAAAGAGTTGCACTTTAAAAACATTACTGGATCGTATAGTTCTTTCCAAAATAATTCTAATAAAATATCTTTCCGCGGAAGGGATGAGTTAAATGTTTTTGTGTCCTGTCCCTGAAATCGGAGAATTCCGCGAACAGGCACATTCACCAGAGTAAAAACATAAAAGCTCTGACCTGATCATCCTCATACTTGGGCTATTTTAACTCTGGAATATTCTGGAAAATCACTGAGATAACCTGAGTATCTTCTGGGCTTCGATAACCAGTTTCCTTTGCCATCCTGAACGCCCACTCAGGAACCCGAGCCGTCTCCCCAGCAATCTCGCATGCTTGAGGGGAGGCTTCCACCAAAAATGATATTGCTTGGGGCAGTGGATAATATTGGACATATCGACAATACGAAGGCTTGGGCGGAGAAGGATGGACAACACACGATGGACCGAGTGCATGGAATAAATAGTTCTAGGCATTGTAGGGGAGGAGAGAAAGTTTATTGAGAGGGCAGGAAGCAGAATAGCTGAATGGACCTAGTTAGCGGAGGCGATGTAATGCTGGAAGGTCGTTTTGGAAGGTAGAGCGATGGGAATCGAGCAATTAGGTGGAAGTAAATAGGCGTTTTGGATGACATAGAAAGAGTACAAAGAATTCTGAGCAAAAGAACGAGATCATGTGAGGAAGGAGACCTCCTTAGAGGAAAGAGGATGGCAACTGTGATTCGCCATAACTTGATAGGACACCAATCCAAAAATACACAATTTTCCTCCATTTTCCATCGTTATGAATACCAGGCACAAACCTGAAGTTCATTTCACTTATAAGGGAATAGCTTATCAAAAACTAAGCGCCAGGGAATTAGAGATACGCACATCTAGGGCAGGGATCGATTTCCATCTCTGAACCACCTGTAGTTTTTCCAGAAAGAACGTCGTCAAGAGGCGTATCTGGAAAGGACCCCGAGTTTTAGATCCGCAACATTGACGAGATTTTGATGTTACAGCCTCGTCAACTCCTTTTCTGAATAATTACAAAATTTAATGTAAGTAACTATAAAACCTCTGTTATCAAGATACAGCAATTCGAAATCTTTCCTGAGTAACCCTCTGAAATAAGAGAAAATCGCTCCGCATTGACGAGCCCTAATAAGTTATCCCTATTATTATTAAGATTTGATCCTAATACCCGGGTTATCTATTGACGAACTGAAAGGTCAGTATTTTAACTCTCTTCACATTGGGCTGTGACACCATCAAAAAACAAAAAAAGCGTTTGGAGTTTTATCCAACTTTAAAAATCTCTAAAAGATAAAACGCAAAGAATACAACGTGGAGAACACTTCGTCTTTATTTTCGTTGAAAATCACTCTCAGTTCCCCCTCCTCGTCATCAACAATCGACCAGAAAATCATATTATTATATATTTTTTTTCAACAAACACGAATATTGTCTCCATTTAATTAGCAACCATTGGAGCGGACGTTACACCCTGTTATTCGCGTGTTTCCTATTTAATACATCGCAATCTCTTTTGGATATGCAGGCTGGATCCCTACTAAGACCTCTCGGGAGGTCGTTCCTTGGAAGGAGAGGCACATGAATCTTGACAGAAAAAAAGGAACTCGGCCCTCGGCGAGATCACCATTTGACGGAAATATTTCCCTGGGGAATCGGAAGCGGACGCGTCTCACCGCGTTCGCTTTTGCATTCGCGCGACGCCACCGCGGACACACAATCGGAGCACACGCACCAAAAGAAGCGGGGAAAACGTCGCTTCCGCGAAACTCGATTCGGGTTTGAAAAAAAAGGAAAGTTGTGGTGTTGGGAGGGTGGGGTGTATGGGGGGTGGGCACTTGCTTTCTCTACTCACCGACTGACAAAGGCGGCGCCCGTCGTCTCAGTTGAAGTGCGTCCTCTCTTTTTTTTATCTCTCTCTCGAATCCTCTCGCGTGTCGCCTCCTCCTGTTGGGTTAATGCGTCGACACAAACGATGATGCGAGTCGAAGGGATGGCTTGTTTTATTCCCGCCTCGATGAAGAACCCGGCCGGTGCTCTCTCGTCGCGTGCCTTAACAGTTGTACGGGAGTCCGCCCGAGTGCCCTCCCTTATGAAACCTTCGCGCACGGCGCCGTCGACGCCTCCGCCCACCTTCTCCTCGACTCCCCCCTCTACTCTCTTCCCCGCCCTCTCCTCCTCTTCCTCCTGCTTCCTCTCCTCCTCTCTCCTTGCCTCTCACGCTCCCATGCACCCGCCCCCGTGCGTATTGGCCACGATTCGATCCGACCAGAAATTCGCCGTGTCCGAGTACATCTCTATGATCTCATCTTTTGAATGCATTAGGCCGAAAATCTCGTACCGTTCGAAGGGAAAAATATAGAATACTGCATCAGGATATACCGTGTGGAACTACTAAGTATTCTTAATTATAATGAAAGACTTGTTGTCTACTACACATTTCTCCTATTTGTGCGATACTTACCTCCCGTAATTGAAGGTAAACTGGAGGGAAAAGTACTATAGAAGAAGACCCAGGAATAAGTTCATGGACCAAATAAAGAGGAAAGTGCATAGGAAGAGATACCAAGATGTGAGGGCAATAGAATATGTTAGGGAAGGCTGGAGGGCTGCAGTCAACTAATCTTAGGATTGAACCACCAATGATGATTCACCCACTTGATGGCATCATCAAATACTGGTAAAAACTTTTTGCTCATACAGAATGATTTGTACGTGCCTGATGATACCGTAAGTCACGAAACGCGCCGAATCTACAAGAAAAAATAATAGCACAGTGCATGTAATTTGAATTAAATTAGAGCTCAATACAGGCTGAATCATTTCTATGTCTAAGTTTGATACAGGCTATTTTTTCCGAGGACGTTCAGCATATCTTGCTCAATCCTACGTATTAACGTAGAACTAACTCACATACTTGATAAAAGAAATAGTTGGAAGAACGTATGGATTAAGAACATCAGTTTTTTCCTCTGACGGGAGCATTAGTAGTTGCTGTGAGACTTTTCCATAAAACCACCCCTCTCCCTAACTAGACTAGTATTTAACGTGGCTTCAGCGGTAATCATTGAGTGCACTATTAAATAATTTTTCAGTTGGTCCAAAAAAAACTCTTGGACCATATTAAATTCAAGGAGGTGGAACTCTACATACAGGCAGTAATGGAAATGGTACAAGAATTACATTTCAATTTTTCCCCAACTATGAATTTCGTTTGCGTCTCGGTTTTCGAAATTCAGACGTACTTGTATTGAAATATTTTTTGTCGAACATTGGATTCGGCATGACACCTTGATCTTTGTCAGCAAGTGCTAATGAGAAATGTAATTTATAAATCCTGTGCATATCTAGACGAATTATTACGACATGTGCCTTGTGCCTTGACTCTTCAGTGTGGACGCTTGGATGTTTAACGCCCAGGGAGATTTAAAAATGCCATATTTTTTATTCCGTGCACATTCTCAAATCCTTATCTCATTTAGCTGCGCTTTTAGTCGTTTATAGCTTTTAGAACGTAAGATTGGGTTGATTAATTTTTTTTATTTTGTGCAAAAAGACGTTTGGCAAATTTGGGTTTCCGGCACCCTAGGACCTTAGTGGTACGACAAAATGTGTCCCTCTGTTAGCAATGGTCTTGCGACCGTACTTAAGGGTTGAGAATAAGCATTGAAATGGCACTGAAGTGCCAAAAACCAAATTGGGTGGATGTAGTTTTTCATTTTTTTATCCCTAAATGTCTTCAATTCGAACACTTAAGCAAATTTTCGCGCAAATCCCATCATAAAAAACAAACGTTCCTAACACCTTAATAAATTATCAACTAGCTTCCTTCTAGCTAGCTGCCTTCTTCTGTGGCAGTTAAGCCCGTGTTTGTATTTTACTCTCAAATAATGGTTCTCTTTCTTTTCCCTTTTCTTTACTTGCTCGCTTTTGAATAACCTGATTGCAAGTTGCCAAAATGAAACAGTTGTCCAAGTTACGTCTTCAGACATAATAATTCATCAAACTTTTTTGAGCACCGCAAACATTATTTTCTTGATAGCTTTTATGCCACATCTTCATTTAAACACCAGAACGCAAATTCAGTCGTTTGGTGTCCACTTTTCCAAACTTCTCATCCCGCATAACAACAATAATGGGCTGTAAAATGGTGTTTTCATAACAACTTACACCACACAACAACGGGTTTACTTTCAGTTTAAACGGCAATAGCTGAGAACGGGTGTAAAAAATAATTGCTTATACACAGTTTGGACAATAAGTGCCTTTCAAGCACACAATAGTATAGAGGCGATCTCCATTGCTCTACAGGTAGCTCTGGCGCTTGCGCTTAGCGGTAGTTTCTTCAATTTTTGGAGCATTGACTTGAACATACATCGTCAACTACACACAAAGAGAAACGCGAATTGCTCATTTGCTCTTTTTAAAGCAAAAAGAAAGTTAAAAGAAAGTATTCAAGCCGCCAATTGTCTTTCTTTAAACAAATTGTGTGTAAATAGTCGAGTTCCCTCATTTTAACGCCTAAAAATCGAACACATTAAGACTTTTATTTCTACTCACAATGCATAGACATAGCTTTGAAATACTAGAAAAACAGGCAAAATCCATATCCTAAATCTTGAGAGTCAATAGCAATTGGGCGGGGATCGAACCACCTCGATGCACTTGCTCCTGAGCATTCACACTAACCACTCCGCCACCAACGCTCTGGCCATCTCACTCTTGCTCGACTTCTAATTCTCTATGCATGAATCAGGTACCACTAGATCTCGGTCACCTGCAACTTTGTGTGTGAAATTCCAAAAATCGGCCACCCTAAGGCTCAAAAATAACACATCTATAAAAAAATTACTATAAA
The DNA here is from genome assembly GCA_963169105.1 of Ceriagrion tenellum. Taxonomy (NCBI): domain Eukaryota; kingdom Metazoa; phylum Arthropoda; class Insecta; order Odonata; family Coenagrionidae; genus Ceriagrion; species Ceriagrion tenellum. The sequence goes on from OY720640.1 coordinate 47,316,113, forward strand.
AATTGACTCATTCTCTACATCTCAAGTCTGCGCACAGCCAACCCCCAATTACTTTTATGTGGATATTACTGACATCTCATCCCGGTAGAAGTGTCCCTCGAGATTTGGTATTTTGCAAGGGTAAATATCTCAAATACCTATGAATTAGTGGAATTATTATCACTATTGGCATTAGTACCTAAACCCTTGTATTACATGGAGACAAAGATTAGATCGAACGAAAACACTTTTCCCAAGATCCATATTCAGTTGTGCACTGCACTTCCTGAGTGCTTTTCGGCCCGCGCTTAGCAGCCAGGGGTGCGTGTGGGGCGCGATCGTAAATTGAGACGAATTTCGCATGTCAGGCGTGGAATCACCCCATACTACGTACATACCCTTTCGGTGGCTTGTACGGTACCTCGAAGATTTGGCGGTATGAATGGCACCAAAACAAGGAAATTCATCATAGAAGGTGCTACGAGTAACATGTCCACCCCGACCCGTAATTGAACCTTTGTATTGCCTGGCCAATCCACTGGTCTCTAACTTATCCAGAATTTCTAAGTCTGGATGAATTTTTTGGAGCATGCAAGATAATTAGATGTGCAAGAGAAATTAAATTATCTTATAGAAGTGCAGTGCGAAAAATTCCTTTTATCTTGAGTGGAGTTTGAACCCAGTCGACACTATTACTAAAGCGGTCTGTTAGCCATTTAAGTTAGAAACCAAGCCATCGTAGTTCAAATATAATTTGCTCTTGATTCCGTTTCACGAGCTCTTATTTATTAATATTTTTAGCTTGAAAATTATCATAATATCATAAAAAAAACTAATTCAGGAGAAACTCTCTACCCTGAGGATGCGTAATAAATGCGCAAATAGTTGGCATTAGTGATATACAATTATTAATTAATAATTTGGCCTACGTATATCTCCATAAAAATAATGTTAACATAATTTACGCAAGTAGTGTTGGTAGACATTATGGGCGGCCGTCGATGGCATAAGTCATATGAAGATGTATAGTTATGGAAGGATTATATTGTAGTGAAGGAAGGGTTGAGAGGATTCTTTGACAAGTGACGCCTTGGGTTCACCGTTTTATCTTTCGGGCAGTATACCGGCTTTAAAAAGTAGTTTTCATTCTATTGGCTATATAAATATATTTGTTCATTGTTTTAGACGAGTTTTCTATCCCCGTTTGAGATGAGGAGATTTTCTCGTTTCGACCACTTGGTGCATTATGCTTAACGGTGTAGCATTTTTCTTCATTTTTTTAACTTCGTAATTTTCAAAGGTTTCCATGAGCTATATTTTTTCTTCGAACTTATTCGTACAAATTTATTGCCCATTTGCCCCGAGGACTCTTTCTTCAAATATTGCTCACTACCCCCTTGTGAAAAAGGTGAAGTAGCAACATTCTTAACTTTATGAAAATTGGTTTTGTTTAGAATGCATAAAATCGCTTCAGATATGTTTTTAGCCCATTTATTTATTTATAGTGTTTGAAAAATTACAACCCTGTTTTCAAAACTTAATGCCATGTGTACATTCTCTTTAAATTAATTACCAATGTAAGGTAAATCCTTGCATAGCCCCTCAGATCCGGAAAAATATTGGTGTCAATTCTTTTAGGAGATTCATTGGCGTTGAAAGTCTATATTTCAATTCAATTCAAAAGACTTTTAAGATTGCTGCTTGCAGTTATGCACGAACTGATGTTAATTCGCTGATATTAGCCGGTGTAAACATTTGGTTTTGACTTACCGTAGGTTTCCCTTAAGAATCCACTGAATCTGAAGAGTAACATTTTTTTGTTAGTTTGTTTCGCTTTATGTATCAGGAAAGTGACCTTAGTCTCGCATCCTCACGTATCATTTAAAATTCTGTGATTGTTTCAAGATTAATCTTTATGAGATTTCCTTCAGAGAAAGTTTTTACTAGAAAACAGTATGTTAAAATTCCAGGTGTGGAAGGCATCAACAAGTCTGCCGACGTATTTCCACTTCCACACCCCTAGACCATATGGATAGAAAAAAGGCATTAGCACCAGGTGAGTGTTACATTCGTCAAGGCCTCTTTAAAATGTTGTTTACCACCCGCTTATATGAAATAAATGTTCTACCTTCCCAAGATTAGTGGTAAGAATGGAACAAGCGTTTCCAGAGGAACGAATTATGGGACGGAATGAAATTGTTACTCTGATTAATGCGATGGTTATTGAATTCCAGGCTTTAAATGATTTTCATAATATTCAAACGTCCCATCTCCATCTTTAAGCGGTATTCTCGAACATATTAGAGCCTTTCTTTAATATAAGTCAGTCATAAAGAGTCCGTTTTTTATAGAGATACGTTGCTTGGTAACATCATGAATCATTTGTTATCGCAGCCTTTAGTCAATCTCTATAATTGTAAATTAAATAAGAAAATTTAATTCTCCTGGAGGATATAATAACTTAATGCACCCTCGATCGTGGGAATTAAATTAATTTGCCTTAAGCATAAGTTTTGTATGGGTATTTTTGAGTGCTATTCTCTTTTACCTTGGCTCGGGAGTGGCTATATTTGGTGATAAATTGTGCTATCAATGGGATCAAACTAATTTTAAAATTAACAACTTTGTGAGTGGGTGGAATTGGGGTTGTAATAGTTTTTTAAATAGACAGAAAATCGCTGAGGTAATTTACACAATCAGGGATAGGTGGCTCGGAATGGTGTATATGGGATTATTCGAGGAATGGAGGTACAAAAATAGAGATATCCGGCGTTGGCGCCTACCTGATTGTGACGAAAGGCATGGGTGGACATGCAGTTTTAGCGCTTCGTTCAGGGGAGTATACTCTGAAAACGTTATGGGGATTGAGATTCCGATGAAAAAAATCTCCCCAACCAACATTCGTTCTATAATAAGAGTGAAACTCCAAAATCCGTGAACAAGATACCCCTTTGGAGTTTCACCCTTATTATATTATTCAAGTCGTCAGAGCTCACTTTTTTATTATTGTGAAATTCATACTTGGATCCTCGTGATGGTTCTCTGGCCACCTCACCAACCCGACCCCGTGATTTTTCACTCGGTATTTAGCCAAAAATCGTACGGTAACTATTTTGTGTAATAATTTTATAATCTGTCCCAGCATTTTTTTCCGTCAACTTGTGGGCCGATGGGGAAAATACTGCAATGCCGGAGGATTAAAAGGAATTTCCGCATTGAAGATTTTCATAAGGTAATGAAAAGGACTTGTTCTTTCTATGTCAGAAGACCAGTAGTAGTATATTCCGCTCTTCTGTCCTAAGCAGACGAGCGGAGACGCAATCAGAATACTAAACGTTGCTCTCAAATATTTTTACGCGATCCCCAGAGACTTTCTCCCCCGAAGGAGTCTCTCCCTCAATCGCCTTATTGAGTTCCTTAGCGGTGCGCAGGATCGCTCCTTATCAATCCGTCATTCCTGGCGGTTGGGATGGCGGCCCGAAAGGAGGAAAAAAGGTCGGGAGGTGTTTGTGTGTGTTTGATCGCTGTGGCGAAGACGCCAGCCTAACTCACAGACGCCTTTATGCACACAGTCGGTGACGGGGAGAGAAAAATGAGGTGTCTGGAAATGAGCCAATCACATCCGGCATTAGCAGTAAACGCCGCGGCGGCTGTAATTCCTTATACGGATAGCGTGCTTTTCATGTCTTAAAGCGCATATCGGCTCATGAATTCTGGATTAGAGGAGAACTCAGTCGAATCGTTAAGTTTCAATTCATGTATTTATTGCATATTTCAGGTGTAAATTAAGACAGCTGGCGTGACGAACTAAACAGGTAATTAGCAGTATGAAACACCTCTGTTGCATACCGATGGCATTCTTCCTTAGCTTCAAAACTATGTACTCACATTGAAAACAAGGCCATCAGCAAGAAATAACTCTCTTACGAAATCTATGGCAATAGATCTCCTCCAAGTTTCCAATGATTCTGGTGTATTAGTTGTTGCCCAAAATGTTTAGGCATTAATATTTATTGCTTCTTTTACCAAGTACTAAGCTAATTTCAATGTTATTGCCAATCAGCAATTGAAATTGTTACTCCGAGAAGGACAGGGTGAATCTCTTTACTTAAAATAATACATATCATGTTCCCTGAATATGCTCTTTTCATAACATGACCGTTATATGTTCGCCGGGCGTTCACACGATCTGGAGCTCAATGTGTGTTATTTAGTCTGATGCTGTATTTTTACTCAATACATAATCATTCGCTAATTTAAATATGCTATGTATTAACATTGGTTTTCACTTTTTATATTTACGATTTACGTCTAAGGATATCTTTTTCCTAGTCTGAAAGGAATTCTGTTTTTCTGTCGGATAGTAAACATGATCCATGGGTTGCGGGACGAGGAAAGTGTGCATAACCCGCATTTGCAGTTCTTGAATCACGAACCATATTCTTGAACTTAGACCATATTCTGTTAGTATAACTTGCACCGCTGTCCTTGCGTCTCGGTTAATTGTATGGAGGCAGTTGTATGAATGGCTTATTCAAAATTTGGTCCCTGCGTTCTGTGGATCAGTAACATTATATGGGAGTGTTTGACCCCTGAGCAAACTTGGATAATTTTATTTTACTTCAGGGTGCGGCAGCATAATTTGCTGATTTGAAAGGGTCAATAAAACAAAAGATGTTATAGGTATCGTTGCAATTATTTTTCTCCATATTTTACAACATATTAGTCCAACAATATAAACATACATACAGCATACAGTACAGTACTATAATTCAAATCAGCAAACTACGCTGCCGCACCCATTATATTCATGAACCAAATGCAGACAGGTTTGCTGGAGTGAGGAATAAAGTAAGACGATTGAAGCAATATAAGGAAGCGTTTTAACCCCATATATGGATGAAATATTGTTGATTGCTTCTAATCATAGCTTTTTGGACACTGTTAGTTTTTTATCACAATTCGTTCGTTTTAGGATTGTTTACAATTTTGTCTGTATTCCTGTCATATTTGTGACTTTTGGAAAAGAATTTCAATCCTGAATGCTGTGGTAATAAGAATATCCGCTTTTGTCTAATATTTGCGTTGAGAGAAGATAAGGATGGTTCGCAAAAAAGATACGAGACGTATCTGTAAACGGTACAAGTGAGAAAAATACTCTGAGAAAAATCATTTCTGACACTGAGAATGTGATTCCTTTTAAATGAAAACTTCTGACACAGAGGGAACAAGTCGCTCCAACTTTATTTATTATTAAGAGCTCTTTCATAAATCAGGTGGATTACATTACCGTCATGATTTCTTGGAGGACTTCATGACGCTTTTTACAAATTTGCGTCACCGTGAAACGAAGATGAAACAACCCTACATTTGAGGTCAACAGATGTGTTCACATTCCTCATGTCTCAATGAACATACATGCATAGCCATAACGCCAATCGCTTTCGGGGTGGGAGGGGTCAAAGTAATGCTGTTTGACTTATAAAACTGGTTCCAGTTTTATAATTTACTCCTGAAAGCTCTATTCTTACAAACAATTTTCGGTTCATCATCACCATTGGTTTTTTATCCTAATCCTTTTTTATCCTAAAAGTTTTTAATCCTAAGATTGATTGACTGCAGCCCTCAACCCTTCCCTATCTTATGCTGGTTCCCTTACCTCCTGGTATCTTTCCCTATATTCTGTCCTCTTTCTTTGGTCCATGAACTTATTCCTGGGTATTTCTCTGGGTACTTTTCCCTCCATTTTACTTTCAATTATGCTCTTCACTAACCCATAGTGCTTTAGGGTGTGTCCAAATCCATCTGAATCTTCTTTTATTTATAGTGTTCCATATATTCCCTACCTCTTCTACTCTTCGCAACACTTCATCATTTCTTATTTTTTCCGTCCATTTATCTTCATCATCCTCCTCCAGCACCAGATTTCGAAGGTTTCCATTCTTTTCCAGTCAGCTTTTCCAATAGTCCATGCTTCCGATTCATAGAGTGCCACGCTCCACACGTATGTTTTCACGCAATGTTTAACTTTCCGTTATACGGCACTAATACATTGCTTCTTAAACGCTCTCATATTCTCAAGACTCCCAATATTCCTCCTCTTTAATACCTTATCTAGCGCATAAGCTCCTGAATTTCGTAATTTTCATATTCCTTTTACACCTTTCTTTCTAATATTACATACCTCTGTAGCTACTCGACCCTCTGATATTCTCCCGAGATGGCTAAACTAGCGATGCACAGTCGTTTCTATATTGTCCATCATTGCAGCATCTGACCCGCATTCTTTTATCACCCATTCATTCTCAATCATATCCATCCAGTTTTTCCCGCCAATAAATGTCAGGTATCCCATTCTTACTGCCTTTAGACTGCTGTCATTCTTATCCTGACATAGTTGGGCTTTGCAGCCGCTGGATAACTTAGGGAGGAGAACACTTCTGTGCACTGCATAATTTGCGATGCGATTTTAGATTCTCTCGAAAAATTATCATTCCTGGATGTACTTCAAAATCTCTTTATCTTTCCTCCCACCTTACGCAAATATTTGGACAAGATGCACAGAATCGCCTACTCGTTAAATAACCTCGTCATTTACCCTCAAAATCAAACAATCTCATCAATCTCCCTCTCAAAAACTACTTCTTGGGTCATTGACGCATGTATCCTGAAATAAATTCAACTTTTTGCCTCATAGAAGTTATCTACGTACAAGCTAACCTGCGAGCCGCCGCTTGGGTGTGAGAGTGTGTTAGGACACTAGCCGTTTGGATGTGTTAAGGATAAGGAGGTGAATTGGCGAAGTGTATTGTGGGAGTGTTTGAGTGGAGATCAGTTTTTTTATTGGTATTATTTTTGAACGTGGAATGAACGAATTTTTGTGCCTATCTGAGAGGCACTGTATCTCTGTTATTTTATCACTTCCTTCGGACCTAGAAATGTAGTTTGGCCTCAAAATGATATTCTCTGTGTCACTCTGAAACACACTTGTTCCGAATTTCTCAAGCAAACTAAGCCTAGCATGTAGCCTCCGAGTCTCTTGGGTATCCCTCCTTATTACTACACTAACTACAAGCAAACGTTTCAATTACATTTTGTTGTAGCTATTTATAATGATTATGTTAATAACAGATTGCTCAAACACAAGTGTAACTAGGAAGGAGACTTTTGAAGTTCAACTAATCTTAATGCTTTGCTTCTACTTCACATTTCAAACCATGGGTTAATTATAAAAATATTCAGCACCAATGATGGCATCTATGTGATTGTAATTGCAACACACTTATTCTATGTTCATTTATGTATTTCATCTGAGATGGTCGATTCGGTGACCCCAAAACGGAGATACTGTCCAATGGGGCACCTATATTCCGGAGAAATCTTTGTAAAATAATATTTGTATTTATCTAATCTGGAATAAAAATCATTATTATTATTATTATTATTCCCTCTAAAATCTGTGAAACACTCTATGCTCGTCCGTAGCAGTTTTTAACGAAGCGCGCGGCTTTCCTTTGAATATTATTAAATCATTTGGTTAAATATTTCTGTCCAGGGTCCCAAATTTTCGTGGTTTATTCGAGGTATGGCCTAACCAAAGCGAAGTAGCACCTCTCTTTGACTTATTTATCCGAGGACCTTCCTATTATACGCTTGATAAATCCTAGTTTCTTTCCTGCTAATCCGAATGTTTTTTGTGTTATCTGGGAGCCTCTGTAATTCCAGTGGGCTCTCCGAGAGCAGGACCGCATCCTTACCTGCGTACAGTAGTACAGCTTCGGGTGATTCCGTGAAGATGTACCGTGGATAGTCCAGGTATCCTCCAAATTTGTTAAAGAGAGGGAACAATTCACTCTGTTCAAAGTTTGGCTTTAAGCTCGCGGACTGTGGTGCCAAGTTCTACCCGTAGGCTGTTTTGTAACATTGTATGTCTGGTTATCGTAAACCTCTTGTTCCTGTAAAGCCCACAAAATCCATAAGGAAGGATGCCTCGGTAGCTTAACTGGCTAAAACTTTCGTCGTGATGAGAGGGATCTGGGTTCGAGTCCCGGTCAAGGCAAATGAAATTTCCTCCGTGGAATTTCGCACTTTCCAACATTTATGCGGACGGTGTCACTACGTATTTCCCTTATTCATTTATCGAAATGGGACGGGAATGGGTAAGTGATATCAATGAACATTATGTAATGAAGTCATTAATCTTAAGCAAAAGTCATCGATCTGATGATTGATTTGGTTCGGATTCCCACTCCTCTCTACTGAGCGTACCTTTACTTTATAATTCCTTATTTTGACGTTCACTCTAATTTGGTTTATATATTTCCTTCCCGGTCAATCTTTCCATTTGCTCTTTCTTCCATAATCGTTTTCAGGTGGATATTTTTTCTTCTACATGTCCAATAAGTTTTTGTCTTCTTCTTCTCGAGGCTTTTATGAAATTAATTAATACCTGTTAAAAGAAGTAAAAGACTTCTGCCCGAATACCCCCTGCCGCTTTTTCATGCTGTGCCTCTCTGTTTATGTGAATAACATAGTCGCAGCGGGCGTGTTTAAGTTTCTATTTATAACGCGAAGGGACAAGAACTTTCAAACGGTTTTTTTCTTCCGCTGGGAAACCTTGGCGTCTTACCGGAGCTCTTTTTGAATTTCGGTTTCCGCAACGGATTCCAGCTCGAATCAATATTTATTCTCGCCCTTTTCCCGCTCCAAAAGAGCCAAATCCTAATCTTCGCGACTTTTCCTCAACTCGCTGTGTCAGTCGTGCGGAATTTCGCAATATCCGATGTTTTTCGTGGCAAAGGAGCGGGAATTTGCGAACATGTGTGCGTCTTTTTCCTGCGCTTATTTTCAACCCCTTTCCGTGATTTATTTTATTATTTTTTTTGTTCAAAGCCTCACCTTCACTCCGTTCCTCCTCTTCGTCCTTACCCCCTCCCACCCTCACCTCCTGGGAGACGCCCGTGTCTCTCACGCCCAATCTTTTCAACCTGCGCATGCGCCCCGCGAGGGTCACCCCGTGGGCGTCTCATACGCGGTCCCCAGTCCACCTGACAATCTCCCAAGATGCCCAGAGATTTCCAGCTCTCTCCCCCCCTTCTCCCTCTCCTCCGCGGTGTCCCGGAGAGCGTGTGACTCACCCGAAGAACGCTGAAAGTTGTGGTGGGAGAGATTGCAAAACGCGAACGAAAACTGTAGCGAGACGGCCGGCTCCTCTCACGGGCATCGGAGCCCCTACTCCTCCCGGAGGTCAGGCAAGTGCCAATAGGAAGGCGCTTCGATGCTGAAAATGACCCCTTTTGAACTTCACTCGTGGCGCGGTCTTGCGTTTTATCCATGGGCTTCTCGGTCAAGGCGATCGTTTACGTTTTTTAAGAGGCCAAGGTCGGTCTTCATCGGACTGGTCTTATAGTAAGGTGTGATCTTGTAAATGTGGAGATCAGTTTCATATGATCGGGCGAATTGATGGAAAATCGCTGGTGTATTTGCAATAAAGGAAAGGTAATCATTACGCACTATACATGAACTAAGACGTGGAATAAAATAAAAATTTCGCAATAATATAGAAGGCATAGTTCCCATTAGAAGTATCATTGGTTAACGCCGGGGAATTTCTTCCAAATACTCTTTGAGATTAAGTTGGAATTCCATCGGAAACAAAAAGATTTAGTCCAGATGATCGGAACAAATACAGAATTCTTAAGAATATAGTTAGATAGTATATTATAATTTTCTCATATTTAATAATAATCAAGAAAATAGTTTGGACCAATCATATGGGACGTGAAGGAATAAAAACGTTAAATTTAGTCATCCTCCGATAAAAGCTGTGGACAGCAACGACCGCTTTCATATCATATCCCGCGTCTGAGTCTTGCATATCTTCTCTACAAGAATAAACTCAGAAGAATTCAAATAAATTCCATGCCGAGAGTTGGGGCATGTATTAACTCCCCGTAGTATTTTGAATGGGAAGTAAATTCTTCCATTGAATTGTGGAAGAATTTTCATAGTTTTTATATACTACTCTTGCTTTTTTACCTTTATCTTTCACCTACTGGAAATTTTTAATGTTCTTCTAAAAACTTAAGTAGTAAAAAGTACAAATATATTCGCCAGTTTTTATGTCTGCACTTAGGTTAAGAGGCTTAAGGAAGCGAGCATCAACGATTTTTGAGCGGCCTAATGGACAATGACATGGAGGAGCATCAAATCATAAGCCTACCATATTTTGCGCCTCTTGCACTTTTTGAAACAATTATCTTGAAAAATTGAAAGCAGTTGCACCTTCGTAATTTTGTTGTTGATAGGAAAGTTGTTCACTTCAACTTCCATTTACGAAAGGCGGCGAAATTGATGGCTTTTGGGGATATTATTTTAGATATTTTTATCAAGCAGCGAGCAGCAGCAAGCGTTACGGCTCACCACTTTGTTTATCTTAGTTAAATCTTTCATTTTGTCTTTTATTGATATCTAATTTTATCTAAACTTATGTATAGAACTCGGCTGTTGCGAAATAAAAAATAATGTTTGTCAACTGATTCGGAATGACATTACTTACTATGATTGACGGAAAAGTAATGTTATATTTGTTTGGATAGCAGCGTTATAAAGAGTTGGACCATTCCGTTTTATGCCATCAAATAATCATGCAAGCATCGCTTCGTGAACTTTTGCTTTAATATGAATCATGACTGTAATTATAAATCAAAGACTTTGGAATTTTTTCATCATGACTTGATTTATCTGGTTCCTTATCTGTACAAAATTTCAAACCCCTGACCCAATTGACTGGAGGGCACGCTGAAGGTAATAGGTATCTGATGATTATTTTTGCCGTTAATACCTAACATTTTCCAACAATAGGCAGGATGTGCACGCAGCAGAGTGACCAAATGCCAATAACATTCCGAAATTTTGCCGCTACGAAGTCCTCATTCAGAAACCTTTCCCGCTCCTATCTCCCTTTGCACTTAATTATTTATGCAAGTGACTGATTTTGTGTTAAGCTGTGAATATCGTTTACAGTATTTTATGAAGAATGTACTTCGTGCTAAGTTCCGGAGTATGAAGACTGTCGGAATCGTTTGTCGAGAAACATGGGTTTTGGTATCCGAGGAAGTTAAAGATCTCAGTTGGAATTACCGGGTCACTAAGTGTTTATTGGTGTTACTCTGGGAAACCAATAACATTCCGAAATCTTACCGATGCGAAGTCCTCAAATTTCCCCTCCTCCCACCTATTTACCCCTTTCGGCAAAAATTATTTTTGTCTTAGATTTATATAGTAAATCGTTTAAACTGTTTTCTGTGGAATTTACTTCGTGCTAGGCTCCGGAGTATGACGGCATGGAATAATTTGTCAAGTAAACTGGTTTTGGTGTCCGAGGAATTTTTTGGTGTCCGCGGAAGTTTTTGGTCTCAATTGGAAATACCAGGTCACTAAGCTGGTGTTACACTGGATAACTAAAAACATTCCGAAATCTTATCGCAGCTAAGTCCTCAATCAAAAAAATTTTCCCCCTCCTACCTCCTATTTTACCCTTTTGGCTATAATTATTTTTGTAAGTGATCAGTTTTTGTCTTTTTATTTATCTTGTCGTTAGCTGCAAATAAAAAAACTAGTTTAAAATATTTTCTGAAGGATTTACTTCATTTACTGCTTAGCTCCGGAGTCTGACGTCTTGGAATTATTTGTCAAGTAAATTTGGTTTTGGTATCCGAGGAAGTTAAAGATCTCAGTCGGAATTGCCAGGTCACTAAGTGTTTATAGGAATTACTCTGGGTTGGCGAATCTTGAATTTTATCCCGGAACTCTGTGCTGTATTTTTAAATCGAGAGTTGGTATTTCAGAATCGGAAATATATGCTCCCTAAGGAATGAGTGCAAATATGAGGAAAACGAGTCAATTTCCGACTATATGGGAAAAAATGGAATATGTACACATTTCAGGCATTCGTAAAATTCCGTCGGCTTGTCGTTAAGTGTGTGAACTATGCAGATGAGACGAGTCAAGCACGCATTATTCAGAAAATACTGTAGAATACGCGTGTGAGTGGGATGTTAGGGAGAGAGATTCTTTAAAGATGGTCTGCGTGATGAGGTTTCGATCCACACATGGGTGTAGTACGGTGGGAGGGAACCAGTGCTTCGTCACCGTTAGTAGGGGGTTGAAAACGTAGAGCGCGTCGTTACGTTCTCTCCGTCTTCCTCCCCTCCACTCGTCCGCCCTCGCCCACATCCCGATACACGCATCCAGCCAGCCGATACGTCCTCCTCTCTCTCCATCTACCCTCTTCTGCCTCGGGATCGGCGAAAGCGTCGCGACCCGCGGTCTGCTCCCACGCTGGAGAGCGGAATAAGATGCCCTCTTCCTCGGAACCTTGGCTTACATGGGCCACGGAAAAATGGGGAAGATGAGACACGACAATGGGGCAGGGTGCCAAGAAGATTGAATAGTTCACGCTCAATGGATATCTTGGAGTCAGCGTAAAATCTCAACTTGTGCGTCAGGGGCTATCCATAATCCACATAGACAAAAATAAGCCACTTTTTGACCCCCCCAATCCCCATCATGCACTCTCGTAGACTTCATCAGGACCCCCCCCTGTTGTCCACATAGACTTTCCTATTTTTTCGGAAAAAGCTGTGAAATGGGGTATTAATTGATTGTCTTGGACTCTCTGTAATTTAAGGCTGATTTTAAGGAAAGGTGAGTAAAAGAAAAACTCTTGTAGCTATGATAATCTGTCATTTACTGTAAACTGTATGGTGTCGACAATTGTAAATAGTGTCGACCATTGTAAATAGTGTCGACCATTGTCTACGTAGACATCCCTCCAACCCTCCCCACCCTAAATGTGGACCTTTGTTGACAACCATCGTACCCTTCACCCCTGTTTGGTGTCTACGTGGATTATGGACAGCGTAACCTGAAAATCACGTATTATTCGCATTAACCTAAATCAAAAGAGTCTAATCAATTAGGAAACTCATATCTTAACCAATCAGTCTTGTATGAATTTGTTGCTATGAATCTGTATGTGGCTGTTAATTTTCAAGATAAATTTTCATTTATTTCTTAACATAGCCTTTTAAGCGTGTGTGGCAGGGCGTGTATTTTCAACAAACGTGCACCACACCACAGTGTACGCGAGTTTAAGAACTATAGCTGTTGAAGCATTAATAAAATAGTTACGTGTATCCACAGTTGAATGCAGTATGAAATGAATACGGTAAGTATGAGAGCAGTGGATATTGGCCGCTGACTATCTATATTGCCTGTCGAACGACCTAAAGATTGTGAACAATGACACCAATTATTGTCTCTAATTGTTCACAGAAAAAATTACATTTATACCTGACCTATATACAGTCTAAATTTCTTAATTGTACGACAATGATCCAGTAGATAATATTACCTATATCGAGGTTTGCAAAATGTTTTGGACGTAGTCAGAAAATATTTCGGCTCCAAACTTACATTGAAGATTTACTGTAAATTTTAACCGACTTTCTGAGAGTGACTCCTACCCGAGTGACTCTCACTACCGGAGTCTTGTTGTGGTGGACTGGATACTTTAATAAAATGATCTTCTACCTCACAGATCCCAAATATCTACCAGCAACATGTTCCAGATGAGGTGTAGGAGACAATAGGCAAAGTTTTAAAAGTTAATCTTCAAATTTGGACGAAACATTTTAGTTTTATGTTTAAATGAGAGATGAAAATATTTCGCTGTGATGGGGTATGATATTAGCGAAAATTGTGGAAGATTTACGCCTTATCAGCATCAATATTAAATCAATTGGGCAGAATGTAGCTCTCACTTCCGCGGAATTGGGGAGATTACCTACATTCTGCTTATGCATCTGTTTCGTATCTAAGCCTGTTTACTTCATTTTTACCTCGAAGAAGTATGTTTTGGATTTAGTGTTCGGGTATACTTGGAGCGTGTGGAGACCGTTAATTTTTCGAATTTGATTTCGAATTTTCAAATTTAAGACTGTGACTATTGGATCGTAAACTTCAGTTAGGTTCATCTACTGTGATTGATTGGACGTTAATTGGTAACTTTATGCCACTTTATAACGCCAGTGTGGTCATGGAGCATTTAGATATATGGCGTACGCTTAATTTATGGGATTTAATTCCCATGTACATATTATACTATTAAGATTTTAATGGGTTACTCAGCGCTACTTATTTCAATTTTTCAGCTTAATATTTAAGGTTAACTGTTCATCATAGTGAGCTGTTACCTTTTTTCTATCATCCATATGTGTTGAATGAAATTGACGATGCTCTGATAATGTGAGAAATGGTAGTTGAAAACGTACAAGAGATTATCAACTAGATATCAATGAAATTAGTATCATTGATAGCGACAGAAATGAGAGCATTGGTATATTTAAAACATTTTCAATTTCAAGACTGTTAAATCTCTACAATTTCCATGTTTCCAATTATATCCGAAAGATGCAATGAAGTAAATTTATAAAACCAAAGAGTGAACTGGTATTTAAGAAATCACAATCGGTAAATAGGTTTTTTGTTAATGATGGCCAGATTACATTTTGCCCTCACTTCTTCAATCGGTTGGGCTGGTTACTGTATATATTAATTATAAGATATTCTAAATGGTTTCAGATTAGGTTTTGGCAAGTATATATCTATTAATTCTGTGCTCTTTTTTCGCTTACCTATATACCTACCTTTTTTCGTGTACCTAACTGTATTAATACTCGAGTAATTAGGAAAGCTTTTGAAAAATCCACTGATGTAGCGATATACGTATGTCCTATCCCCTGATCCCCGCCCTACGAACTGTTCCTAAAGCTAACTTTCATCGTCATCACGGAAATGGGAGTTTCCTGGCGAGATCTTAGTGGGTGCGTTGGCAGTTCTTTTACAATTGAGGTGGCACATAATGGACCCCCAGAATTGCGGTACGTTGCTTCACTCACAAATGACTAGCATTACCCTGAGATATTAAATCAATTTTAATTGATGGACGCGAGGACCAACGCGAGAATATACAGAAATAGGGATGCAATCGAGGAACTTCCACGCTTAACCCACTGCATATGTCCACATCATGCCGAGTCCATGTCCATGCTGAATCCAAAAACTGATTTTGCTAAATATATTATAATGATCCAGAAATTTAGGAAGTACAATTTGGCATAGAAGAAAGTCAGGTAAAATATTGTAAACTTCACGTTTGTTGGCTTCATTTTGTAGAAGGTCTAACTCGTCTTCATAATTTATCAAAACACTAAAGATATTCTTGCTAAGACGGTTCTTCATTCTAAGAAATCCGCTTATTTGGAATTGGTCGTCTTATATTGTGAATATTGCAAGAGTTTTAATTTTAATATCTAACCGTAATCGCAAGGAAAATCATATTTCAAAAATAAATCGTGGAGAAAATTTATAATTATTAATTTGCTTCAGAAAAACAAGCCTTACCCTTCTGTAGTAACCATGAGTAATGACAATGTGAGAGATTACTGGTAGGTTTCCATTCATATTTAAAAACGGCAGATCTTCCTTTTAGATTCATTACTGTCACCGATATTATCTACATCTACATAATACCCTGCGAGCCGCCGTAAGGGCGTGTGGCAGGGGGTGTTAGGTCACCAGCCGTGTAAAGATGTGAAATGGTGACATGTATTATAGGAGTGTATTTAGTGGAGCTAAGTTTTTATTATGATCGTTTATTGTGCGCGGAAAGAACGAGTTTTTGTACCTATCTGTTCGGCAGTGTATCTCTCTTATTTTTATCGCATCTGTCAGACCTAGAGATGTAGAGTGATAATAATATTCTCTGTGTCGCTCTGAAAAAAATCAGTTCTGAATTCCTCAAGCAACCTAAGCCTAGCGTGTAGTCTACGAGTCTCTAGGGGCTCCCACCTTAATCCCTCTAAAAGTTGTGAGACACTATATGTACGCTCGTTACAGCTTTTAAAGAACGATTATATGGCTTTAGATTGTTTGATAGTGCACCTATTGTTAATAAACGGAAAGATTTCTCTTGCAATTTTATCAAATGCTCATTCATACTCTGCTTGGAGGAGTTAGTCGTTATTTAGATGTAGGTGAGCACGCCAACAAGCATTAGACGTGGCTCGAACGAGAAAATTTTTACAGTCAACCGAATATTCTCTCTATTGCACTCGGAAACGTTGACGTAAGGCTTGACGCTGATGTGTTTTGCGATAAAATAGTGATTGCATTCGGAAACAAGACTAAAATATATGAAATTCTGCAAAGTTTAGTCGATACATTCAAAGGTTGAAAATAAATTATGTATTTAGGTCCCCAGGGAATTAGTAAATATTTAAAGCTATCGGCTCTTGATTTACAGTTGAATGAGCATAAATATTGCCGCTTTCGTGGAAATTTGCATTGGTAATATTTTGCCCTATATTTTTAATTTATTTCCCTCTATCCATATTTCCACTATTCATTTGGCCACGGCCTTCCGAAAATCGTTCTCCCATTCAATATTGTCTCTTCAGTTATTATATCCATTTTTTTAATAAACTTGGATAAAACTATTCATGTGGTATAATTTTATCGTACCGCAGTAAAAATAGCGCATTATGCATCCCAACGGTTGAAATCAATAAAAATTGGACACCATCATTCCTCTAGCCTTGAAAGATGAAGATTTTCCCGATAAGCTTTTTGAATTATTCAATAACTCTGAATGAATTGGTTATATATTATGGTAATGATGTGATCATGCAATATCCATATTCCAACCTAGATGTGGAAATGTGAAAAACGTGATCATTTTATGGCTGAAGAGTATCGCTTGATATCAGGAGAAAATAGAGAAATTGAGAATCGTAATTTTTTGTGCATATCTGATAATAATGAAATGTATTTCATTGAGTCAGTTCAGCGTTTTTCTTTCGCAAAGAAATTGAATGTGATGTCTTATTTGAAATAATCCAATACCTAATGGCTTGCAATTCTTATTATGGGGCTTTCATTTAGTTGTATGCTATTACCAAAAATTTTTAAGGCAGTAAATATTGCCGTTTTAAAATTTTATACCATGTAGGTATTCTTGATTGTGAACTTTTATTTATTTTAACATGACGAATTTTATTTTTTATTGAAAAATCTCATGATTATCCTTCATGAAGTAATTTAAACGATGCTGGACCTAAAAACTTTTGCGTGATTGCTTTAAATTGTGTCATTGTTTTTACGTTTAAGTTGGGTATATTCTGAAACGTAGTTTTTCTCATAGTTAAATTGAACCTACTTGATCTTTTCTTTATGGTATTAAATTCCGTCAGTCCTTGAAGCAGAATTATCTGTTTATTTCTTATTTCTGCTTATTATTTTGAGTGAATCACTTCTATCCGATTTGATTGATCGAATATAAATACATAATTAAACCTGCCGTCAATCATGCAAGGACTTTCTTTGGTGCTGAAGCTACAGACATTATTTCTATCCACAATTTTGTTTTAATTTTGTTCTCCTTTTATTTTACGTGATTTTGGTTTCGAATTTTCATCTCATGTATTAGGTGTAGCAAACAAATTGGTGGTCATTTTAATTGATAAAAACTATTTTTATTAATGCAGATGGATATATACGTGTACTCATTGCGATTGTCACGAGGAAATGAAATTCAGTGATTCTCTGCGCGCTGCTTGCTTGTTATAGCGTACAAATACTTAATGTCTCATTTCTACAACCTCGAGTGACCAAATATAGAAATCAGGAAACGAGAAACCAAGAATAAAAAAACAACTCGATTACTGAAACAACAAGAACAAAGAATTGGTGCTTCCAGAGTAAGATGTCGTTTCCACTCACGGACATGGGAACTGAGGAAAAAAAGCGGTCAGTGTTACGGGCGATGAGCATTTGTCATGTGTATATCTCAACCTCGAAAAGTTACTGGAAAATTAGGATACCCTGTGCCGAAGAAAGATTAGGGAGTTCTTTATTGCCTCGATTATTCCGTAGTCCCTCCTGCTGTTTCTCATAATTCTCTTACTTAAATTATATTCCCCCGGAGCTCTCTGTTGCTTCGATTAATATGTCTTCTCCATTTTGACTTCTCCTCCTTGGCTCTTCCTTCATTATTTTTCCTGCTCCTTCAGACGGACTAACAAGCCTTGGGTTAAGGCTGAATGAAAAAATGATGTATTTAGCTAGGAAGAAAAAAGTTTTTTTCGAGGGAATAGTTTAAAAAAATTAATATGCCATCACCCTATCTTTTTGGAATCTAAACTGATGCCGGAATCCTATCATCATGCATCATTAGCATTAGTCGTTCAGCCCAGGGATAAGTTTCCTGCTGCCTCCATTCTACCCTCATTGGTTGTTCAATCCTATGATTGGTTGACTGCAGCTCTCCAACCTTCCCTATCTTATGCTGGTTCCCTTACCTCCTGGTATCTTTCCCTATGTTCCGTCCTCTGAACTTATTCCTGGGTATTTCTCTGGGTATTTTTCCCTCCATTTTACTTTCAATTATGCTCTTCACTAACCCATTGTGTTTCAGGGTGTGTCCAATCCATCTGAATCTTCTTTAATCTATAGTGTTCCATATGGTCCTAACCTCTTCTACTCTTCTGCACACTTCATTATTTCTTATTTTGTCCGTCGATTTATCTTCAGCATCCTCCTCCAGCACCAGATTTCGAAGGTTTCCATTCTTTTCCAGTCAGCTTTTCTAATGGTCCATTCTTCCGATTTATAGAGTTCCACGCTCCACGCGTAAGTTTTTACATCTAATGCTAGGTCTCTTACTTCCTGGTAGCTCTTCCTATGTACTTTCTTCTTTGCTTGGCATGAACTTATTCCTGGGTCTTCCTCTGGGGACTTTTCCCTCTATTTGGACTTCAATGATGTTCCTCACAAACCCATTGTGTCTCAGGGTGTGTCCAGTCTATCTTGTTCTTCTTTTCTGTATGGTCCATTCCATATGGTCCTTTCCTCTTCTACTCTTCAGTAAACTTCATCATTTCTTATTTTATCCGTCCATTTTATCTTCAGCATCCTCCTCCAGCACCAGATTCCGAATGCTTCTAGTCTCATCTGATTAGTTTTTCCAATGGTACCTCCTTTCTAACCTAACCCCTGCTAATTTATCCCTTGGTCTTACTTGTGAGGACATCAAATTTCGTATCCCAAGCCTACATTTGTCCATCTGGGCTGATTTTCCCCACCCCAGTTGTCCCCACCTAGATATTAGATTAGGGGACCATATTAATTCCGGATTATATTACTGGGAGTATTCTTATGACGTCTATCAATGCAATGCTGAATCTTCTCGAGAAAATAAGGTTGTGGTATCCTGTTTTCTTCGACATGACAGGTCTTCAACTATTTCCTTGAACTTCAAACTCGCCTACAGAGTTGGCTATTGATAGCGGACTGTTATTTTTGATCTGATCTGAAATCCTCTGGTGTTGGTAAATTACATTCCCGAGTTAGGAATAAAACCCGCGAACTTTGAGGTTAAGGCTGCCGCGTCATCGACCAGGGAGCTTTTAATGTGTTACCGATTGTTTCCTAGTTAAATTTCGAGATCTGCGTCACATTCGAGCGGAATGTCCTAACGTTGCTATCGCGCAACTTTTCATCTTTCTGATTTTCCATTGTTGGTTGGTTATTCGGGAAGGCGTTCGCCACCTGTAGTAAATTGCATCTGTCTGGACAGATGGGTAGGGATGTAAGAGAAAGGTAATTTGGAAATCGAGGAAGGTTGGAGAAAAACCCGGCGTTGGCGTTAGCCCGCTCTTTTCGAAAGGCGCCTAATGGACCGCAGGTTATCGTCTTATCCGATGAACGGAGCTCTAAAGTCTTAAGTTCTCTCCACGGAGCTTTGAAGGAAGATCGGAATTTCACTTGAAACGCTCCACCATCACCGGGATTGGACCCCGGGTCCTCGGTGTGGGATGCCTGTTCTTTGGCTACCTCACCAACTCGATCCCTTTTTCCATGTTTTCTGCCCGAATTTCAGAAATTTTGATAACTCGTTGTTCTCGGGCATAACTTGGTGAAAACACATTATGCTTAAATCCATGTTCAAACTATGTTATTTACGCACTTCTTTATTTTCAAACGATCGGTTTCATCGCAAAGACAGTAAAAGTCTTCCATTTACCAAAGGTTGTTGCCTTTGCGATGAAACCGGTGGTCTGAAAATGAATCATTGTGGAAATTGCATGTTTAACTTGTGGATTTAGTTTTGAAATCCTCTCAGTTAGCCACTTTATGCGATTTTCGATTCGAATCCCAAAGGTTACTTAATAAGCCCTTGGCTACTGCATCCTGTATTGTTAAGTCATATCTAAATTCGTGTTCACGATTTAAAAAACAGTGTATGATCATGCTGCAAACTTCGGCTATAAATCGTCTTTTTTATGTAGCTTAATTTTTGTTTCCGATGTTTTCTTCCCTAAAAAAGCACGAACCGTGAATAAATGATGGCAAAAAGCCCATAAAAACGCACCAGCTAAAGGTGCTTATGATGGCACCATGATAATTTCTTACTTTACTCTTTCCAATACTTTGTTATTTTTTCATTCGTATATGATTTTTTTAAATTTGACGTGGGCACTACTTAAGACAGTAGTGCATTCAAATCGCTAGCCAAGTATATGTTACCATACATTTGAATATTTTTTCTTTTGCATGGCTCTGAAGACCAGCCATTGACTTGCTTTATAAAGTAGACTTTTTACTAAGCAGTCTGATATATGGGTGGATTTAGAGCTAAATTTCGTCGTGTAAAGCTGTGTCTAGCCAGGGTGATTGCGCTAATGCATGGACAAAAAAAACAGGCGAGTAACCCCTCCCTCTATTGCCGTACACATATTCTCACAATTTATGTTCATCAAATTGCGCTATAAAATGCCTCGTTTCAATGAGCCTTTACGATTAGCATAAAGACTTCTTTAGTTTATCGTCATATCGAATGGATGGAGCACGCTATTTGAAGTGGTCTTCTACTATTTCTGAAACATTCTGAGCTAATTTTATTTTAGTAGTAATTGATTCAGTTACTGATAAATTGCAGTTGTGCGTACCATAAAACTGGTCTTTCATAATGCGAGTATGTCCTCAAGACAGAAGGGAAGCTGTTTAAAATCACAATAGAAGAAGCGGAAGTTACCCCTCGGAGATTCCAATGCCCGAAAGTGAAACTCGCTCCTCCAGTCTCCGCGAATGAATCGATCGCATATGGCAATGGGTGGATCCAGGATATTCCTCATTTGCTAGGCGAGAAAAGAGTGGGCTCCTGTGCCTAAATAAATGGAAAGGAAGGGAGTTTGCTTCCCCCCTAATGCGGAATCAGCGTGGGGTATTGCTACAGCGCAAAGTATAACATCGGAGCATACGCCTAGACATGGCATGTAGAAATAGTGTGTGGTAGGTAGATGCCAAAACTCAACCTCCCTCCTCCCCTATTAATAATGCCTGTTCCCTCGAGTAATGTTGTGATTGAAGTTCACCGCTCGTACTGGTGCTTGAGATGGTTAGAGGGTATATAGTTTACGTACATATTTGCGTCATACTTTGTAGAGGTGTTCTTATTAATAACACCTAGAGGTAGAAGTAAAAAAAAATCATTTTTCCGCTTTTTTATCTTAACAATTCGGCGTGTGGGATGTATTTCGTGATAATTCGGTATCATACGTACAGATTTTTATATTATTACAATGGTTGCTAACATATATCAATGTGTCAAACCAAGTCAAAGGTTCTGAAAAATAACATATTTGTTAAGGTATAATAAATTCTCAGACTTCACTTGGTGGGACAAAATTGCGGTGGTTTGTAAATAAATTTACTTTGTAATATTCCACAGTGGTTTTTATTATTCCGACCTAGGTTTCGACTCAATTTATCAAGGTCAACCTTGATAATGACTTAACTTGAGTCAAAACCTAGGTCGGAATAATAAAAACCATTATGGAATATTACAAAGTGAATTTATTTACAAACCATAACATATTTGTTTATAATTCAATCTTAAATTTTTAATACATTGCCGAAAAACAACTCATGCTGTAATAAAGACAAAAATGTGGACAAATGATTCTTGTGTCACTTCCATTATTGCATTTATAATGAGTTCCCCTTCATAAACTGATGTGTTGGCTTCCATTATTGCATTTATAGTGATTTCCCTTTCATAAGCTGATGTATATACCCAAATCAAATGTGATTCTAAAAGTTTTTTCGTCCTACATGACAAAATTATGAAAATGTGCTTTCGACGCCCCACGATTACCGCTCCAGATACTTTAGTTTAAGCGTAATTTGATTTTCCTAGAATTAAGTGAATTTTATCTTATTTTATAGAAAAATATCTCACCTTTCTAAATATACCAAAATATCATTCCTTTATTGCACTACTCTCCGAGATATTTCCCAAAAAATACCAGTCGTTTTGCATAGGAAATGGCGCATGGATGCACTCTATAGAGACATTTACAAAATGAGGAATTACGAGCACATATAGCCCGTCAAAAATTAAGTCTGTTGTTTGTTTATTTTATAAACTAGAGATTTCTAAAAATAAACTATATTGCCATCGCAGTAATTTTTTTTAGAATCACAAAATAACCTTGTATTGTAGATGAGTTTTAAACGACCCTCGTGAATTAAATGGGTTAAGTAATAGACCATTAGAGATATTCTTATTAAATTACTGAGAATTTAGTCATTTAAAAGTATATTATTGCACCATTAATATTGCGATATTTATTTCGTACTTCCTACAGCTGCAGATATTAAAACGTTAGATATGAATATGTTCTCCATTATCACTGGGGAAATATCTCACTGAAACTACCTTAAGGTGAACTATATAGTAATATTTTGGTCTTCATTGAAACACATTTATTACTTGATTTACGGTGCGATATTCACATTTTAAGCGGAAATCATATTTAAATATGTATTTTTACTCGGCAAGATTTTTTATATTTTCTGGCAACCATTAAAATAATGAGAAATGCAAAATGTTGCATTTAGGAGAAAATCTGTATGCATAGAATCGATTTATTTCGAAATACGAGGTTAACTCAATAAATAAGTCGCAAACGTCAGCATTTTATCATCGTAGACATTTCATTAGGAACACTTGGAACATCCACCGTACAGTCCCGACTTATGGTCCAGTGATTTTCATGTGTACGGGCCCCTAAAAAATCATTTGGGTGGTCGACGTGTTGAAAATGATGATGCCGTGGTCCAAGAGGTTACTCGTTGGCTGCGACAGAAAACAAAAGATTTCTTTTCTGCCGGCTATTAAGGACTTGTAAAGAGATGGGATAAGTTTCGGAAGGTATATGGTGAATTTTCAGAAAAGTTAAATTAATTTCAGAAAGTTACTTTGATTATAATTGCCTCTATCCAGTTTTGCGAGTTATTTATTGACTTACTCTCGTATATGCTAAGAGCTATAGAGTTGAGTGTTAAAATAGCTTTAAATTGCCAAGAAACCAATTCGGCAACTTGTTTTTTCCACTTTTATTTATGCATACTACTAATAAATGCACGTGCTCAAGTTTCACGCAAATCTGTGCATGGACTAAATTCACTCCAACCGCCTGAAAAGAAATGGTCGGTCGCGATGTAACTCCGTGGAGAGCAGCCAAATTATTTCCGCCCCAATTTCTGCGGAGCAGAGGGCATGGCTACTATTACTATTAATAATTTAATAATAATAATAGTGGTCTCCATGATAAAGGGGATTTGTTCGCAAACATTATTAACAATACTATCAGTCGAGCAGTTTACTTATTCAGTCTTAATAATGAATTTTATTATTTTTTCTCTCAAAACTAGTCATTTCAAACTAAGACTGTCCTTCACTCATGTTTGATCAGCAGTATATTTCCCAGATTATTTGTGTTTATCGCCTCTCTGCCGTAGTATGTCTGAAGATGGTGTTACTTGATTGGCTCGTGTCAAGTTATCATAGCAATTAGAATATCTTATGAAAAAACATTGTATTCCAATATCGCAGTGGGCAGCGCTAAGAACCGCCAGCTCAACTCCTTTTCCGGGAGTGCAAGTTTTTTTTTAAAATATCAATGGGCTTCATCGTTTATGTCTTAATTAACTGAGGTTGGTTGTAAGAACACCATTTTCAAACTCTTGCCAACGAAAAAAATTGTAGCCTGAGAATAGCGATTCGAGGAATTTTCCCCGATGCATTAAGTACATCAGAAAAGTATTGCGGGCATTTTTTCAGAGCTTAGCATAGTGTTTGTAGGTCGTCTTGATGTGCTGAAATGAGGTAAGTTGAAGGAAAAGACCAGTAAGCAATTTTTAAGTCTTGGTAAATGTAAGTTCATTCTGCTGCGTGGGCACTATAGTGTATCGCCCTTCGGTGTCCTTGCCGTGTCCCCGTCAAAGGCCCACTCAGCCTTGAGTGGCTCGTCCTTTAAACCTCTCCTCCCAGCTTTCGAGAAGATTTCGATATTGGTTCGATTTCCTAGAGAGAATTCTTCTTATGTCTGCGTTCTGATGCCTACGTAATCCGTTCTCGTTTCGTCAGAGTGCTACCCTGCTCCACCGAAACTTGAAACCTTAATACTTTTGAGAAATGTTTTTTACGTTGAAATGACATTAACTGTATTATTTTCATGATATCGCATGATAGCCCGATGGGTAGTAAAGTATGAGATATGTAGGTATGTAACGTAGGATCCCACTATCGTAGTCGTCAAGGATTCGTATCGTAATCCTCAAGGATTCGTTAACGAAAATTATACTCGATGAAAATGTTTACAGGATTAAAATAACGAATTATATTAAGAAACGTTCGTCGTAAAGGCTTTGAACACGAGAAATTAGACGACAAAATGGAGGACTGTGGTCTGTCTGTCTTTGAATGAAAAGGTAGTTAAAAGAATAATTTGATTCCTTGGCTAGATGCTGGAAGAAAATGGAGTGGAGAGCTTGACTTTTGTATAATATTATTTAAATTATCACATTATGCTCATTGAAATAACATACCAATTAACACCACTTCCAACGAGGATAAATGTGTGCAAGGTGCGTGTATGGATTAAGTCGGTGTACTGGTTGGAGGGTGCAAAATTCCAGTGAAATGCAAATGACGATCACCACGTACTGAGCAAAATTCAAAACCTCAGCCTCCTTGACTAATTGAAAGGTTAAGCATCTTATTAAGGAATGATTTTATGTGTGTAGGTGGTCTTTACCGTTATATTCGATGTGGGAGCAGTAAAATATTTAGATGATACCACGATACTAGCAAAGACATACGGAAGAGAATAGCGCTAGCTAAGGAGGCGTTTAGTAATAGAAGGGAGCTGATGACGGTGACATCAGGTAAGGATGTGAAGAAGAGGGTCGTGAAGAGCTTGATATGGAGCGTAGCGTTGTATGGGGCAGAAACGTGGACCCTAAGAAAGGACGAGAATAGGCTGCAGGCATTTGAGATGCGGGTATGGAGAGGAATAGAGAAGGTGAGGTGGACGAAGAGGAAGACTAATGAGTAAGTGCTTGAGATGGTGGGCGAAGAAAGGAAACTTCTTGATGTAGTTCCAAATCGGCAGAGTAGGTGGCTGGAAGATGTAATAAGGGGCGAGGAGAGGATGTTGGGCAAGCGGGGAAGGGGGAGAAGGAGAATAGGTTTCATGGACAGGATGAGGAAGGGCAGGTCGTATGCTGAGACGAAAAAGGATATATTAGTATTAGATAGGCCCCTGAAAGTGTAGAAAACCCGGAGGAGATTCTCTGACATTCAGTGAAACCTACCTTAACCGGTAGAATACTTTTTTTTTTAATCGCGATACCGTTTTTCGTTGTCACGTGATTAACCTGTTAAACCTGCTACCTTTTCTTTACCAACGGTGGCGTTCACACGTTGACCCGATGCTCATTTCCTTTTTAGAGGAGACTAATAAATTGCGAATCTCTCCGCATCCTTCCCTCTCTCTCTAATTTTGGGTTCGCGAAGACGGAAACGCTGCGGCTCTTGGGGGAAAGCGAGTGATTGGCAGAGACGGACTTCACCTTCCTGTCTTTCTTCAAAGATCAGGCTCATTTTTCACCCTATTGCAATGCATCTTTCGATCCAGTAGCCCAACCCGTCGTAAATGGCAAAACTTACATGGGCAGCTGCGCTACTCATGCACTTGCCCATGCTTCGCTTCAAGAATACTGCGTTTGACGTGAGGTTAATTCTTTGCAATCTAAATTTGGTTTCAGGCGTCTTTGTAATAGCCAATATTTCCTAAACCCTATGCATCAGGTTCTATTTCCATGAATCCTGCTCAACAGATATGTACAAGAACTCTTCTTCACGCGCACAGTAAACGACTACAATAAAAACTGAGCTCCTCTAAATACACTCCCATAATACATGTCACCATTTCACCTCCCAAAACCTTATCCTTTACATCTTTACTGGCTGGTAACCTAACACCCACTGCCACACGCCCATGTGGCGGCTCGCAGGGTAGAATGTAGATGTAGATGAATGACAGTTTCTTTATTATTCGAATTCTTCTAAAGCGTTTATAAATGAGAAAAAATTGACCTCATGAGATGGCGAAATCTCTAGAATTGCAAACTGTAGTTTCTTCTAGGATCTACATAAAATCTTGACAATTATCGACACCGTATTTATATTTCATTCTATCCATAATATAATTCTCATTCACATACTTTCTATCTGCTGTTTTAAACTCTGACCCAGCCAGTGTAGAGAATTACCTTAGTTATTATTAATTAATGGTATAGGTTATATTCATTCAAATATTTCCTTAACTCGCTTGCTTTTAGTCTTGTCTCTGCCCTTCCTTGCTTTTGCTTAGTTTTTTATTTTCAGTGAGATAAAATCGGTTCAGTTGCAACTCCATTATGAATGAAAAACAAGTACTTGGATATGATTTCACACTTTATTTAAAGCAAAACGACCTAGGTTTCGGCATATCATGCTGCCATCATTGCTGCTATTTGATTCTGATGATGGCATAATATGCCAAAACCTAGGTCGTGTTGCTTTAAATAAAGTGTGGAATCCTATCCAAGTACTTGTTTTTCATTCATTATGAAGGAGTTCCACCGAGTAACGCAAGAAAAAGTGTCTCATATGCAACTTCATGACCCTGCTTTGAATTAGCTGGTTTAAATTTATTGTTGGATACTTATCCCATTAATGCAAAATGTCTGAAGAAGAGTTAATAGACGTTGAAAGCTATTTTTCAATCGCATTACAAAGATGAGATACAAACGCTAATGATTAAGTCTGCCTAACCGACCTGTCCGGAGCTCTTCGCGGTGTTAGTGCCAGACACAATCGCGCCTTGAGGACATGAGCGCAGCCTCTGCGAAGGCGTTTATGGCCTCGTCAGTGTGACACACCCTCTTAATAACCATGTTCAAGCGCCAATCGAATTCTTTGTACAAGCTGAGGTTAGACTCCGAGTGCTAAAATATTATTTTGGAGACCTTCGTGGTCCTTGTTAAATCGGAATAATTTTAACCCACTCTCATGGTTACGAACTAACTTTTTCCATCGGCAGCATCTGACAAGGTCGAGAAATTTTGTTGAAGTTACCTTTTAAAATGTCGCTAACTTCGCTGTCTTTGAACAAAGAATCTGTCGTCGTAAGTCCGAGTATTAGTCGGGAGATGGAGTATTTGACGAGTACCCACTAGGAGCATTGAATGATCCTTGGCAGTTGTTTTAAGCTGCTTATTGCTTAAGGATAGGTAGCATCAGACAAGGACTTCGCATCCTTTGGGACATAGCACAGTTAATCAAAAGAAACTGCAGAAAAATATTTTCAGGACACTGCAGAATATGTACATTCAATAAGCATATGGAACAGGTGTACTCATAGATATGAACAATCATACATACATCAGTACAATAATATTTACAATTAATAATTAGTAAGATTGAGATTGATAATTATAAAAATCTTAAGCCGGAATTCACTGAGGATAACTGATACATATTAGTTCGACAACTTGGAATTTTCAATCGTCTTCTTCCTCTTACTCGTCTGTCTGGAACCTCTTAGGTTATAATAATATAATTCGAAGTTTTAGTTGATAATATTTTGTAGATCAAGACTGATAATTTCAATATTTTTATGTTCCAGTTTCATCCACTTCAATTTAACATAGTAAGGAGTCTAATATTCGTAAATGTTCGCATTACATATATATCTTACTCCAGCATTGAACATGATTTGTAATATTTTTGTAATTCCTTAGTTAAATCAATAAATACAAGGATTCAGTAATGGATATGAGGAATTAAACGATTATTTATGAGTTTTTTTAAGCAGCTCTAGTTGAATTAGACGTTTAAATTTTTTCATCTGCGCTAGTGTCTGACATAGGTACTTTGTTGGAGAAGGAAGCTACATAATCTACCCAAGTTAGAGTATTATTAATATTTACTCCTAAGTTTACAACCGTATTTGTGTTATCAATTTCAGAACCTTTTACTATGATTTTAGGTAACATCATAATTTAGTTATTTACAAATTTGGCTGTACCAATTATTATTGATATTGTTTTAGCGGGATTGATCAACATATTGTGCTCTATTCACTTGCATATGCTGGAACATCTTCATTTATCTTTTCGATGGCGCTATGGATTTCTAATGGATTACAGTCCAGGTAAATTTGCAAATAGTAAGCATAGAATTGATAATTCGAGTAGGTGACACGTGGTGTGCCTCACGGTTCTACCCTTGGGCCTCTTCTTTTTTCTTAAGAAAATGAGGGAGCGTAATGATCAATTGAGTGATTTAAACTTCCCTTCTTTGGTCAGTAGGCGAGGTTAGTGCGGTGCAATATTTCAATGGATTCGGCTGAATCTATGCCGGGACATTTAGTAATCGGAATAAACGCAGATCCCATAAACCTCTGCGAAAAGAAAAATTAACTCCTACGAATTGGTATCAATATAGGGCGGAATGAAGGTCGCTGATTTAAGACTCGATTTCTCCCTTTAGAAACTCGCCTTTTCTTGCTTAATAAGCGTGTAATTGCCACAATTATCTCCCAAGAGATATATAACCGTCGCGTGCTGAGTTTCAAGAAGTCTTACGTCGGACGTATTTAATCATTAGGAAACTGGCTGTTAAAGAAAAAGTGGCTGAATCATTGTTGCTTAAAGTGCCCACAGCTTCTCATCCGATCCTAAGGTCTTTCATGAGGAACTCAGCACTTATACTGCTATTATTTAAGGAATTCTATGTTTTTATTGCTCTTTGTACTTGTGTTCCCCTATCATAAATGTATATTATCAACTATTTCAGATTGTTTATGATCCAAGCCAATGAACTTAACACCGTTAAGCAAAAAAATGTTCTGTCACCTTGGATCAGAGCCGTATTTGGTGATCACGATAGTAATTTATACTTTTAGGTGGTTGGTACCTCCCAATTCCTGATAAGGTGAGCCTGTTGTTTTTAAGAGTAAGAAACACCAATATTTTCTCGAAAATCATGAAAATTAGAATATCCTTGCATAGCCGTATTCAAAGTATTATGGGAAAACAGGAAAAGTAAATATATGATTTCTGGATGTCAAATGAAAGTCAAGAAGTTGGGTTAACATCATAGTTTTTTTTAGTGTTAAAAACGGCTCATCCTTCCAAACGAAACTGGAATCTTTCACTTCCAAGCTAAACTCTTTTTCACGCCGTTAAAAGTCGTGAATTAAGGGAGATGATATTCCGCGATCACAGATCCCTTGAGATCGTGGGGAAAATTTTTCTGGGTGAGTTTTCAAGGAATAGTGACTGCGGTTCCAAACGTTCAATAAAAGCCTTTTAGACTGACAAATTGGACTGCCTTTCACTGACGACCTGTCAGGAATGCTCGCCTTTTCTACGAAATAAATTATTCTACTAGCCAAGCAACATTTACTAAATTTGGAAGGAGGTCAGTGAAAAAGTTTTTTTTTTTAAATCGTGAAATCGTACCATAATTGGGGATAACGTAAGTTCTTACAGATTTCAATGATGCCTTCATTTATCGCACCCAGCGCACTGGGATGACTTCTTTTGGGCACGATCCCAATTAACAGATTGCACTGACAGATCGGCGTCTCCAAAATGTGGTTTGGCACATTTTTCCCGACCCCTTCATTTACTGGTTGTTTACATTTCATGTTGGTTGCATGGATCATAATGGTTGCTAACAAATGTCAGGTCACACAGAGTAGAATATTCGAAAATAGATGTTTTAATAGAATTTCAGAACTAAGTCAAAATCAATTGATAGCTCAAGTCATAACATGCAATGATTAAGGAAAAAAAGGTTAAATATAATTTCTGTATGAAATTCGTTACTACTTGCATTCTGAATTCCACCGCAGAAAGATGAAGGCAGGGGCCTGATTAGGAACAGTGGTAACGTGTTCGACCCCCGTTCCGAGGCTAGCAGATTCGTGACCATGCGAAGGTAATAGTTTTCCTGTCTGGCTGGCTAGCTAACTTTTGCACGCTGCCCAAATTAGACAGAGAGGCAGCATTATCAGCAGAAGGCATTAATAGTGCAGATCAAGAAGACTGCAGCCACAGCTTCGGGCGAGGGTGAAGTTCACGAAATTGACCAGGGTACTGCGATGTAGAAGGCGACAGGAAAACCACCAACAAGTACAGGGCTGCATCTCCCTAGAAGATGCTTGGGAGATCCTAGAAGCTGCATCTCTGCATTTTATATGTGGCACGATAGCATTTCTCCCAGTAAAATATTCCAGAGTTAAAATGGTCCCCCAATTGGATCTCCGGGTGAGGACTACTGGATGGGGTAAATCAGTCATGAAGGGCAAAGATGTAGGTACTTAAATGAAATGTGATCCAAGTATTTATTTGACTCACTTGAAAAATTATTATAATGTTCTC
This sequence comes from Ceriagrion tenellum, assembly GCA_963169105.1. Classification (NCBI taxonomy): domain Eukaryota; kingdom Metazoa; phylum Arthropoda; class Insecta; order Odonata; family Coenagrionidae; genus Ceriagrion; species Ceriagrion tenellum. The sequence continues at coordinate 47,346,998 of OY720640.1, forward strand.
TATTCCCCGCGACTACCGCTCCAGGGACCTCATAAAGTAGATTTTCACGTGGCTTTTCTTCCACCTGCTTCCCGGATTCTCAATTTATTTCCAAATATTATTTTTTTCATTTAGGGTTTTTACTTTGCTTTAACCTGAAAACAGCCTTAATAGCCTTTCACATGTGGCATTTTTACTTGCAACAATGGGAAATCACCATGCCCTACAAGGTTGAAATCTCACCCAGACGGGATTCTAACCCGCAACCCCCGGAGAAGCTAATTCTCTTTAGCTCGAGGAAACTGACGCACTCATGAATCCTAAAATATCTTTATGGCAAACCAACATTTTGATCAAAGATTAAATTGCTTTATTTTAACTTACATAAAAAAGTAACTACATCCTAGCCAAGGGGAGATGAGATTCAGGTTCTCATGAATGAAGTTTTGACCTAGAATTTGGAATACATTCTAACATATGCTGGGATTCATTGTAACCGTTACACATTAATACAGAGATCCTTAGTTCACACTTGTCCCAGGAACAGAATTGTTTGATGTAAAATCATTTATTTTTTCTTTCCTTGGTACTATTAGTTGGAAAAACTTGCCAATCACTCTGCTATCTGGAATCCCTAATACGTGTTCATGCATGTTAATTCTGAAGAAGATTTTGTTGGAGATATTCCTAATGTCACCTTCTTTTTGCATTTTAAAGATAGTTTGATTTAAAAGATATAAGATTTATGATAGTTTGACATCTAAAATAGCCATTAAGTGTGATAGTTTGGATCCCTAAAGCGCGTTTGTGCTCGTGAAGCCTGAAAAACTGTTTGTGCATGAGTTCCGGTACCAATAATTTTTCTGACGGCTCTACCCGGATGCAGGTCTTTCATCTTCTCTTCTGTGCAAATTCACACCCTCGCGCTTGGTTCCGTTGGACCTGCGACCTCATTCGGAGCGCACTGACTAATTAGCCAGATGTCATCGCGAAATTAGTGGAAAAAGCGAGACGGTATAAAAGATTCATCGTTCGCCAGTCTCGTTCCGAGTCCTCGGTTCGCAGGAGTGGAAACCGAATAAAAAACGAACCGTCGTTCGCCCCCTTGGAGCGCAGGAGAGGAGAAATTATCCCTTCGAGAAGATTCCGCGCTCCGGTGACGCCCACGTTTAAACCGCCGCGGCCGCTGAGTAGAACGCGGAGGTGGTGGTGTTCCCCCGCCGCGGTCTGTTCGGTGAAGGCAAGAGGGCGGGAGTTGTAGGAGAAGGAGATTTGTAGTGAAATGGGGAGGGGGGTCGTTCTCTCCGTATACGGCGAGTGGTTTGGGGGGGCGAGAGTGGGTGTCGCCGAACAAATTTGCAATCCCGTTGTGTTGGCATGCCTGTTAGGGGAAATCGCCGTCGATCCTTAGTCGGAGCGTCTCTTCTGGTTGGGCTTGATTTTCATCTCCGATCGAACCAAGTTGGAGAGAGTAAACGCGGAGACTTTCCGCAGATCGAATTACCCGGATTGGTTAAATTTGCTGTAAATTTGTACGCGTAATAGTGGAAATTCCGGAATAATTGGTTCTTTTCGTAATAATGACCTATCATTGTTCTCAGTCCCCGTTCCTCCTCGTTTCACCCGTAACAACAACCCCGTACATGTTCCGAAATTCCGTCTCCCTGTATCCCAACGTTTTCATTTCCACAGTCTCCCCTCAGTGTTCAATTCCCTTGCAGCGAAAAATCCCTCCGTCGACCTTTTCTCTTCATCTCCCTGCTTTAACTCCGTTGTTTTGTGAATACACTGATGTTCCCCAAGAACCTTATCTGTTAATATTTTGTGTTACTTGTTTTTGTTAATTATTATAATATAATATTAAATTATAATACCAACCAATGTAAAAGGCCATTGTTTTGTGACATATGCACTTCAGAAATGTTAAGATAACTGAGTTTTCCTTCACTTTTTTTATTGCGATACGGTACAACATGTTTCCACACTTCGGTGTAATCATCAGCTCTCTGGTTAGATCTCATCACTAAAAAATTAATGTAGGAGAACTAAGTTATTTTTTCATTAATGAAAAAGAACTTTCCCATAGTTGAGTCTGAAACATTGGCATTTGATGGTAAATCTTTTTGCATTTTAAAGATAGTTTGATTTAAAAGATGTAAGATTTATGATAGGTTGATATCTAAAATAGCCAGTAAGTGTGATAGTTAATTCCTTTCCCTGTGCCTCCTGCAGATTTTTTGAAATATCTGGTTTTGACTACCAAATAGTCATGCTGAAATTTATTTTTGAGGTTTAGTATAGTTGTATTTTTACGAAGGGGTGAGTTTGGAAAACAGCACAAACATTCTGCACAAAGCTAGGAGCATATGCGGACGGTACGGTACGACGGCACGGTTTCATTCGATGGTAGGGCCATTATGATTAAAGTGGTCTCCATGCAATACCCAGCTAGGGATCGGGATTACGGTGAAAAATTTTCACCCCTTTCATCGGATACTAGATTTGGAATGAGACTCCACTCCTCTCGCCTCCAGTAACGTCACAGCTTGACTTTATGCTAACTGTGACGCTCATTTGATACGCTGCTTTACTTGATGCTAAACGAAGAAAAATGTTTTTAAAGACTGTCAAGGCCAAAAGAGAGAAAATGCATGCATATGGAAGTTAGGGCTTGGCGTATCTTCGAGGAAGTTAAGCTTTTCACTGTGGTTCTGAGAAAAGTGTTTTATGGGCGGTCCTCCTCATATCCTCCCGTCAGCTTCCTCGCCTTTTTTTGTGTGATGTCAAATTCTCTAGCGTCTCGTGCTGTGGCAGATATTCTGGACTAGGATTGTGGTAGTATTTTCAAAGAATTGGTTTCATCTATTATCACTGGCCTCAGGATATTCCGCTATGTTGCTGAGTACCTGAACCCTGAGTGGCGGAGGACAATAATAGTATATACCTACTTAAATTCTATGAAGTTACGCGCCTGAGAACTCATCAGCCATTCAGCTCTCTCTTTATTAAGTTTTTAACTTCTAGTTCTCGTTAATTTTCCTAAGTCTTATATAAGTTAGATAATACGCCAACATTTTGCGCGATCTACGATTTTTTTTCATATTTCAATGCTCTTTTCCATAAGTCAATAGTTATGATTAATCTAAAGTAAACATAGCGTACATGGCGTAATTTCTTTTCCACGCGAGAAAAATTCCAGAGATGAATTCCTAAAAATCTTAGAAAGAGTAAATAATTAACAATGATTTAATGAAACTGAACGTAAATTTGTTCCGTATGGATTGACAATAGTCTCAGAATTATTTTATTAATTTTGAAATTGATTTGAAGGCAGTTTATCCCATTAAGATGGCAATCAAATATTTTAACAGCTTTCATATTTTGATTGACTTAACCTTCCACCAATTTCCCCACGCGTGCCATAACACTCAGAGAAACCTTCATCTGTTAGAGAATATTTATCGTCCATCTTAAATTGAGCAATTAAAAACAGAACCGTAATTCAGTTGCGGAGGCGCGACGTAAATAAAATCTCCTGCGAAAGTTGTTGATCGTTTAAGGTAAGGTCACCCAACTCCGTGGTGAAAAGAAATTGTTGGAATGAAATGCTTCCATGGTCTCCGTCGCATTAACATCACCTTCATCGACATCATATAACTACAAGTTACTAAAAGGGGAGAAGAAAGAATTAGTTTGCATTAAAGAAAGCTTTATGCATAAAATTGGCTGACTGGGCTACCTCATCGTCATTGGTTGTTCAATCCTAAGATTGGTTGACTGCTGCCCCCCACCCTTACCTTTACCTCCTGTTATTTCTTCCTATGTACTTTCCTCTCTATTTGGTCCATGAATTTATTCCTGGATTTTCTCTGGGGAAGTTTCCTCTATTTTTCCTTCAATTATGTTCTTCACAAACCCGTTATGTCTCAGGGTGTTTCCAATCCATCTTGTTCTTCTTTTTCATATGGTCCTCTCCTTTTCTACTCTTCTGTAATCTTCATCATTTCCTATTGTGTCCGTCCATTTTATCTGTATCATAATCTTCCAGAACCAGATTTGGAAGGCTTTCAGTCTGTTCTGGTGTGCTTTTCCAATGGTCCATGCTTCCGAACATATTGTGCTACGCTCCACACGAATGTTTTTGCATACTGTTTTCTGGTTTGTAGTCCTACCTTTTTTGAGCACAGCAATTTTCTTTTTCCCATGAACGTCTTCTTAGCTTGGGCTATTCTCCTTTTGATGCCCGTAGTACGTATTCCTTTCCACGTGTTAGTACTTCCGAGATAGGTGAAGGAATCTACTTGCTTTTATTTCTCTCCTCTCAGGGTGACTTCTACATTCAGCTTCTCTCTTCTGCATGCTTGGATTTTAGTCTTCGACTGAGCTACTTATTAGGTCTTATTCAGTCTTAGTGATAACTAGTATTATCTATGATCATCTGTGGTAAATATATTATTTCAAAACTGTCCGTCCGTTGGATAATTCCCTAATTTTGCCTAAATTATCGAATCGACTGTAGGTTGTTGTTCGCAGAATGTATGAAACGCCGGAAAATTGAGATCGCCTTCAGACTTTGAAAGATTTACTGTAAGTATTAACTGGAATTCTGTTGTTCATTCGCACTTAAATCGATTTGCAGTTTTCTCACTCTAATAAAACTATTAAAACGACCTTTATATATGATGCCGATCTTTGCTGCTATCTAATGTTGAAACACATAATTGGTACGTACTCCTCAATATATACCGAATATTGGCTGTGTATTAGATGTGGGTCGTTCGCGAAGGAACGGGTCCATGGATTGATCGGAAGGACCGAGGACCGACTTCTATGGAAAGACCGTTCCTTTACGTCCTTCGTTCCTTTCAGTCCTTACATCCGGTCCGGCATGTCATTTTCCGTCCATCGTTCCTTCCTTTCGTTTCTTCAATCCTATAAGAAAGAGAATGTTCTTCATAACGCCCCAAAAATTCATGAGGTGTAATTAGCTGTACCTTTTTTCTTCATATTAATGAAACCTTATTACGACATCATGTAAAAATTGGGTAATAATGCCTTTTTTTAAATTTCATCCAATATTCTTGAACGCTGTTAACTGTATACCAAATGTTTCTACGTTTTTTATATTATTTAAACCCCTGGAACGCATTAAAAATGAAACTAGAGGACCTCCGATAAAAAAGGATCGGTGAACAAGTGAAAAAGGGACGGGTCTCAAAAAGGACCGGTCCATAGTGAACGAGTTCCCAAAAATAAATGGATTTGCCCATTTCTACTGTAGGTTCTAAATGATGCCCAAAAAGACATAAATTACCAAGTTCCCTAACTTCGTCGCCGTCTTTTTAATGGAAACTAATTTACCTGTAGCTTGATTAGTTTGCTTGATTTTATTGCCTCCGTGATGGAGCCCGCCTAGGTTTCATTGTTGAAAAAAGAAAACAGGTGAACGCTAAAGTCCTCCCTAGATTCTTACGGACTAATATCAATAAATAAATCCACATCAAGATGCACTCTATTGGGCTCGGATAAAGTTAAATTGCCTTTGAAAATTTGCTCTGATTCATGTCCACCACATATGGGCAACCATTTGAGTCTCCCTGTGGACGCCCTAGTTTTTCTTGATTTACATCCCGAATTTTCACGGCTGCCTTCCTCGAGAATTAATCCCGAGGACACTGCGGACTTTTAAATCACTTCTATCTGTGGAGATCCATGTATAAAAATAGTGGACGGGTGAGTTGTCTTACGACACTCCTTACCTTATTCGGGAAAATCTCATGTTGACGTCAGGGCTTAATGTCACAGCAACAAAGCTTTCATCTTAAAAAAAAATCATCGCTAACTGAAAGAGGACGGCGATCTATATATATGAAAGTTCTTCCCCTTTAAAGAGTCGAGTTGATTGGTACGAGAAACGTTAAATTCATTGAAGTACTACAAGTATATCGTATCGTCTGCGATACCCATATTTGGTGAAACCAGGTTGATGTTTTTAATTTGATTTCGCTGTGAACCGCTGAACGGTGATTTTTTTTCATATTTATGTTGTTCGGCATTATGGCCGGTGTTGAACGTTCATTTACATGAGTTCATGGTATACTCTACTTTTCAGAAGCTTTCGAAGCTCTCAGTGAAGGAATTTTCTTGACGGCCTTTATTACCTGTACGGATATAACTGAATAGGAATTACTACTCGTTCGCGCTTACGACTCAGACTTGCTGTGCAGAACGACTTCATACACGCAATTTCTTGTTTTTTTTTCTGAATTCTGTTCTTTAATTTTCCTCGCATGTATGCTTTATTGTTGATGATCGATTAATCAGTAGTGTCCACACGGTGAGATGGCTCGATCTGGTGCTTTCCCGGCCAATTAGGTGCAAAAACTCTTCTCGGGATTCCCTTCAGGTTTAAAGCTTCATGTTGGCCACTGTTTCGATGTTCGACTCGAGCATTGTCTGCACTTAACTGTCCTGACTATAATACTCGAGTGGGATATCTAAAAGTCGGCTCATGAACACTGTGGACCATACTCTATAGTATCCATGAGTCGGCTAACATGCAGTCTATAATCCGGTGGAAAACCCGAATAGAGTATCTGCACTGAATTTATTCGTCTGAATTTTGCTTTTAACAGTTTTTCATTCCTCTTAATAGAAATACCTATGTATCATACTGTTAGTTACTGTGACTACAATGAATCATCGGCGGCATTTTACTCTTAAAGCGTACACTTCAGTTCAAGGTTCAACAACTGCGTGATACACGCGTTACATTTTTTATGCTGAACATTAAGGAGACTCAAGGAGTTCTAGATAATTCAGATATTTTCAGTGCAAAACTTTACCAACGTATCACATAACTAAAAATCCTCGCTAAAATTGATCTTATCTTGATATGCATGTTTATTTTCGGATGACTTCCTTTATCTTCGTAGTTTTTTGGCCAGTTGTTTTTTCTTAGCACTTCCTCTTCTCCTAATGATCTGATGGGAATTCATTTGCTGTAATTATTTAGGGAAATGGTCTTAATTTAATTCTGAGGCGCCATGTAAATAGTCTATCAAGTGTTTTAATTATTAATCCGTTATCTTCTGTCATGCCATCCTTAACAATATTTTAATTAAATTAATAGTAACGAATTGCCTAGCTGAGTGCCAAAATGTACGTCTTAGAATTTTTCTTCGACAATATTTCTTTCATATTTATCTTCATACTTCGTAAATAAATTGTAACTTTATGCTGCACCATGTATACAGGATAAGTTTTTATACGGACCAACTGTTTATAGGCAAGGCATTGTAGTCGTAGACTTCGTTGACCTTACACAATATGGTCGCGGACCGTAGAAGATAATCGCTAAGAGTTCTTCTACGATCATTCTTTTTTGTCCAATTTTCTATTCTTATCTCATATCTGGTGCAAAAAATATTATCATGAGAAATTTGTCTGTCCTTTGGTATTCGCATTGTTTGCTTTCTGTTTCAGTTCCTTCTATTTGCCGAGCAAATATTTAAACTCGAAAATTTATCGCCCATATGGTATGCATAATTTTTATAGGGCACCGTTAGCCGTCAGTTGCTCTGGCAATTGTGTGCGCTGAAAGGGAATTGGGTTGTTTCTCGCCATCACTCAGTCGTCTGGTAACAAAAGGTGGGCATTTCCCTTGGCCTACAACTCCCACGCATATTGAAAGCACGAAAGGAAGCGGGAGGGAATAATAGAAGAAAATTGCCTGCATTCTAGTTGAAAGCCTTATTCATACATATATATGCTGAAGTTACGAGCAGATGCTCATTCGTCGAAGTGCATCCATGTTTGTAGCTTTATTGAACCCTCCCTGGCAAGTGTTTCATTGTATTATGTAGATCGTCTCGCAGATGGTATTTACTGGTGATCTATTCCTCCGTATCTTCGCGGTGAGTCAGTGCTGTGCTGGAAATAGTGAAGGAAGAAAGATCTATGCCGTCTATTTTAACATTCACCTCGCATCAGTAGGAATGGTTTTGAGCGAGTAATTTTTATCCATTTCCCAATCACCCATTTCCATAGTTTTGTAGATTTATGCCATTTTTGCGTTGTACAATCCGTGTATTTTGTGACATCAATTTGTTGTAGCCACATAGCGAACCGTTTGTGAAACACCTGCTGCAATTCTTTCTTAAACCATGAAAATACACTCAATATAAAATGTGTCATTGTAAGAGGCGTGTTTTTTTAAGTAAGTTCCGTTTTGAAACAAAACAAAACAAGTATACCTTTCTTATAAATTTTATTTGTATATGAAAACCTTTACCTTACTGTACTTTTCCACATAATTTACACTTATATTAAGGCACTTATCTCATCGTAGAACTAGCTTTTGAATCCCATCCTTGTAGAAGTCAGCCGCCAGATTTGACAGCCACTGTAACACGGTCGTTTTGACTTCATCATCATCATCGTGGCGCTGACCGCCCAGACGCATCTTCAAATTCAAATACAGGTGGTATTCACTGGGCGCTAGATCGGTACTGTACAGAGGGTGATCAAGTTGTTTCCAGCCAAATGATCCAATGAGATCTTGAGTTTGATTAGCCGTGTGTGGACAGGCATTGTCACGGAGCAAAACGATCCCCTTACTCAGCATGTCATGCCATCCTCAACAACATTTTATATTATATGTAAGCGAGTTCTATACAGCCGTCGGCCGTCTCTCGCATCCTCTTCTCCAAGCCTCCTTGTCTCTCCAGTCTTCATTCTCTAATTGTCTCCTTTTCATATCTTGGGTGACTTGCTTTGTCCAGTCTTCTGGTAGTCGTCCTCTCTTTCTCCTTCCGGGTGGTTGCCAATTTAATATCTTTTTTGGCCAACGTTTCTCCTCCATTCTTTTTACGTGTCCATACCATTTTAGCCGTCTTTTCTCTATTTCTTGTGTGATGTTTTTTTCTACTTGCATAATTTTTCTTATATTTTCATTTCTTATTCTTTGTAGTTTAGATTTTCTGCTGCTTCTTCTTAGAAAATCCATTTCTACGACCTCCAGTCTCTGCCTATCCCTTTTGGTCATTTCCCATGTCTCTGCTCTGTAAAGGAGTATACTCTGAATAATTGTTTTATATATTTGCAATTTTGTTTTCCTACTTATGTCTTTTGACCATAATATGCTATTCATTTTATTTATTGCGAGTTTTGACTGATTTATTCTATTTGTTATATATTTTAATTAAATTAATAGTAACGAATGACCTAGCTGAATGCCAAAATGTACGTCTTAGAATTTTTCTTCGACAATATTTCTTTCTTATTTATCTTCATACTTCGTGCATAAATTGTGACTTTATGCTGCACCATGTATACAGGATAAGTTTTTATACGGACCAACTGTTTATAGGCAAGGCATTGTAGTCGTAGACTTCGTTGACCTTACACAATATGTTTTGGATTCTCTCTAAGCTCAAACCCATTTCCATGCCATTCCATCGCTCATAATGTTTTTTCTATAAACTTCACTGATATGACGATGAATTTCATCCGCTTTCACGCCTTTATCACTAAGAAAACGAATCAGAGCGCGTATTTCACAGTCAGCTGGATTCTCAGTCAGCGGAGGCATTTCAAATACTCACCAGCAAACGTCAACACGGTGAGTGTTTACGCAATGGCGTCTGTGGCTTCCTAACAGGTGTAGGTATACACACAGCACGCATGCGCCAAATGCTGACTGTAGTGGCCGAATTTTTAAAACGGTACTTACTTAAAAAGACACCTCGTATAAAAAACACTAATATTGGACCTTGGAATCTTTCTCCTAAATAATCCTTTGCAAAAATAGTTCTTCCGCAAAAATAAGGAGCTGGATTTTATTCGATCTGATGGGTGATTATGCCATGAATATCGGTCTATTTCATGATTTTCTCTTTCTTGTTTTACCCTCGTTTTTTTTTTCTTCTCAACTCCTTCGATCTTATTTTGTAACACTCGACTATGGAAGAGATGAATCAATTTGTCGGACTTGAGATCGAATCGAAGATGATTTCATCCGCCATTTTGGAGCTGTCAATTTTCGTCGAGGCGCCAGCGCGCATTTAGAAGCATCAGCGTGGGAAAAAGAGGTCGACTCCACGCACCGTGCGACTCACTTGGGCGGAAACGATCAAACACTTCCAGTGACATGCGTGGAACATTCGGATGTGATGCGACTAATTCTGCCAGTACACGTGTGCCGTAAATAATGCAAAGAAAATGCGCGTGAATTCGTTAGAATTAGAGATTGGATATTGTACCAAATTGTAATGAGTAATCGCTCCGACAAAGAAAGACAACGATAGAGGCGGGTTTACACGTTGAAATTTCTTCTATGATAATAGCCTTTAGACGCTTACAGTCGACACTTCGATGTGTAAGCACGGACTTCCTTGGCATTAGGAGTCGATAGTGATGGTAATCGGCCGAGGTTTTCACTTGCAAGGAAAAATGATCGGCATCTATTTTGCCTTCAAGTTGCATATTGATTCTGCGATAAAATCGTATCACATCCGGTGAAATCTTAGTCACATTACTGCAAACTGAGATTAAAAATAAAAACAACGAATGAATCAGTAGGATGACTTATTGTAGTGCATGTAAATAAATAAATAAAATTTTTTAATTAATATATAAATAATTTATATATATATAAAGTATTTATATATTTTTGCTTGAAATATTTAAATACTAAAATGCCGAAGAACACCTAAGGTAACCTTATGAGTTATCTCTTATTAGATAATAATATTAATTGTTACTATTCCCGTTCTTGATACGATGTAAATGTTCACAATTGATGTTATTTATACATTACGAAATGTCGTGCAAGCCACACCTAAGGTGTGTGGCACGGGGTGACTCCACACTTGGCATAAAGCCCTCATCCCAACTCAGAATCGCACACGTTCCCCCGGATGCCGGACTCAGGCCAAAAGCAGTCAGGATGACAATGCGCTGTCGGATCAGGAACTAGGAGAGTCCTACATAAACTAATATGCTACCATACACTATACTACCTAAGGTACAGTTACTAGATAGTATTATTAATGACACTTGTGAATAGTAATACGAGGCACTAAATCATGCAGGAGCTAAGTACTTTCTCGTCACATTTTCCTAGTATTCTTTTAATAAGTCCCAATTTGTGATTTGCCTGTCCACAAATTTACCGTATGTGCTCCCCCCAGTGCAGTGAGTAAGGATCACACGCATACAAATACATGGAGGCCACGAATGTCTACGGAACTCGAACAGCGATATACGAACGATATTATTGACAAATTTAGGTGCTTTTTGTAATTATCGTATTCGTTGTTCACTATCGTCATCCATTTGTTTGGAAAAATCCGGAATTAATATGTAAGCAGGACAATGAACATTCTGCGCAAGGAATCTGTAATTGCTGATTGGAACTAGTGCTGAACTGTTATTAGATGAATTTCAAATAACCATTACCCCGACTGGTGTCGGCTTGGCTAGTGCCGACATGAAAATAAGTTCACTATACATTGATATTCCAACGTTTAGAGATTGCTGCAAAAGCCACTGATATTCAAATTGTAATTAGATAGAATTATGCAGTTTTTTCCTCCACTATGGTGACTTAACCCTTCGCTTTCATTCCTACCTTTACACGTAATCCCTGTATACTATTCCTCGTTCTTTCTGTCTAATCCACGATTACCTGACGATTTCTCCTCTCGCATTCACATTTTACTGCTGTTATCCGCTAATGTCGTCAATTTTTTATTCTATTTATTTGTAGATTCCTCACGAGGTCTTTGTTTCATTCTACTTTGTCAAGACTTTATATTGCTTCTCCATGTATTTATTTATTGAGCTTTCTCTCTATTTTTGCGCCTGAAATGTGTAGTCCAATAATTTAAGAGACCATAGTTAATCGTGTTTGGCTAAATTGAGCGCTTTCGGGTTCCCAATAACTTTTTTCTCATTTTAATGTACCATGTTATCCTGGTTCATCTGAGTCTTATGGTTGTGTAAAACATTCATTTAAGGATTTCAAAATTATTTCCATTAGTTGAGGATAAATCACTCCAAAGTGCTGTAAAGTATTGGGAGAAATGGCGTAGTCTTAGGTTGGCATTTTTCTGTTATGCTGAGTATTTGACCCTCCCCCCTTCCTATTGACTTCAATCATGACTTAGTATTAGGGCTTGCGCGTTACGGAGACCCCGCGACCTGGACTGATCGTGACCACACATGTCCCATTGGTTGAAGGTTGGGAGTCAGACGGATGGTGTCCAACGTAGCGTTTTTATCTCAAGAGAGTGGGGCTGCATAAAGGGCTTTGACCACGGTGGGAGATACGCTCTTGTGATAATGTGATGCCGGGAAGTTGAAAAAGACTTAGCGGAACCACATCGGGGGTCGTATTCTGTAACTCGGTTGACATATATCACCGGTGATGAACTTGACCGGAAAATTTCACCTGTCGTCACCGTGTGCAATTTTGTAGTCGGCGGGTGAGGTTTCACTACCCGGTGATGGTAATATATATGAAAATATCTTGGTACGATTCCCGCTAATACCTAATTGACAATGGTGGCGCACTCCCAAAACAGGAGACGCTCTAATGTAAACAAAACACTCGACCCAGACTGATAATGACACCGTCAGACTGAGGCAGACGAGTATTTTGAAGCTCACGATTGGAAAACTTTGACAAAATTCCTTGAGAATTTCTTGCCCGTGGAATAGGAGTTCAATAAGGTTTTATATTTTTTTAGGTAAAAATATGCATTTAGTGAACAGAAATCTCATCCTCGCGTTAAAATCATGAGAATATTGAAAAAAAATAACTGCCTGTATGCATTTTTTCCATGTTTTTCTCGTTGATTGTGTTTCACGATTTACCTAGTTTTTTCTGTCGCCAAACCATCAGCGCCCTCCCATCACTACCCTCGTATTAAAATATCTCTTGTGACATATATTAGCCGTGTAAAGATGTAAGGTTTTGGTAGGTGATGTGGTGACGTGTATTATGGGAGTGTATTTAGTGGAGTTCAGTTTTTATTGTGGTCGCTTATTGTGCGCGGAAAGGACGATTTTTTGTACCTATCTGTTCGGTAACGTATCTTTCTTATTTTATTGCTTCTGTCAGACCTAGAGATGTAGCGAGGCGTCATGATAATATCCTCTGTGTCGCTCTGAATCACACCAGTCCTGAATTTCTCAAGCAACCTAACCTAGCCTGTAGCCTTCCGAGTCTCTACGGGCTCCCATTTTAATCCCAATAAAACGTATGAAACACTATATGTTCTCTTGTAGCAGTTTTTAACGAAGCGTCCAGCTTTCCTTTGTATTTTATCAATTTTTTTGGTTAAATATTAATGACCAGGGTACCAAATTTTCGCGGCGTATTCGAGGTGTGGCCTAACCAGAGCGAAGTTGCATATCTCTTTTACTTATTCATTCGAGTGACTTCCTATTGTACGCTTTCAGACGTATATACGATTTTATGTTTACTCCATCCACAATGTAGGTACGGCCAGGGAGTGATGCAAAGTATGGGAACTTCTGCGCATTGAGAAACGAGGTTTGGTTTCAAGTTATCGCCAAGAGTTTTCGTCTACTTCCTCTCGCTAATGACACCGTCCATCGAGAGAGAAGCTGTGGGTGTGGAGAGCGTCGCGTGCGATTGGTTCTGGTGCCGAATTGGCAGCAATTTCACTCCCGGAGAGGTAATTTCACCGTAATTGATGACTCCTTAAAAAAGCACTCCTCTTTCGATGTCAGGGACGAACTATAACTGATTATGAACTAATTGTAAGTTGAATTAGATCTCGCCATATCTCGAAATGCATTCGCCACGGAGACCCTCGAGAATGTTTCAAACATGCCGTTGAACTGTGACTTTGATGGCTTTCCACGGATGAATTATGTCCATTTACCTATATTGTTTTTACTCTGTCCATTTGTAATTTCAACAGAAAAAACTCTCCGAGAAAATTGAATTAGAGTAACTTTGCTATTTCCCTATAAAAGTTATATTGCAGCATTTACCCACTGCCAAACACCTCGTAGTGGCTTTCGGGGTAATAAGTAGATGTAGTTGTATTGTTCTAGTGTGGTGGCGGCAATGTGTTTTTCGGTATTTGCATGCCGTATAAAGCCCTCTTGGATTATTGAAAGAAAATTATTCCATCGTATTCCACAATTATAACTGCAATTGATATGAATAAATGGCGGAGTAATATGTGTGGAGTGTTATCAATTATTTGATTTTACCAAACTTGGTTCTGCCCATTGAATCATTCATTTTACGTCGCGTTTCGTCCCCCTACCACTCACTTTGAGGTCGCTTGCAAGGTATTTTGTAGATGTGGATGAATGTTGTTTCACCGTATCTCGTCAGACATTGTGAAATATTACTAATTTGTTGTCCTACTCTAGTTTCTGAAGTCCTAGACGCTGAAGCGTCATACATTCTTTTTGCCCTCATGGATCCCCTTCACCATACCAACTCGGATTTCTATATTTTAATATAGGTGGTGAGGTAGAGACTTATAAGTAAATGTTCAAATTTTAATTGATGCACAAAGGTGTCTTCTTTAATTTCAAAATGCAAGCTCCTTTAAAAATTCCAATATTTAGGTATTTTAGTGAGACCTATGCGGGTACTTAAATGAAATGTTTATTGGATCCATAATACACCGAAGATCTCAACTAATTGAAGGCCCTCAGCTCAGGCTAAGACTGCTATCGATGCGACCATGAATTCGATGTGAAAGGAACTGATTGGGGGATTAGGTAATTACGAGGAATCTTGTGATTGTACAACAGGTATAGAATCAACTCTAGTGACTAACTACTGTCTCTCATAGAATATTTCACGCTCTAACTTTAGACCCATTTGTCTTCCTATTTATGCATGGAAGGTAAACGCTGTGAATTGCCATAGAAAAAAGAGATATAACTTTCCAATCTATGGCATTAGAAACTGTCGCGATACCCGCTCACTTAGTTGTAAAATTCAGTCATCTAAGTCAACGGCTAATATATATTATGCCACCATTTACCTTCGGTTCCTGTTGGATATGCCACTGTTTTAAAGGAAACCTACGAAAATTTGGAAAGAGCTCTGGAAAAAATCAATTACGTAAGGCTCCAATGGTATATTTATGCAAATTTGAAAGTTGTAGCTATTATTGCAGGATTACAAGGAGGATATATAAAACATCCCTGTTTTATTTGCGAATGGGACAGCAGAGCATACGCGAAACATTACAAGCAAAAAGACTGGCCCTTGCGTCTAAGTCATGTGATCGGGGAAAAAAATATCTCTAACAAGGCTTTAGTGGATCCAAGTAAAATCCTTATTCCTCCCCTCCATCTAAAATTAGGCCTCTTTAAGCAATTTGTGAAAGCTATGAATAAAGAAGGGAAAGGATTTGAATACTTGAAAACGAAATTTCCGATGATCAGTGACGCGAAATTGAAAGGTGTATTCGTTGGACCTCAAATCAAAAAACTCTTTAACGACGAAACCTTTGTTAAAGTTTAATGGTTATTTCAATGGTTTTTTAAGGTTTTTTCGATTTTCACCCCCTAAATATTTTCAACCCCAGTCAAGTTTGTCTCTTTCATGACCCTGATAGCCTCAAAACGTCAGTTTTTTTAATCAGAAGCAGATAACATTAGTAAAAGTCCCTTGAAAAGCGATAAGTTTAGATACGGGGTTGGTTTCCCCAATTTAGGGGTTGCTCGTAAAAATGGAGGGTGATAGAAAAAAAAGGAGGTCATTTTCGGATTCAGCGACCCAAAATTAGCCAGAAACACCCTAAATTGTAGCCGAGCATTTTTTGAACTTTTTTTTTGCAGAACAGTGTATTATTTCACAATTTCATTTTATAATTGGCAGCGGGCTATTTCAGTGGCAACTCCAATCTCAGGCATATTGACCCTTGCCGTCATACATTGCTAATTCGGCCAACGGAGTGCGTGAGTTCGTATGTTCTCAGTCTCTCTCATGTTTATTCCGTACACTTTCTTCCATATGCACATTTATGCCCCCAAGATGCGAGCGAGTGAATGATGAGGTCATGAAGTTGACCCAAGCATACCGAAGTTTACGATTTTACTCACTCCGTGGATGTAATCGGGTTTTCCAACAAATTTACTCTTCTCTACGGGTCAGTGACGTAATGCGACACACTTTACGTCGAATTATGCCGTGACTCCACTAAAACGAACACTTAATGCTATTGCTGGCATTGGGTCATCAGTTCTTGTCTCTAAAACGTTTGTAACAGCACCTCACTTGGTAGTCAGCCTGAGAAATATTTTTGGGAAAGTTCAACTTGAATACAAATTGAATTAAAATAAGTATGTAACTCAGAATCTTTATGTTTTTACTCCACGAAATATGTCCGAATACTTGAACGCGAATGATTTTATTTGCTTGAAAGCTAATGAGCCTTAAATAGGGTAAATTAAGAGACAAAACTATCCTGAACATCTAGTTCGCATAAACCCCCCTCGAAATTCGCCTTGAAGGAAGATGGCTTGGTGGTGTAACTGGCTAACACACCTGACCGGCAATTGGGAGATCCGGGTTTGAATCCCGGTCAAGTCAAATGAATCATAGCAAATTTCAACCCTGGTGCAGACAAAACTAAGTTTGATATATCATCAGGAGAGCTCAAGTGACAGAAAGATATTCCAGTGAAATGCTTGCCAATAAAATTATCTAATAAAAGAGCACAAAACACAGTCAGGAAGCAAGGAGTATCCTTTCAGGTTATTGAACACGAGGGTACTCCGGGTGAATTAAATTTATTGGTGGTTGGCTGTGTTTCGGTGGAGCGCTATGTGCATGACTTTGTTGTGCCTGAGAAGATAGGACGCATTAATGAATTACGTCAAGATTCCACAAAATTAGATCTTCATTGTGTGATTATTGGAAGCAAATAAAGATATCGCTGCTGATTCTTATGATATAGTGGGGTATCCGAGGTCTATAGGGTTGGAAATACTTGTCTTTATTATCTACATTTGCATACTATCCTGAGAGCCGCCAATGGGTGTGAGACACCAGCCGTGTAAAGATGCAAGGGATGAGGTTTTGGTTGGTGAAATGATTACGTATATTATGGGAGTGTATTGGGTGGAGCTCAGTTTTGTTCGAATTTCCACAGAGAAAAAATCATCCGCCTTGCGGTGCATTGCGGGTGACTCCGTAAAAGTGGAACTCCGTGGCTGGTCCCGGATAGCTTAAAATTTCTCAGTTTTGTTGTTGTCGCTTATTGTGATCGGAAAGAGCGAGTTTTTGTACTTATCTGTTTGACAATGTATCTCTCTTATTTTATTGTTTCTGTCAGACCTAGGGATGTAGTGAGGCGTCATGATAGTATTCTCTATGTCGCTCTGAAACACTTAAGTTCTGAATTTCTCAAGCAAACTAAGCCTAGCGTGTAGCCTCCGAGTCTCCAGGGGCTTCCACCATAATCCCTCTGTAAGCTGTGAAACAGTGTATGTCCGCTGGTAGCAGTTTTTAACGAAGCGCACTGCTTTTCTTTGTATTTATCAATTTTTTGGCTATCTCTTTATGACCAGGGTCCCAAATGCCCGCGGTGTATTCAAGGTGTGGCATCCGAGGATGAAAAAGTAAAAGAGAGATGCTCAGTATGGTATTATATTTTATCAGCTATGAATTTATCTTGTTCCTGCTATGAAGCATTTTCATTTTCGTTTTCTCTTAGCTCTATGTCGTGGATGTATCTGTGATATTCTATCCCCCCAGACATGTTTCTATGCTGTTGAAATGACGAAATTTAAGAAGAACTTTTGGGTTTTTTCTTCTCACGTTTCTGTACCCCCTTCACTCCTCAAAATCCTGATTGCGCTTCTGTACAAGCTGAATCCGTGATTAAGCGAAGATTTTATTTCAGAGCAAACTCATCGTAGATATGAAAATAGACGGCTTTTTGCTGCATGAAAGTGGAGTCGGCTATATTTAGAAAAAAATGAATCACCAATTCAGGCTATCGCATGAATGTTGTCCAGTGACGATTCACGGAACGCTTTATTTCAGCAATTATCTTTGGTTTCTTTTTTGAGGACAAAAATCAATATATTATCACTTTTGTTGCGAGTTTTAATGATCTTTTCGGCGTATTTACTGCATAAATGATCCGTCCGCTTTGGCCGGAGGTTCCTATACATTTGCATTTTACCATGAGGGTCGCCACAATGGATTGTGGCGGGGGCGTAAGGACACCAGCCATGAAAAAGGGAGGGATAAGGAAAAAGCAATTAGAAGATACGAATGACGAAAGTGGATTTTATGTCAACGAAATGTCTTTGGCCCGTTTGATAACCTTAGATTAAATATTTTATCAGTGAGAAAATTGGCGTAAATACGTTCACCCATCGATCATGGCTACATCACCTAACCGATGGTCTGACGTAATATACAAAACCCGTATTCTCAGTTGAAATCAAATGAACGGGAAGGCCATGTCATCTTCCGGTTGACTTGAACCAGACATTACAAAACCGGGTCGTAGTGATTCGCTCTGTTTTTGTTATAGAAATTTTTCGCTTTCTGCGCATTGCGTCTTGCCCAATTTATTTTCTTCGGAAATTAAATGGTACAACGCCATGCCTGTTTTCACCGAGACACCGCGTGAATCATTGCGATCCGATTTGTTTTCTTTCGGCAAAGGAGCGTGCGCGGTATTCGAATGGCGCGGCCATCGCCGTCTTACCCTCCCTATTCCTCACGGGTCACGGCCAGTGGTTCGATTATGCCGGACGAAGGAATAAAAGGTAAAGCCCAATCTTGGACGGACGGTCGGCGATCGGGCCACGTACGTCTCCCCTTCCGCTCGCTGCTACCTCGGCCTAGTTCCGCGCTCTTTTTCGATCACGACGCGAAGCCCATCTCCCGTGATTCATGCAACGGCTGAATAGTTTGGATATCTTGCCGTTTCCACTTAAAAAGACGAGGAGAGACGATTTGGCTGAGTAGAAATGTAGTGGAGGTATATGTTGAGTGAATCATGTAATTTTATTGAGGAATAATGCCTACGTCGAGTTATACATATTTGACTTCCTTTTCTAGCGCGAGAAAATGATTTTTAAGTGGTGGAGCTCATCCCGCTGGTGTCCGTCAGTACTATGAGTTATAGTTATATATTATAGTCGGGCATGGGTCATCAAATAATGAAATGTTATTTGGTCTATAATGAATTGATCACTTATCTATATTATAAGAACATCTACAACATCAATTGAACTTTTTGAAAAAATCGATTTTTGACCGCTGAAGTGGGTTCTCAGACCACGGTGCGCCAGTGTCAGATGGATTCTTAAAATACCAGGGGCAGCCAGGCACGCCTTAAACTCCCAGTTGCCTCAGGGGGATGGCGAAATAAACTTCCAACATGAGAAAGCGTTGATGATTGACTTTTTATAATAAAATGGTGTATTTATGATGTTAGTATAATTTTAAGGGAATTCATGTATATTAATTAGTTTATGGTTATGTTTTTTGCAGGGAAGATGTGGTGGGGAGTCACGTAAAAGTGGTCCTGCCCAGTATGAAATTTCCCTCGGTCGTATGTGATCTTCATTAGGGCAGAATCGAGTCTATTTCAGCACTAACAATCATTATTCCTAGGTTATCTACATGTTAGTGTGGGTTAATGATGGATCATTGCTCCTCTCCTAATATCCTTGTTATGTGCTTGGACTGGACAACATCCTTACAAGATCTCTCTTCATTTGAGCATACTTCCCAATTCCGTTCGTAACTTTCAATGCATGTATACTTATCTATTCACTTTCCCTGCGTTACACCATATTTAAAACGGCCTTCGGTAAAACCCTCCCATTTTATCCTTTTCTTCCTCCGCCTACGTCCTGCAAATTTTCCTTAAGTGACGTTCTTTCCTCTCCTATATGACTGGGATTTCT
This sequence comes from Ceriagrion tenellum, assembly GCA_963169105.1. NCBI lineage: Eukaryota > Metazoa > Arthropoda > Insecta > Odonata > Coenagrionidae > Ceriagrion > Ceriagrion tenellum. The sequence goes on from OY720640.1 coordinate 47,366,921, forward strand.
TTTTTTATCCCTCCATCTGTCCGCCGTACTTTCCTCACCCCTCTACATCCTCCCACTCCCCGATTGCCTTCAGTATCTTTCCGTATTCCCCGACTTGGGCCCAGATTTCGTTGACACATTGCGGCACGCTCCATACAGGCTAAAAAATTCTGATAAATTGATTCTATCATATATTTGTGATCTATTGGTTAGAGTAATTTTTGGTGGAGTATTTCTACTTTGCTTTTACTCTGCCGTCTCTCATCCCTTGTAATAATTCTGCATTCTGCTCCCTAAAGAGTACCCTTTTTGTACCCGCGTGTTATCTGCCGTAGATTTTTGCTCACTTTAACGGCGGGTAACGGCTATTCCATCGCTTGCTAACAGCCATTAGGCCTGAGTTATTTCCCGGCTTTTCGTGAAATTTTTGTGAAGGAATTCTCGGTAGCCGGTAGCTTTGTTGGTCTGAAGCTCTTAAGGCAATGTCGCGGGGCCCCGATTCTAGTCTCGGTCGCGGTGGATGATTTTTTTTACTTCTGTGGAATTTTGGCATTAATGTGCAGTTACGTTCTGTCCTGCTCTGCTTCCGTAACTCAGTCAAATACCCCAACTAATTAAACGTATTTTAAAATTTCTGTGATCTCCTTCTTCCCTTTCCCTTCAACTTTGTGTTCATCTTTTTTTCCGGGGAGTCCTTCCTCACTGTGGGTCAGGTCGAATGTTTTTTTTGCTTGCTATCGTCAGTATCAGTCATGAATCCAATGACTGGTTTGCTACAGCTCTCCTCTCAATTCTCTTCTCAGGGAAAATTAGCCAGGAATTTGTTTCATGGGATTGGAGGTTGTTATGTATAAACTGAGGGGTGAGGGGTGGATATAGAGAATCAGGAGAAAAGTTGAGTTCAAGCAATTATGTGCACAATTGCGTCTGAAGCGTAACAGCCGATTTAAAAAAATGCTATGTAAATATCTGGAAGTATATATCTAATATCAAATATCTGTGATGTTTTGTTTAAAATTACTAACATATTAACTGAAAATTTTACTCAAAATAAAGAATAAATGAAATCATCAATCTACGTTTAGAAAAACAACGAATACAAATTCTCTTATAGTATCCTTATTTGAGGTGAAGTCAATCTCGGGTTGGGTCCGGACCCCTTTGGCCGCCATGACTACGTCACTCTCATAGACAACCGCTTTCTTCCTTGATGAGTGGTCATAATCTGTGATCTGGTGGATTCAGTCCTCACATTTTTTGGCTTTACCCTGGAATTATCACTCCTTGTTTACCTATAATTATTGTTTTCGGAAGTTTGGCTTATTTTGGGCGTCTCCAAAACATGACAAGGGCTGAGAAAACACGGAAATTTCACAAAATATATGCATTTGAACGATAGATTGATGGATGGATAGATTTTTTTGCACTGGGACATTGTCCCTTGAGTACAACAAAAACAGTATAAAACATTTTTTCAAGGTTCCAATATGACAGCAATAGAATTTTCAATATTTGAGCATGAAAACAAAACAAACATACAAGCTGGCATATAAAATTTGGATGATACATGTATGTACATGGAGATGAGAAAGGAAAACTTATTTTCCTAATAACATATTATAAATACGGTTTTTTAATTGGTTCCGAGACTGCAGTTTATTTCACTCTTCAGGTAGGGAGAATCATCATGGTTTCGATGCCGTGCATCATCTTCAGATGATACTTTAGGATTCATATGATGATCACACGTCGAAGCATGCACATCATCAAAACCAGGATCGTTTAAAAGTATACTTTGAGGACTTTCAGTGATTTCTTTGCGATCCGATTGCAAAGGAACTCCACTAATTCAAGTCAAGGAGTATCACTTTTCATTGGGAATTAATTTGGATGGTAGAGTCTCCAGGATAGTGGCTCGAGGCCAGGATAAACATCTAGGTCATCACAATACGATTTACCCCTTAGAAATTTTACTTGTTACTTATTCTGTCAAGTATTTCTTCAGTGTTCAATTTTTCCTTTCGTGTTACTTTATAAATGTATATTTTCGGATAAACCTCATTACAAAGATCCCTTGGCAATCCTCTATTATCTTCGAACGTCTACGTTTCTGATGCGCAATTCACCACGCTCCAAATAAAGCGTTCGGCTCAATCTCGAATCGAACGTGAACTGGGCTTTGGGGCGAGGGGAACTTAGGCATAGCGGGATTGAGAGAGGAGGAGGTGGAAAGCGAGACGGAGATTTAAAAGGAAGATAGACGGGGAGGAGTTAGGCCGATGATTCACAACTCCACCGACCTGAGACTCTCGCATAAGGGAGAGCGGGGAGGAATGGAAATGAGGAGGTGGGAAAAGTTGTCCTTCCGACGCGTGACGAGCTTCATAGTCTTCAATGAACTCGCCTCCTCGGCTTGGTGTTGTCACAGGTTGTAGGTATCCGAGCCACCGCCCTCTCATTTCCTCTCCCGTCTTCCGTCGACTCCTCGCGTAGAGCGGCCAACTTGCTCGGATTCTCCCGGAATCGGATTCTATTAATTTTTTGAATGGAGGAAAACATCGTTAGCGGGGCCTGACCGAACATTTTTTGTGTGGAGAAAAATGTAGAAACTGGCGATAGCATTGGAATAGCATCACGCTTGTTCGATTGAAGTCTTATTTTATTTTGTACCAATAAATTAGGGATACTAGTAGTCCAAAGTAGAGTCCAACGCCAAACGAAAGAAAATATAACAAAAATTCGTGATCTTTTAACCGAATTTTGTTTTCCTGTCAAGTTCATGAAATTTTCGAAAAAAAATCCATGAAATTGCTCGAAATTACACTTTTTTGTTTACTGTCCCCGACAAGATTGTCAGTATAATTAACGCTGAAGGCGGATTTACAGTGGAGGTTGACTTCTATGAAGGTAGCGAGGGTAGCAATATCTCGAATCGTATCGTCACTTGCAGGACATCGTTCTGCTTACACATTAAGCACTTCCGGCTTTTTCCAAACAAATGGATGACGGATGTAAACAATGCATTAAGTAATTACGAAAATCGCCTAAATTCGGCAATAATGGCGTTCGTATATTGCTGATTGGGTCCCATATTCATTCGTGGGTTTAATTTATTTGTATGAATTACTATAATTATGCATTAATTCGTCGAATAAAGTGTGTAAATTGTGGCAATAATAATTATTATCTACTAAGAGATAACACACAAAGCTTACCTCATGGGTTCTTTAGCATTTAAAACACTTTCATCCACTGATAAAGAATTATATACTTAAACAACAATGAGCCCTCCTCCTACTCAGTTATTCATTGTTTACATTTTTGAAATCTACGTTTGCTGTCATGTGACCAAGATTCCACCGGATGCGATGCCATTATATCGCAGAATTGATATGCTATCTACTTGTAGGCAAAATAGAAAGTAGTCTATTTTCTTTACATGTAGCTACCGCGGTCGATTACCACCACTATCGACCCCTGCTGCCCTGCGTCTATCGACTCCTGCGTGCTTACTCATCGAAGTATCGCTTGTAAGCAACTTCCAAGGCTATTGTCATGGAAGTAACTTCCATGTGTAAATTCGCCTTGAGGCACATAAATATATGAGAAAATCTTAGGCCTGTATCGAAACAATTGGGAATGATGAGTAGATTTGACATAAGAAAAGCATAAGCTGAACGAAGGAAAAATAATTTAAGACGCTCCCAGTCAAAACTGAGACGCGAACGTGGTTGAATCAATAATTACAGTATAGGCAACTGGGTAGTGGCATTAGGTTGGACCACAGTATCCGATTTTTTATTGAATGTGACTGAAATTGTATTTTTTACACCTGGATAAATGGCATAATCGATTTACTGCAAAGTGAGGTAGAAATTTAGGTTTTTTAAGTATCAGTTGCTTATCATTTACCTTTCCTCTAAGTTCATTGATATCATATGACAAATATAAGCGATAAATGAACAATTATTACTACAATTTGGAGATCACCAAATTTATCATGCCAATATAAACCAATTATTGAACTTCATTACTTTAAGTGTTCACTTCTATCGGCAGTCCGCCGACTGCCTTCCTTTTTATTTATAAAAATGATAGCTTAGTACTTGTTTATATTTATGCTTCTTTTCTGACCAAGGTTTGACCTACTAATTGCTATATTTTTTAAGAAGTTCGAATTGTTTTGCTCGAGCCAGCGTATTAAACAGCCCCATTCCACCCACCCTTACTATTGTGGCTTGCGGTTATTTCTGTATGTATTATGGTAAAAATGATCACAGGAAATAAACTTGAGATAAAGGAAATACACATTGTGTATATTGCTGAACCTGTTCGTAAGATGTTGTAATTTTTGTGGACTATTGGGAACCATTATACTATCGATATATCATTTCCGTAAAGTTCCCACCATCGCAAGGCAGGCCAGACCGTGTGCTTGTGTTTAATTATCATTATTACTTGAGCGCGGGAAAAAGTCCTCAATTTCAGAAAAAAAAGTCGCCTATAAGTCCCTAGTATTTTCGTGAGTGTGCTGAGAGAAGTGAAATATGATATCAGAAGACAAAGCATCTGTAATAATTAAAACTTAAAACATTGTCTAAAATCCTTTAATTAATGAAAATTGTTTATTAAAATGTGATGCACAGCCATAGTAAAAGACAATGGATAGAAAAGCTCAAAGAAGCTATACTTATCCTACCAATTTTATCTCCTCCAGTGTCTATGTCCAGATCAGATCAGGCCTAACCTACCCCAGGGAAAAGATCATCATTGCTCTGATGATGAAAGGAGAGTATTCTCTCGAGACTTTGGCTGCAACTAAATATTTAACTCGGAGTTAAGCCCTAGAGAATTTCGCACGTATTATTCGCCGGGAAAGTACAAAATTTTTGATAGCACACACACTTTCTTTCTGTGATATGAAACTCTAATGTATGTAAAGAATGAATGAAATGGGTGAAGCTTTGTGGCCTTATTTTATCAATAATGAGGAGGTAGCTCTAAATGGCCGTAGTGTTTTAGCACCGGACGTGGGGAGACACAAGCACTCATGGGAAATAATTCCACATTATGGACGCCACCTGAGGGGAGGCATTGTTGGGGATCCGGAAGAAATGCACTCTCGGGAACGTACAATCACACGAAACACTTGCTCACTATTCACCAAAACCTTTTATTCTAAAGACTTGGACGAATCCAGCTACCGGATGTCACACACTCGGTAAAGGGGAGACACAAAAATGCGGGAGAGACAAAAAAGTGGCCGATGTTAAGGTAGTTTGAGCAAGATAGTTCCCAAGTCATAATGGATATCATATTCGAATTTTACGTTTTCATTTCAGCGGCTGTAGGAAGCATAGAAAATAGTACAATTATTGAAAATTGCACAAATATTGTACAATTAACGACGCATTAATATACTTTTATATGACCGAAATTCTAAGTTATTGAATAAAAACATCTGTATAAGTCATTAACTTGACTCATTTTTTTCGCGCGATACGTTTAAAATTTCTTCATAACGGAAGTTTTTTTGTGATCATGAAAGAATTTCTGCGGTGACAATATGATTTATTTTCAAAAATAGTCAAGAAAACATTCAAACTACACATGTTAGTTTTTTGACGAGATGTAGGTGCTATAAATTCCTCATTTTTAATTATGGCCTCTCCGGGGTGCATACTTTTACATTTTCCCAAGTAAAATAGCTGGTATTTTTCGTCAAAAATTTTAGTAAGTAGTTCGGTAACTGGGTGATATTTTGGTATCTTTAGAAGGGTGAGATATTTTTCTTTAAAGTGAGACCAAATTCATTGATTTCTAGGTAAAATCATATTTCGCTCAAACTATCTTTAGGAAAGAGATGGGAGGAAACATGATATGCAAGGCAAATACGTGTAATTCGGCCACAAAGTGGCTCATTTCAACGCTCAGCAGGAAGGTCACTAACAGCTCCTGATGATTGACTTCCAGTGGTAAGGTTACCATTTAGCATTTTGGTTTCCTCATTATTGATATGTAAACAATGGTTCTGATGAACTATTGTTTGCCTCTTAGAGAGCAGCAAATGCAAACATTCGGCTCGATTATTAGTCATTAATTTGTGTAAAAAATTATCCCCGCCCTTGGGTAGTCCCGAATCACCAATCGTTCGGTTAAATGTTGAACGCGCCAGCTGATTGCGACACGGAGGATGTATGAGCATAAATTCTTATCGGGTAATAGTATTGTTCTTATAAAATAAATTCTCGCTGAAGTTGTAATTTTCTTGTTTCATCTAGGTATTTCTTTTATGAGGTGAAGTTATATGAAAATGTACTCTTGGAAATGGTGTTGAAGGCAGTAACCGACTCCGAGATTTATTCAAACTCGTGGCCCTTTGTTTACTCTTCTCAGTCCTAGGCTTCATTTTGCGAGTCTCCGCCTTTGTAGGGGATCTTGTATGATGTTGCGAAGAATGAAAGTACTTCTAGAGATAACTGATCACCATTAAGTGACAAAAATTTGAAGGACCGGAATGTCTTCAGGATCGAGCGTAATGGCCATCTACACTGGGCTAAGGTATATCTGGACGGCTTATACTCTTATAAACTTTTTTTAAGGAAAATAAATGTCGAAGCTAAGTACTTATGGGGATCGGGAGGTTTTGGTGACCTTAAGGTTGACTTCCCATCCCGGGGTCATACTTTTTAGGTAGTTGCAAAAAGAAACCTTCGATTTTGAAGGAATTTCAGCATACGGCGTGAAACGTAAAAGTCAAGTTTAAGCCTCAAATATTTATGTTTTGATATTTGCCTTCGGCTGGTGACCGAACACCCCCGGCCACACGCCCATGCGACGGCTCGCAGGGTTGATGTAGTTGATGTAGATGTATTTACCCTGTCTAAGATGTTCTGTCATAACAACGGTTTGCGCTGTTAGTATTATTATTTTACTTGCTCCTATCGACTGCTTTTTAAAAGAAGTTAAAAAAAAAAGTTTTTTAAAAGAAAATCCGAATAAGGACTCTATTTACAGCTAGTTATGTAGCCCTACTCTTTGTTATTATTACGATAGCAAAATCTCGCTCAAATTACCTTATAGGACATGCAATATTGCCATTGGGTTACGATATACTTATTCTTGTGGGTTACGTGAGACTTTTGGGGGCTCTTCTTACATTGTCTTAGGTATGGGGGCGCAGGGGTCACAGATCATCTTAAGTAAGATATTTGTTACATGTGATAATGTATTTATGTAACTGTTATCATCCGAAGAAAACTCTTGGTTTGTATCGCTGCAAACAATGTCCCTCCTATTAGAAGTTTTATTTCTGCGTGGTGCACTCATATAATACCGCAGATTGTCTTAAGTAAGATATTAGTTACATGTGATAATGTATTTATGTAACTTCCTTCGTCCGAAGAAAATTCTTGATCTGTAGCGCTGCAAAAAATTTCCCTCCTATTAGAAGTTATATGTGGTGCACTAAAAAAATATCCAATTGTAATGGCCAAGGGGCTGTTGATGTGGTATAATTTCCAGTCTTATAAACTCTGACGATGGACAAATTTTGATTAGCCTGATTTATCACAGAAAAAAATTCCCAAGACCGAGTTCTGAAACATGAGTTGATCTGTGAAAGTCCTGCTACCGCGCTACAATGTTTCATAGAGGCAAACGTTAAAAATTTGATCCATCGCCGCCCAGCTCTGGTAAAATATAATAGCCTCTGCTTAATATGCCCATGGATAGGGAAAGTTAAGCAAAACACCGTTCAATAAAAAGTTCTCCACGCATAAATTTTGAAATCTACGTCAGCCTACGTAAGACTAGTAGGATATTGGGAGAAGAGAAGGGAATGGTGGTCCATTAAATACTACGTGGTATTGCATGGGGGAAAGGGGTGTGGTCAAAATTCTCTTATGTAATACATGAAGGGCCCCGAAGGTACATGACCGCGAGTGCCCATTCGGGTCGCTAAAAAATCCCCTACGCTCGGAGGGCGACTACCTACTCCTCTTCCTCCGTATCTAGGGTGAGATGACGTAGGCATAAACGTGGGGGCGGTGCACTTGTCACTCATGCCAAAGTGGGCGAGGATCGGCTCTCTCCCTCGTAATGGCCGACCTCGAGTCCGGTGCTGAGTGAGCGCGGTAAGGCACACTGGTGAGCGAAATGAAGTGCACTTCTCAGGTGGTATCTGGTCGGACACCCATGCGCTGCGAGGCGCGAGCAACCCGAAGCCCCTCCCCCCTCTATCTCCCCCCCCTCCCGACTTCCCATGACGCGCCCACGCCTTCAATTGTTGTGCACGGACGCGCGGTTACTTAACGACCCACGCCCTCTTCTGCGACAGCGGGTTGGATTTTGGAATGGGGTGGAGCACTCCCCTCTTGAGCGAAAAAAAACCGTACATGGCTACGAGTTGGAGGTGAGATTTCATTCATGAATCACCCGAGGAGATCACGTAGGTATTATTAAATAGGAGTGGCTAAATTAATCCCGGAAGCTCGTTAAGGGGCATAATTTTGAATTCTGAAATTGATTAGTGTCCTGAAATCTGTTATTAGTAGCCAAATGATGCCTCGAGGATAAAATTACTATTTTGGAGTAGTATCCGTTTCAACTGTCTAAACATACATTTCCTCTCCAATGGTGGAGATTTTTCATAACCTTGAAAGGTACTGGAGAGGTAAAGCCGTTTTTCTATATCTCTACAGATAAAAGAAAAGCATTAACCTTAGGGGCGTGGTCTCATTTGTTATTTTAATTATTTTTCCTTGAGTATTTTTGGATGATAAAATTTAGGGGAAATAGCTAGCGTTCTAATTTCGTCAATATTTGAATCAATTAAATATGCTTTTAGTCTGGTATAGTTTTATAAGAATTAGAAAATTATTCACATTTAGATATAGTGTGATTGAAATAGAAGGGAGAACCTCTACTCTTTACTTTGTTTTTATTTCTACTTTAAAACGAGACTCTGCTAACCGAATAATCATCGAAAATTATTTTGTTACAAAAAATGTGGATTAATTTCGTTTGTATGGATTTTTTAAATTTATTGTAAATTCCAGCTCAAACGAATCTTACACTAAGATGTTCCTTGAAGATTTAACCTTTTGATGTTAAAATAACGCTGCTTTGGATGAAAATAACATAGAGATGCCGCTACTATTTAATGGGCAAGTTTACTTACGCTAATTTTTCTGTCAATTCTTATCTCCTTCCGACACTGGAGAGTGTTCCGTCAGTCTTAAGGTCTGACACCCTCCACTCCCGGGCTTTTTTACACTTTGCTCTAAGGACTCACAGTGCGTTGCTTGTCGGATTAGTTGTCGGTGTCGTTAACAACCCTCTTCTACAAATCGCTGGGATTTAACTGATGTTGACGTCGGATTTCTCTTCATCCCTCCTCCAATCCCTTACGCTGCCCTAAATGCGCACCTGTCCTTAATGACGCGAATGACCTCAGTTGTCTAGCAACTCCCACGGTATCCGTCTCAACATATAATACGGGAGGCACTTGATTAATCTTGAGATCACAACGAAGGGAATAGAATGGAAAAAATCATTAGCAGTTGGTTTATTGAATGAAGTATTTGTTTTTGGCGCACTTCACTAATGATAAAAAAATACCCTTGCTATGGATCAGCAATCTTCTATTATTACTAAGATTAAAACTACCTCGGACATCTCTATCATGGCTCCAGGTTAGTAAGTTAAACACATTGTGATGGAGTTCGTTTGTCTGTTTCGAGTCCAAGGAGGTCTGAATATGATGGAGAAGAGGCTAATAGTTCTTTCGCTTGGAATAGAGGTGCTTCATGTACGAAGGGCTCACCTACTTCTTCTTCTAAGGTGAATCTGTACTCAAACAGTTTTCACTTGAACTGCTCTCTCCATGCTCGTCTATCCTGTGCTGCCTCTCGCAGCTCTTTTTAATTCCATCTATTCATTCAATCAGTCAACATATAAGTCTTCGTCTTCCTCTTTCTCTCTTTCCTTCCATCTTTCCTTCTAATATTCTTTTCAGCAGGCAGTCTTTCCTCAGGACGTGTCCCATCCAGTTTGCCTTCCTCATTCTTATTGGTCTTAAAATATTCCTTTTCTCATTCATCCTTCCAAACTTTTCCTCGTTTCTCACTATATCACTCCATTTTAATCTTTCCATTCTTCTCCATAGCCACCTTTCAAAACTCTCTAGAAATTTCTCCTCTTTCCTCCGGACTGTCCATGTTTCTGCTCCATAAAGTAAAAAACTCCATATAAAAACCTACATCGACCAAAATAATTAATTCACCATGACTTAGGAAGAGAGAGGAAAAAAGAACTTTTTACATAAGAGAGGTAAAGACTAATTATTGTAAGGACGCAACATTAAATAGAAAATGTGCTTCATGCAATACATATTGTCAAGAGATAAATATGAACTTGTCAAAAGAAAAGTTTCGCAAGGATATGATGTAAATGCTATAAAAATTGGAGAATAGTTCCTAAGAAAAAAATTATCCCTTACTGTTATAAACACTATTATCGTGTAAAATTGATTGCATTTTCAGCCATCCTTGACTGATGTTCTTTATTTAAGGATTTCACTTTGTATAAGTGTACCCTATTATTATGTTTATCATATTGAGTGAACAATAAAATTATTAAGTAAATAATATATAAAAATGAGATATAGGTGAATTCAGCTTCTTGGTTCCGTGATAAATTTAGGTCAGGATTTGCCGTCAACTGAGTAAGAACACAAACTTTTATTCTATAATTGCTAGGTAATTTACGCCACATCACCGAACGCTGTGTTCTGTTGCAAAACAAGGAGGAAAACAAGACGTTTTGATGTTTTCCAGCTTGTCGCTCATACGAAAGACTTTTTTCGGATTTATCGGATAAGTTGTTTTAAAATGTAAAGTGTACTATTTCATGGTCATTATAGAGTACGTAGAAAGCAATCTTTAATTTCACTCTCCACTTCAATTTTACGTATATAAACAAACCAAGATGGCAGAATTATGACCTCTCTGAAGTGTTACATATGGCGTCTTCAGTGTTTTTCCATCTTCTGAATTGAGTTTGAAGTTATGTACATCATAGACACTGCTTAAATAGGTCAGGTGGCGTGTAGAAATCGATAGGGACATAGTGTTACATATTTTTTTTTCTGTGAATTTTCATTAAATGAGTGTCGTTGCAGTTGAATATTTTGCGAGTCTTGTGACAAAATTCCCAACATACTCTCTTGAGCGCTATGATAATCACTTTTCATCAATGATTTAAAGTTTTTTAAAAGTATTGTTGTTGGGTTTTGTTTTCGTTGCAGGCTATCCGTGGATTGGAAGTTACATAAATGATAAATAAAAAAACTCTTTATTAGAAATAAAACTTGAGCACAGGATGTTTACAGAGTTTGCTTCGAGGCTTATTTTGTATGTATTCAGTACTTTGAGTATTCTGTAACGTATGCATGGAGATATAGCTCTTTGAAACTAGTATCAGTGTCAAAACGATATCTATCGAAATTTCCGTTGTTCATTGTTTTATACTCTATAAAAGTGAAGCGCGCAAGATTCAGGATATCTTTAACTAGTTGTGACCATAGGCTTCCACCTGTGTAACGGGAGCACTATGCCGGGTAGCCTCCACGAACAATCGCGTGGGACTTTTCCCCATTACGACGACAGCAGATAAATAAATAATCAGTTTTTTTAGACCAATCAATCGAGTACAAGGTCACCGTGGACATAAGAGACACTAGAGAGGGGCGTTTTGTGATATCTCTATCGCAAAAAGGCTCTGTAAAAAATTTATGAAGTCATAACTCTTTGATGACCCAACAAGATTTTAAAGAATTATTTAAGTTGTCGTATCTAATTAACTTTGAAATTTTTTTGGGGGACATCGCCATGAATTATCATTTCGCCGCGTAAAATAATAATAATTATAATAATTGATTGCCCCTTGACTTGATCAAAAATTACATAATCACATGGCAAAAATAGTCTGCATCTACGGAATACCGTGCAAGCCACCACTAGGGTGTATGGCACTGGGTGATTCCACACCAGGCTTGCAGCACTCAACCCAGTTGAAATGAGAACCGTGTACGTTCCCCCAAATGCCAGGCGCAGGCCAAAAGCAGTCAGGGCAACGGTACGCAGTTAGACCACAAACCAGGAGAGTGATACGTAGAGGAACATGAACCATGCAGCACACTACTCAAGATATAACTACTGGTTAGTTTTATTACTGCGACAAATAAACAGCACTACAAGGTAGACATGCAGGAATATATCATGCCGGAAATTGTATGCGAAGTTAGTATCTACAATTCATGTTAAGATACTGAGCACTACTGAAAAAAACCATTTAACGTAGTCAGTATCCTAGAACTGATCTAATTCAACTATTATGGTCCCATATTTTACGTGAAAAAAATTACGTCTTAATATTGGTTCTGCAGACTATTTCCTAAATCTTATTCCTGTCATCGTTCCTACCATAATAGTTTGGCTCTTGCAAAATATTATGAACGTCTGGAAAAAAATAGTTTACATCAAAGTTTACAAATCGTCTACATAGAAGTCGCTGTGGGTAACCCTTAAGGAATTTTCCTGTTGCCGCGGGTACCTTTAAGACAAAGAAGCAATACACATAACGAAATAATCACTGCAGATGTAACAGTATGAAAATTAACATGGAAAATATTTTACATACGAAATTTCCGAAAGGAAGTTACATACGGTTTGGTAAAGTGTTTGCACTAATTTGTTTGAAGTCAACCACCAGAGCTTAACCAGCTTAAGAAAGATTGAATATGATTTGTAGATTTAATTGGTTGTGGCAAGCAATTGACACAAACTAGAGATATAACAGCTTAGAAATTCCTACAAGAATTTTATTTATAAATACAAGGGTTCCCAAAAGGTGGTTACAACGATTTCTTGAAATTTTCATTTACTAAATTGTTTGAAGTCAACAGCCAAATCTTTACCTGTTTAAGAAAGGATTTTACATGCGTTGTAGATTTTAATTGTTTGTGGCAAACAATTAAAATTAGTGTGCAGTTACATATCCGAAAAATACCTTCAAGGCCATGGTCTGCCAAGGTTTCATGAGGCGAAAAAAATGTCCTTTCAAAAGTATATATAGTATAAATTATTAAATGAAATAAATCCCATTAAGAATTAGAAAGAGTGATTGCTTATTTCAACTCCCTCCGGGCGAAAACTTACGGCCTCTCCATTTTTGGCATTTGACCTCAGTGTCCTGCCAATTAAGCTCAGTCCCTCAGTGCGACGTGCATCCGAGTTTTAAGAAAAGCGGCACGGGCATCTTGTAGTAGGTTGTTGAGTCATTAAGTCCTTATAAATAATGACGTTCGTCAGAAATTAAAATATAGTTTGCCGTTTATGGATGGAAATCGATTTAATCCCACTGTTGCTCTTGAGTTGCGAAGGTCAGGAGATTTGGTGTAAGCCAACTAAAGCAGGTGTTTTATTGAAAGTGGTATTGTAATGATTCTAATCGTTGTATCACAGAGAGATTTTCCCGAACTTTCAAGTCCTTACGGTCGCGAATGCTTCGTTCTTAGTTTTAGGTACATATTCAACTGGTGGAGGCTAAAATTTTAATAGGGCTTTATAATTGCTGCGCAATGTTAATGTGTCATATTTTAATGATGGATAGGTATCCAATTGTTTATATTGCATATTACTTCATTCGCGCCCATTGCTCCATTGAATTTCATTTTATATTTTGTCGGCACTGCGAAAAAATTGCATTACAATTGAACGTCATATTTCTTCTTCAATAAATCTCAAGAGAACATTCTGCTGGAAACCGTAAAAAACTGGCACTTTTTTATTCTCATCGGTAAAATAATCGAAGGATATTTGTAAAATTAATTTCTAAGCGTGTTTAAACGCAAAATAAAAAAACTTAAGTGTGATATAAGTTGAATTCATGTATGTGCAATATTTATCTCTAAATCGGTAGCGAAATTCGATTCTAGACACTTTTTTCTCCGATTGTATTATATATGTTGCAAGTAACTCGCGCAAGAAGTGCCAACAACAATATTTCACAGTTTTTGCTTATCTTAATTAATTATATTATACTTTTTTATAGACTAATAGAATAGTTCATGGATGTTAATTGGTTTATAGACATTCTAAACATACATTTTGTCCATCCTCCCTCTATGATTACTGCCCGAGTGACCGAATGGGCCAGTCCCGGAAATCGAGATCATATCCCCTATCACCTCCAGTGGTTACGCAGATTCCTCCTGAAAGATACCCTCTATTATCCTGATGATATATAGATCATATAAAAGAATTTATCTGCCTTATTTTCATTTTTCCTACACCTATCTCGAAATTACCATCTCGTGGGACGGAAGAAGTACAACGGACATCAATCGGAGAATAGCCCAAGCTAAGAAGGCGTTCATGGGAAAAAGATAACTGCTGTGCTCAAAGGAGATAGGACTTCAAAACCAGGAAACAATATGTGAAAACATTCGTGTGGAGCGTGGCACTCTTTGGATCAGAAGCATGGACCATTTGAAAAGCTGATCAGAAAAGACTAGAAGTCTTCGAAACGTGGTGCCGGAGGAGGATGCTGAAGATATAATAGACGGATAGAAATCTACGGAAGAGTAGAAGAGGGGAGGACTATATGGAACACCATAGAGAAAAGAAGAATGAAATGGATTAGACACACCCTGAGACACAGTGGGTTTGTGAAGAACATGATTGAATGTAATACAGGGAAAAGTCCCCAGAGGAAGACCCAGGAATAAGTTCATGGCCAAATAAAGAGGAAAGTTCTTAGAAAAAGCTACCAGGAAGTGTGGGAACAAGCATTAGATAGGGAAGGGTGGAGGTGTGCAGTCAACCAATCTTAGGATTGAACAAAAAATGAAAGAATTGACCTCGATCGTAATGTCCGTGCATTCTTCAGATACTTTGCTTGTCCATATACTCGTCCCGAGTATTCTCCGCGCGCCAAAACACCAAATGCTTGGCTGAGTCCACACAGTGTGGGTGTGCACACACTCCGGAATGCGAAGGAAAGATCGCTGGGGACACGCGATTCGTATTTCACCCGCCGTGCCTCGGCCACGCGTCCTCCACTCCTTATAGGGGGCGGGTGCTGTTGCATTTCGGGAGGCTCCACCCTCGCTCGCGCGAAAACTCCAGTCCGCCCACATAAGCACGCGGTGAGCTGGGGTTTGAGTGGAGGAGGTGAGCTCGCGAGAAGCAGAATGCTGGTTAAGGACGGAAATTGAAAAAAAATGTGTCCCTTGAGAAAAAATTTCTATCTTCAAAAATTAATAAAATGAAATGAAACGTCGGCGGATTATGAAAACATTACCCATTGCGAAGCTCGATAAAGATATTTAAAATGAAATAGTTTTCAAAGCGGAACTTAGATGAAGACAGGTTATATCCTCGCCTTTTAATGCATAAGTTATGTGTTCAATTTTCTTCTGCTATAAAATCACTCTTCGAGATTCCTCAATTAATGATTTATGAATGAAAAACAAGTACTTGGTTATGATTCCACACTTAATTGAAAACCACGCAACCTACCTTTCGGCATATTATGCCATCTTCAGGATGACGCCATATCATACCAAATCAAGGAACTTATGTGCCGAAACCTAGGTCATGTTGCTTTAAATAAAGGGTGGAATCGTAACCAAATATGTATTTGTTTTTCATTCAATGTAAAGGAGTTCCTCCGAGTAACGCCAGAGACAGCGTCTTATATTAATGATCTACTTATTATTCTTTTCGGGACTAATCGCGTTGTATGATAATGAAGCAATGCACTGAATCTCAAAATGACAAAACAAACCATCTCTGCGTATTTTATTGCCACCGAGCAAATTTTTCAGGTATGTGTGAGGGTGGATCATTAACGCAAAACAATTTATGTAGCAGAAAATGTGATAGGTAATAGATCTTTACCATGTACAGAATAAAGGCAGATATTTACGCTATTTCTAAATATATTTACCGAGTGTCTCTACTCATTTCTTCCTCAGTGGCGCATGTTTAAAAATGTCCTCTACCATGCAGTCTTTTTTTGTGAGTAGAGCCAACTTCGTAAAACCGATGCAACTTTGGCATCAGAAGTAATATGTTTCCTGACCAAGAATATTTTCGTTCGGCCAAAAAGATGATAGTCGACGGTTCTAGATCTGGGCTGAACGGAGCGTCACCTTTAAAGATACCTTCCAGAAAAGATTGTCCGTCCTCAGCGTACCGTGCCAGGTGGTATCTACATTCAGTTTGCTTGACGCGGTAAAGGGACGTCCGGCACGCGGCAAATTCGTCTGGGTCACGCGTCCCTCGGTAAAGGATTTGTACCACCTGCCGATGCCGCTGCGGTCCAAAGGGTCGTCTGCATATACGAACATCATCTCCCTATGGATTTCACTCGGGTATCGGCCTTAAGCCTGCTAAAAACGGACAACACATCTCTGCTATTTATAAGCAAACGACTGCAACTCACCCGTAACCTTTCCTCAGCAGTTTACCCTAAAGCCGTTTGTGGTACTCCTGAAACAAGAAAAGCCAACTACTGGGCGAACTTCAAAGTAAATTCTTTAAAAGTATCACTTTCCTATGGAAACCACATGTGGGATAAAATGTTGTGAGTTACTTATTTATCCAACTTAGTATTTGTTTGAGGTTGTTATTGTTGGTAGTTTTACTTATGATGCGAACAACTACTAAAGAAAACAACCAGAATCAGGCAAATGACAAAATTAATTGACAAAAACTAAATTTATCACTTCATATTACGAAATAAAGTCCGAGGCTACCGAGTAAAAATCGGAAGAAGACAGCTAATGTGAAGTATGTGATCGAAAATGGCTGAGCCAAATATCTTACCTCAAAGAAGAACGAAAACTTAAATTGCTTAAACAACTCAGTGAAATTGAATATTAATACTGCTAAAAGAGGAGGTTATTCTGTTAAATATAATGAAGTCTGTAAAAATACTTTTGGTAGTAAAATAGAGGCTAAAAAATTCTTCAAAATTCGCTCAAAGCCAATGACTGTAAACGTGCTTCAAATCTTCTTCTCAATCGAATATGCTTCTCAATGCAATCGCTTGTTGGCATTGCCCTTGTCTGAATTTTCTCGAATTGAATAGATTTTTAGGTGCACCAATTGTCAAGTTTATTTCGTTTGGTGTTACCGGAAACCCTAATTGTAAATCAAAATGAAATTTTCATCCGTTCTCTAGGTAGGATTCGAACCTGCTTTGTTGTGGTTCGGAGACGAGAATTACTGATACTTTAAGGACAATCCTGGTCGAGTTGTTAAAGTCGTTTGACACCATTCAGCATTTGACCTGGTGTAACACTCAAGGAATTTTTCTGCTTGACTAATTTCATATTTACTGAGGTTTGGTTTGGTATCAGGCCCAAAAATTTCTCTTCAGAGTACCGTCGAAAAATGCTATTATAGTGTGGTAGGTCGGCAGGTTTAAATTTGGAGAGTGCGCCGACAACCAATGGTAATTTTGCACCTCGCCCAGTCTATTTTTTTAACTCAGGAATTCAATAGATTTGAAGAATAAATATTAGGTTTCCAATGCGTATATGCTGTACTTTATCAATTTAATTATTGTAGGAGCGCCGTCTGATAAGTTCATTATAATGTGCGTAGCTTTAGTATCCATAGTAATGCATGTAGAAACAAGTATGTGCCAGCTACCCAAATGTCCTTTGGCTTTTAAGTGAATTATTCACATCATCAGTGCCATTTGGTATCCATGGAGTCATGCCATCACCCTTGTAAAAGGGCAGTATTATATTTTCCCCTATCCCTGTATGCACGGCCATCAACTTCAGCTGCAAGCAACAACAGTAGGTTTTCCCTTTACTTTGAACTGCGAATAAGTCGTACAAATTGAATTTTCTCTTAAATAATGTTTGTTAGTTGTCAGGGATGATAATTATAATGGAGTTCCGGCGAAACGATGGTTAATTTTAGCCAAAAGTATTGCATTTGCGTAAGAAAAACATTTTTTATGCGCTCAATTTCTGGATGAGTTAATTATCAGATGCAGTGATCGCTTATATATTTCTTATTATGGTATGGAAGCGGCATTATAGCACAAGAGAGAGTAAATGCTGAGAAGAATCGAGGAGAAAAATGCTTTCCGGCATTTATAGATTTTAAATGTAGATAATAAAAACATATGAAGACATAATAGCCTTGCGTCGTAATGGGCTGCGATTGTTTCCGATAGCGTGATCGTTCATTGATGTCGCGATAAACGACGGAGATCGCTCGGACGATTATGGATCAGAGGTGAGCATCGGTGCCTGGAACACAAGTCCCGAGATGTTTTTAAATCTCTGTAGAAAAAAGACATTCCCAGGCGGAGGGCGAGCTAAAAATAAGCGGACGAAGATGTCTGCGGGCCACGTCAGTCGCGCTGTCTCGCGGATTATTTCCTTTGGGCCTCGCTTTCCGTCTTCAAGGTCGAAAATTCCTCGGGGCACTTTCGATGTAAGCATGAAACGGCAATAATAATCCTAGGGAGCAATCTCATGCGATGATAACGATTTACATCTCATGGATATTTAGCGAGAGATTACCCTTAAAAAGATCCTCAATCTGTGATATCTGCCGTACAAGACATGTTGAATTTAAATGCTTAAATTCTTTTATAAGTTGCACTGATCGATAAGTGGCCTCAAACACGATTGTATAACCTTTTGGTTTTAACCAAGGGCACTACCTGATTTACCTGTTAATTTTTAGTTTTCGTAAATGCTTGATGACGCATAATAATTTTCCATATATCGTATGCATTACCAATAAAAGCGCAGCTTACGTTTGGTGTCTCCGCCAAGGAAAGAAATTAGCCTCAACCATTAGCAAAATATCGATGAAGTGAGTACGCAGTTATCAAATTTCCCGATGTATTTCTGTTCTTCCGTGCAGTTCAAATTATGTCATTCTATTTTTGTTTTCTTTAGCTTCTGCTTTTAGGTTGATATCATTGCTTGTCGCAGAAATTAAAATAAAGTTTAATCTATATTACATCCTCATTCAAATTTATCATTTTTATTTAAAAATTGACTTCTTATCTGATTACAATCACAATTATTAGTTAACCTATTGTCTTTCGAGCAACTTTTCATGAAGAAGTATATCGAATATAAATTTTCTTCTATTATGCGTGGCTGTTCGGACTATGGGTACCTCCTTTCAGATGATTCATAATACTTTTTTGTTTTCCTCCTCGCAGTGGTATTAAACTGTGCTAAAAATCAGCTTGTATACCATTTCGTCGTTCTTCTCTCGATTGTTGTGTTTCGTGATCAATGGCAGCTTAGATCATACTGCCATTTATCAAGAGAGCATAAAATCTATTTTGATATATTTTCTTGGCTATAACTGATATTTTGAACTTATTCCCGTTGTATAATGACAAATGATTCCATTTTTGTTTTATTCCGTTTAAACTTGCTCAGTAGCCTTTCTGTAATCCGAAGTATTGCGTTGTGGACTAAATTTCGGGTGTTAGCCGTTCCTCAGTCACAGAGAGAATCACTCTCTGTGACTGAGGAAGGGCTAACACCCGAAACGTCTCTAAGTAAGACTTTCTCTGTACTTTCGTCTTTTTACCCCCCTGTAAGTTTCCTCTTTAATTGTGTTTGTGGCCATTTGGCGAACAGCAACAGTAGTAGATTCCACTGTAAAACCTTAACATAAAGTCTACTTATTTGAAAAATCCGATTACGTACAATTCGGAGAGACGTTAGAAGCTTCAGTCACAAAATTCGTAGCCACAATGAAGAACGAGAGCACCGAAGTATCATGGAGATATTTTTTGGAATTACTACGTAAAGGAATCGATGAATGTATCCCATACAAATTCAAACGGGAGAGTAAAGAACCTCTTTGGGATAACCACAATATAAGGCGGGAGCTCAGGAGACAAAGGCAATTACACAATCTTTGTAAAAATTCTATTAGATTAAGTGACAAAACAACGGAGCTTGCGGTGAGAGAAATATACGTTGCTCAACGATCCAAAACGAAGAAAACAATGTGCGCTACTCTACGAAACTTCAAGAAAAAAATCCTCGTTGAACTGCTAGATGAAAACTCCAAGTCATTCTGATCTTACGAGAGAGAGCTCCAGGGCGAATCTTCGACAGTAGAGTCTTTATTGGACACAAACGGCAAAGTCGTCACCAACAATATCGACAAAGTCAATTTATTAAAACGCTACCTCTAAAGTGTATTCACGAAGGATGACACAAAACACAATTTAAACATTCCTGACTTTAACGATGGCTGACATAACAATTCAACGTGATGGAATAATAAAACAACTGCGTTCGATTAAAAGTCACAAGTCCCCAGGTCCAGAAGAAATACCTGCACGCGTGCTGAAGGAATTTGCGCCACAGATTGCACCATTCTTAGAAATTATATTTAGCAAATCATTATCCGAAGGCAAGGTGCCCCAAGACTGAAAAATAACCAACGTAACTCCGATATTTAAAAAAAGGAAATAGAAATGACCCAGGAAATAACCGGCTTATATAGTTAATATCACTTTTATGCAAAATCCTCGAACACATTGTCGTTAGCAATATTATGACATTCCTGGATAATCGTAATTTCTTACATGGCAGTCAGCACGACTTCCGTAAAGGCAGGTCCTGCGAAACACAGTTTGCGCTCTTCCTTCATGATATCCTAAAATCAGGTGAATTGATTAAGCAAGTCGACGCGATATTTCTTGATTTTAAGAAGACATTCGACAAGGTTCCTCACAAAAAACTCATATATAAATGCAATCATGTGGAGTAAATAGAAAAATAGTAAACTGGATAAGGGACTTTCTCAGTGATAAAAAAAAATAGTTATTGGTTTTAGCTCTGATATGGTCGAAGTCACATCCGGTGTTTCACAAGGAAGTGTGATCGGCTCTTTTGTTCATTACTTATATTAATGACTTAAGTTCTAGAGTTAGCAGTAAAATAAGATCATTTGCCGACGATACAGTTATCTACCGTGAAATAATCGAAGACGTGGACTTAGAAGCTCTGTAATCGGACCTTAACGTTCATTCGAGGTGCCAGGAGTGGAGATGAGAATTAAATATTAGTAAATGCACCACAGTTCACTTCCTGCGAAAGTCATCACAAAAATACCATACCTATACTGTGGGTGGAGTAAACATAAAATCTACATATACAGTAAAATATCTTGGAATTACCTTCACTATTGATATGTCGTGAGGATTACACTTACAAAACATTTGTTGCACAGATATAAAGAAACTAGGATTTGTTAAACGTATAATAAGGTCCTCGGATGAAAAAGTGAAAGAGAGATACTACTTCGCTCTGGTTAGGCCACACCTCGAATACGCCGCGAGCATTTGGGACCCTGGTCATAAAGATTTAACCGAAATAATCAATAAATACAGAGGAAAGCAGCACGCTCCGTTAAATACCGCTACGAGCGTACATATAGTGTCTCACAACTTTTAGAGGGATTAAGTTGGGAGCCCCAGAGACTCGGAGGCTACACGCTAGGCTTAGGTTGCTTGATAAATTCAGAACTGATATTTTTCAGAGCGACTCAGAGAATATTATCGTAACTCCTCACTACATCTCTAGATCTAACAGATGCGATGAAATAAGAGAGATACACTGCCGAACAGATTGGTACCTCCTGGTATCGCTTCTTATGTGTATACTTTCCTCTTTATTTGGTCCATGAAATTATTTCTAGGACTTCTTCTGGGGACTTTATTCTCCATTTTACCTCCAATTATGTTCTTCTAAAACCATTGTATTTCAGGGTGTGTCCAATCCATCTTGTTCTTCTTTTCTGTATGGTGTTCCATGTGGTCCTTTCCTCTTCGACTCTTCTGTAAACTTCATTATTTCTTATTTTCTCCGTCCATTTTATCTTGACCATCCTCCTCCAGCACCAGGTTTAGAAGGCTTCCATTCTATTATGGCCAGCTTTTCCAATGGTCCATGCTTCTGATTTATAGAGTGCCACGCTCCACACGAATGTTTTCACATACTGTTTTCTGGTTTGTAGTCCTATCTTCTTTGAGCATAGCTGTTGTCTTGTTCCCTTGAACGCCTGTTTAGCTTGGGCTATTCTCCGATTGATTTCCGGCTTCCATCTTACCGTTTTGAATCTTATTGTATGTACATATATTTTTGTTTCAATGCTTTACTTACAATACCGTGCATAATGACTTAGTAAAGAAATGTGTAAACTTTGTTTTGGATTTAAATAAGTAAATATACAAGCTGTCCTTTAACTTCTCCTGAAATATCTTTTTTTATAATTTGAAGTAGTTCTCATTTAAATGGCACTGTTACCGCGCAATTATCTCAAATTTCCTCGGAAAATGTGACTTTTTCTTCTGAAAAACCTGGATTACTCAAAAATAAATACGGAGAAAGAAATCCAGCGGCTACTCTAATGTAGGCATAACAGTGTGGTAATGACATTGGCTTAGCCCAAGCTCTAGAAATGCTTTCTGGGTGATAGCTCTTCTGAGAAAAACACAAAGTCTGAGTACATTTATCTCTTGGTATGATTTTACACGCTGTTGGGCTTCATGTTGCTCTAACTAAAACCTCAGGCACTAATATAAACTTAATGTTGATAAGTTTGATGCTGATGGGGCATACCTATCAGCATCAGATGAAATAGAATTTACATTCTGTAATCGGGTGAAATAGAATTTAAATGAGAATCTCAGTTCAGGTTTTCATTGATAGAAAGGCGAAGAAACTTATCATTTACCCTCTTAAAACTAAAATCTGCAAATTTAATGTATGGGCTGTAATCAATTTTTCCGTGTTGGATGGAAAATATAAAAGAAGACTTTATATATAACCACTTTGTTAGCCTATCACTATGTTTCCAGATTGGTGACTGAATTTTGAGGGATGACTGCAATATTGCCAACGTGTTTCAGAAGATGGCTTTATCATCAGCATACATAAAAATATTTAACTTTTAATTTAAAGCGTAGTTGATGCAAATGTGCTTTAAAATTAAGACTCTTCTCAATGCACATTGATGCTAAAGAGCCTTTGAGCATATTTATTTCCATGGAACTTGCGTATTAGCACATCATTAAGTCAAATTCTGGCCATATTCCTTTTCACTTTAATTCGCCCTTCGAACCCTTATCCGCTTTTTCCGATCGTCACTTTTCTGACGTGACGTGTCGTAGTGCGGATCGATTCCGTAGGGTGAATGCTATGAAGAGCGCGAGGGCGTAGAGTAGGAAACAGTTCCACCTTGCTCCTTTTTTCGACTTATATTATGGAGCTGCAGTAAATTGCGGCAGTCACCAAGGTTTTTTTCGAATCACCTCTCTTTCAAACTCTTGAACTGCTAGCTATTGAATGAATAGCCTCTCAATTTAACGAAAGGGATTTTGACAAAGGCATGGTTAAAAGCCCGAACAGCGAGCATTGACACCTCAATGTCTCCAAAGGTCGAACAATACAAAGAAAGTTAAGAGCGTCAGTTTTACCATTTAGTTAGAATTTATGTGCGTCCGCATAAACGTCCCACAAGTGTTGAGAGTGGAGTTGAAGATCGCAATACTCTTGCCTGGGTTGTTGTATCGCTGTCTCTCTCAAAATAGGAATATATATTAAGCCCAGAATGTAATAATGTTCTCATCGAGACTATTTTTGAAAGATCTAGATCATTCACTCTCTCTAAAAAAAACCTGCGTGGGTCGCGCGTGGCTCCCACCAAGGACGAACCAGAATGTCGAAAAAAACCAGAAGCAGTAGCGGCGCTTTTGATAGAAGAATACCGGAAGAAAAAATACGAGCTGTGAACCAATGGCGTTCCTCCTTCCAGTTTGACGCAGAAATATGCTGCATTAAAATGCGCCGCATCACGGTATGATATTCTTTTTCTCTCCGTGATATCTCTCTGATGAAATTGCTACCCTTTGGGTCGCCCGCGGGGTGGGAGATTTAAAGATCTGCAAGCCGTCCTTCAGATATCGCCCGCTTCCTGCGTCGACATTATCGGTGCGTATCGGCGTGGAATAATCGATGAAGGCGTATTTTCTTTCCTTGGTGTGCTCCCAGAGGGTGTAGCCCCATCGAGTAAGAGGCAAGTGTTTCTCTTCCTTGATGCGTGGGTGTTATGGAAACCTAAATGGCGAGGTCGCGCAACTTGGACTGTGTGTATGTGCATTTTGCATATAAATCTTTTATTAAAATCGTTATATGAGAAATTGCATCAAATGGATGCAAGTTAGCCGCTCTGGGAATGACTGATGTGGAAGAGAAAAAATTAAATGATATGTCTCAGCAACCTTTGAACTATCCTTTATCTGGAAAGCAAAGGGCGAAAATTATTTACTTCTGTTCATGTATTTTTTTCACGCTTATATAAAGAGATATTGTATAACTATCATTATTGTGAAATCGTAATTTTTATCCATTAAGGGTCTTTTTTTCCATCATTGATAAGGTGTTCTTTTCACGCTCCCTTCGAGACTGAAACATTTTGAGCGCTATTTGTCCTTATTTCATGTCCTTGCAGGCTTCCCAGTGTTTCCGATTACATGGATTATATTTTAAGTTTAATATTAATGTTTAAATCTCACCAAACACATTAACATACATCGAATTATGCGTGAAATAATATGGTCCATCAATAAACCAAGCCAGTCGAGATAAATCACAAACAGTATTCAAGTCACTCTAACTAATTCTTGGGACATACTTTTTGTCTCTCCATGTTGTCGTCCCGAACATTTTTAGTTTTATTTTCTTGGTTTAACTTTCATATTCGCCTGATGAAGTTTTTTTAAAGTATTTGATAGTGGAGCTGAGAACGGAAAAAAACTACTACGCTGTCACATCTTAAGTTGGGGATCAATTCGGGTTGTAGAATGAGACGTGTGCGTTTTGCTATGTTGTCCCATGAAATAGAATATCCTGAATAAAAGACGCTAAATAATGAATGTTAAAAGCCTTTAAAGATGGGTATTGTTTTCTAGAAACCTATATTGTCAAAACTTTATTAATTCACAGTCACATAAACGTGAAACCAGATGATTTTTTAGCAGTGTTTTTTATGACTTGCGATTCTTTCGTCTCGTTCTTTGTTTGATAGTGTTAGCATTATTCGAAATCCTGATCGAGTGGGACACATGAATTCGTCAAGGCCGCGCATGCGTCGAGCTTACGCGACCAAGACGCTCGAGAGAGAGAGGAATTCAGCGTGGTTTATTTCTGATCCTCAAGATCGGTGGAGACTTTAACGGCCGACGGTCGGTAACATTTGGTCTAGTGAGTTGATTTCCTCCGCCCCACTCCCTCTCTCGCCTTGCCGGTCCTCCCACGCGCCCTCCCACGGCATCCAGCGCGATGGGGAGCCTGAATCCTCCCCTCCCCGCACCCCCATCCATCCATCCACCTCTCATCCAGAAGCCGCACCTCACGCCGCGCTGAAAACGTCACTTCCTGCGGTCGGGCGTACGTCCACGCCCCCTCTCGTCATTCGTCTACCTGCAACGGATTTTGGAGCAGCCAGGAGAGTATAGGATGACGCATCTCGAACAAGACAGACTTGAAACGCTGTTGATGGTGGTTTTAGCGCAAAAAAGAATAATCTCTCCTTAGCTCTCCTCCTTTTCGATGTCCTGATTGTGTTCTACGTTGCGAAATTTTCTCCTGCCGGACAGCAAATGTATGTTGAGGGATCGGTAGTAGCAGTATTCTTGGTGTTAAGCTGTTCCCACCGCTTATTTTTCGCCCCGTAGAATCATAATACCTTAATACTCATGCAAAGGCAACATCCATGCCCTAGGTGAGAAGCGAACCTGCGACCTTCGCATTGCCTGGGCGACGCTTTACCGCCGTCAACCCAGGTTTGATTATGCCGATTTGACGATTCGCGTGATATTAAAGTAGTTAGATCCTTGGGCTCATTAAAGCATATATTCCGTTTAGGCTTTCTGTGTAGAGAGTGATATTTCACTGAATGCGCTCTCCGTGTATGTAAATTTTATTCCAAACCTTGATACTATTATGTTCACAGGAAAAAAATTGCCTTATATATATATATATATATATATATATATATATATATATATATATATATATATAAATACGTTGATGGATTGGAGTCAGCCATGCGGCGATGAACACACGATGTGGATAGGATGGAGGAGATAGACACACAAAAAAGACACAATCACACTTACATAGCTAGCTTTCGGAACTAGTCCGTCTTCAAGGCGTATCACGGAACAAATGTCAAACATTTGTTCCGTGATTCCTTTTTTTGTGTCTCTATCTCCTCCATCCTATCCACATCGTGTGTGTGTATATATATATATATATATATATATATATATATATATATTTATTTATTTATTTAAAAATTTTCAGGTTTCGGCTTTTTCAGGCTTAACTTGGTGTAACCACATTGCGATAGTTTGGAAATAATTTCACTTTGTAATATTCTACCAAAAGTTTTATTCCTTCCGACCTGGGGTTTCGACTATTACATAGTCGACTTTCGAATATTACACACCTTGATAATGACTGAGTAACAGTCGAAACCCTGGGTCGGAGGAAATAAAACTTTCAGTGGAATTTTTTCCAAACATTGCCTTGTTGACCCTGTACGTCGTCCTATGTTACCTGAACACGATGATATTTGCGCATTGCGACTCATTTAAATGATTATTCCGTTTAAACTGGGGGTTTTTTATTTGTTTGAACACTCAGGAAATCGGAATTCAAATATATTTTTTGTCGGGAATGTCTCCACGGCATAGAGAAAAATGTACGCACGATACGAGTGTCATCACCACCACCAAAATAAACAAAAAGATGTTCCAGCTTTTTACTGCCTCGATATATTTTTAAACCTTTTTGGTGCGTTTGTAACTCAATTAAGATCAACTTTGTTAAATTATTTTACTGAAGAGCTTACTTAGGAAATCAGCTCCATCTATTTATTAAAAAAATCATGAAATAAACTCATGTAAGGGATCGAATATATGTACCATTACCATGTAATTGCCTGTCTCTTTTCTTCCATTAAAGAGAATATTTCCGAGCGATGGCCGAGAAACTATACGGTAATAGATGATAAAAGCTTTTACGAGAGTTCGCGTTTATTTAAAACGTAAAAGAATTAGTAAAAATTGTGTTTTAAAGAAGATAGCGCTTGGGTAAAAAATTAGTCGACATTACTGATTGTGGCTTCAGCCGAATGTTTCTATGAAGGAAATTCTAGCATACCCGTTTGCCGGCCGAAACCTTCAGCAGCGTCTTACCTTGAAGGTTAAATTTACGCCAAACAATTTTTTTCGTACGATCGGAGACTAAGTATTAATTTAGCGCGCTACTAAATGTTCTTAGTCACCTTCTTTCTTCTACTTTCCCTAACTGATTAGCTTCACTTTTCGTTTAGCCTTATTTAATTTTTACATTGTCACGGGTGTATCAGGATTACTCCTCTTCCACTCGTATCGTCAGACCTATGAATACCACCTTCTGGTAATTGGGTGTCCTGCCCTCTTTTCGTATGCAACATTCATGAGTCATTAATTCATTCAAGGAATTCACGCTCATAAATGTTAGCAGAATCAACACTGGCGTATTGGCGAAAGAAAACATTACAGTGATCTCTGACCGTCAGTATCTTGGAAATCTCAGTACAGCACTGCATCAAATTTGAAGGAATGAGGTGGAGTGGAGAAGTTAAAAATTTAGTGTTGCCAATTTACCCAGGGTAGATATATTCAACGATATATGGCAAAATTTCATATTTTTTTGCATTTAATAAAATCATGGCTGTTTACTCAGTACAGTATTGAAACTCTTTTTGACCCAAAATTATAAATTAAGCATTGTATTAAGTATTTTATTGTGTTTATAATTTTTCTCCGTGTGTAAGGATAATAAGACTATCTTTGGAGATTGTTGGTGTGACATGTATATTTTTTGTATGACCAATTGTTAATTTTTTATCTGTTGGGCATGCATGTCTATGTTGATTGAAGGTAGCCTTTACGCAGGTATTACCTTCAAGACTAACTAAAGCTTCCATTTATTATGTTTAAAAGAAGTGTGTAACTTTTTTCTTTTAGTGATGGAAGTGATAAACATCAATATTGAGGAACATCATGTTGAAAGTTCAATCCATCGAGAAAGCCGTCATTAGGTGGCATGGTCTTGATCTTCAGGTACGTGATTGGACACTACATCGTTGAAATGTGTCGCTATATTTAAGTAGCTAGTGGACATCAAAAAATATTTTTCATTGAAATTTACCGAGGGTAGGTCTCAAAATCAAATCGGTCCCTCCTTACCGACGTTTTGGAATTTTATGTCGTTGACGGATTGCAAAACGTCGGGAAGGAATAGCCATTTTGATTTTTAGATGAACCCTTGATTAGTTAATATCATCACTCATTGATCACTAGATTAATATCATCACTCATAAATTAATATCATCACTCATAAATTACTATCATCACTCAACACATGCATAGCACTGATTGAAAATTTTGCACAAAATCAAATGGTCGCAACTATTTCACTTTAATGTTGTAAAACATTTAATCGCTTTGCGAGGAAGTGCGATGAATATTTTAGCGATGAAATGAAAACATATCGCACAATTATAGGAAAACATTTATAATTCCTCATCAGCTTGGTCCAATTTGTGCATTTATATGTATACATCATGAAGTTTGGTATTCTTACAAATAAATGTTTGGTCCATGGACAGTCTTGCCTATATTTCACCAACCTGTTAGTTTCACATTTTCTACATAAACCTGCCCTTTTCTTGTAATCTATCCCCTTTTAGCTCTTTGCATCTTAGTCTACCTTCATTCAGTAAAATATTCCTATCATCTTTTTCATTCTTCCGCGCTTGCCCGGTGTTCTCTCCGTTAATAACACTTCAGTATGTCGTTATTTCCATGCAGAACTTCATCCACTTTCTCTGTGTTCTTTCCTCCCAACCGCATTTAAATCTTCCTCATTTGTTTTCCTGTTAGTATGTTATGTAATTTTTAATGCATAGGTAACACATTATCTAAGATAATTTCATAAATAACCGTTTTAGATTTTATCTGATCCTATTTTCCATTTTAAAATGCCACAAGTCTCTTCAGCATATACATATCTGCATTCTTCCAACCTAAAAGACTGTTTTTCCGCTGTGTGTACCAACCTGGGTGCCCACTAATCGATGTTGAATTAGAGAGAAAGACAGGAATATTTTGAAGCATGAAAACCTTGCAGTTAATGGACTATAGTTCCAGATTTACGTTGTCAACTAGAACTTTCAAGAATTTATCTGTGAAATAGTTCCATATAATATATTTTAATTTTTTAGTGGCTGATGATTTTAAAACGTCAATACTCCGAATTTAAAAAATGTACATTTATCGTACCTGATATATAGAATCTCCTTCGCGAAACGCTGTTGATGTAGCGATGAATAGTTTGGATACCCCTATGCTATCTTGCTTTAATTAACGGAATCATATTCTTCTTTAGTCAAGATTCAAGTTTTTTAGCCACGAGTCGCTGAGTTCTTTGCTTGCTTGAAGATTTTGAGAGTGCCTACCAGCGACGCTGGATGGCAGCGCGTCGGCTGGGTACGTCTAAGCGTGCGAGTTCGGATCCGGCATGAATTTTGTGTTTTAAGGCCTTTGGCTTGACGGTGCGATACAAATTTAACAGTTGGAGCACATACTCGTTCACCTTCTTCACTTACGTAAGTATTGCTCTTCTTTTCCACGGAAGGGGTTAACCCCGTTTTAATGTATCCTTTTAATATTGTTATTATTTTAACTTAATTTCTAATTCGTTCTTGGGCCTTTAATATTTTTGTATTATGTCTCGGAAAACTTGAAAAAAGTATGAAACTTCTTTTTTACGGTTTGTTAGACTGGATGGTATTGGATTTCTCCGTGACGTAACTCGCAAAATTTTTTTGCGTTGGGGAGAGGATTTGATATGACTAATGATTTTGGGCCAACCCCTTCCTATATCCTCCATCGTCACCACGCTGGTGTATCGAGAGGGAAGGCATAGTAGTTATAAGGCAGTCGTCGTCGGAGCGGAACGAGTGTTATAGACAGCGGGTAGGCGTCGACTTAGCGCGAGGCAAGCACCGCCAACCGGCCACCAACCACCGCGCGCCGGCAGATGGCGTGGGTGCAGGACCGGCCGCTTCCCTTGCCCTCCCTACCTTGGGGAGGGAGTCGCCCCGTGCCAGAGACCGCGTCAGCAGCCGCCTTTGCCCTTATAAAGGCGGGGACGCCCACGGAGACCCGCGGGGGAAAGCACCGCCGTCAACGACGCCTCCGCTTGTGGGCAACTCCCTCAGCGTTTGCCCCGAAAGAGCTCAGCGACGCTCTCACGAAGGTTCCAGTGTTGCTTCCCACCTTTAAATGAAGATAATTTCAATTCTATTATGCAATTCAATCGAAGAAATTGTCCACTAACAATTGACGTCTAGGAACCCAACATTTTTTAACGTACTTTCCCCAAACTATAGTCGGACTTTCATGATTCCATGTCGAAAATTGATGGAACACTCGGCAAATATGTATTCCGTCAAATATTTGTCATCTTTGTGAAGAACTAGTTTAAGAAGCACATTTTTGCTGAAAGAAAAAAACATCGACATAAGGGCACCAATGCAGTTTACTCTTCGAATTGTTACCGAATCGCTCCTATGATTACAGTACAAAAACGTAAATTTTTTATAACTGGCGCTGAAGTCGACCCTTCGGGATGAAAATTTCTTCATTCAAGAATTATTTTTCGTCATATCTGTCGTCGCCACATCTATTAAGTATCTTACTTTCAGTGGCTAAGATAGTCAGGGTAAGAATTTTTTACCCTGAATTAAATGTGGAAGTTCTCTTCTTTTTGAATCGAGTAATAGCGACCGAACGTCTTGAGTGAGTCGCCAACGTATTAAACGCTACGATCCGATTTTGCATAATGCAATAGAATTCTGGCATTAAATGCATGATTGTCGCGTGCCTTGTTTCATAATGTAATTAAGAGTGGTGAAGGCGAGAAGTGTGGCTAAGCAATTTTCAGATCCGTAAATTTTCGTTTTCGTATTTCAGATATTCTTCATTGAAAATATGGCATTCTCAGTAACGCGCTTTGTTGTTTGTTGTTTTAAAATCGATTTTATCGTGTGTACGATCTCATATATCGATTTCATCAAGCAGAATGTGATCAATTTTGTCTTTTATGTTACCCAATTAGAATAATATTTCTAACCTGAAATTTGAATTTTATGCTGTGCCATTCGAAAACGAAACCGTTGGGCGGATAGCCTTGCAGCCCCTATGTGAAGAACAAAAAAAAAACCTCGACTGGCCCCGGAACTTTTTTGGTGGAGGTCGAATGAAAGTCTTGGGGAGGAAGAGAGGAGAGAGAGGGGAGAAAAAAGTCATCCGGTCGTGAGTGATTGGTCGACGATTTGTGCCTTTGCCTTTTTCAAAATATCTAATCCCCAACCGTCGGGAGGATGGCGGTTGGAGTTGGGGGAAAAAAGAGAGGTTGGATGTTGGTGTGAAGGAGCTGAAAGGGCGGGGTTAGCGAGTCCTCTGACTTGATGAGAGGCGTGCGAAAACGGTTAATATGCAGATTTTTCTCCGTTCGCATCGGGCATGACAGTGATTTTTCTACAGGGTGAACTTCAGGCCAATCGAATGTTTGGAAAAATGAAAAGCAGTTCAGCTCAGCTTTGAAAAGGTAATCTAGTTGGGGATAAAACGGAGTGTGTTTGTAGCCTGAATGAACGAGAATATTTCTAATATACGGGGTGTGTTTTTTCGGTAAGTACCGTTTTGAAATAAAAACAAAATAAGTATAATTTTCTTAACAATTTTATTTATACATGAAAACCTGTACTTTAATCAACTTTTCTGCACAATTTTCTCTAGAATTCAGGCACTCATCGCAAAATAGATCCAGCTTTTGAATCCCATCCTCATAGAAGTCTGCCGCCCGATCTGACAGCCACTGTAACACGGTCGTTTCGATCTCATCATCGTCGTCGTGGCGCTGATCACCCAGATGCATCTTCAAATGCAAAAACAGGTGTTATAGTCGTCAACGAACGTTTTTTAGGGGGAAAAAATCACGTAGTCGCAAATTTTTGCAAAGTGGGAGGGCCAAGGCTCTGGATCACCCCATTAAAACCCCTGACCGGTGGGGGATGAGCAGGGGGTGGGGGGGCGTTTAAAGGTCATTTTTTTACGTTTTTCTTGAATAACTCGAATACTGTGGCCTCTAGGGAGACAATGCAAGAATACGAAACTGAATTACATAAAATTTGCTACGAAAAAGGTACTTATCAGTTTTTCTGTAAGATCAATAGTTTACGAGTTACAGAGGGTTAAGATTTCGTAATTTTAAAAAAATCGTATTTCAATCGTATTAAATAGACGTTTTACGTTAAGTAAACCTAAAAATAACATGAAACTACAATAAATATTAAAATAAATGTCTTAAATCCGTTTGCTGGAGCCGCACAAAATTTTACCTGCTCTCTAAGCCCAGTAGAAGGGTCGACTCTCATTTAGTCGGAACCCCAAATCCAAATCCGAGCCTCGGCGTCGACCCCTCACCGCGGGTGGGTAATGGCACCTACTGACCATCCTCAGTATAGTTTATAACTTTTGAAAGTTAACAATCAATCCAAACATTATTTTATTGCTTGTATTGCACTAGTCATGCTGACGAAAATGGTTTTTTAACCGTTGTTTTACGATTAATATTAACCATTTTAGAAGTTATTAAGTTAATTACACGTGTATTCGCACATCAACAGCAAACTTCTATGACTTCTAAAACTATCTTCCATGTTTTTAGGGAAATGACAAAAGGCTATAACTTTTACTAGTTTTACTAGATCGGATTTTTTCAAGAAACTATCAATTTTATATCTATGTAAAATTTTATAGATTTCTTCCTTGTTTGTCATCGGAATTCAGCGACAGATATAAGATATTTCTGGGGTCGGGTTGGTGTGGTGGTTAGAGTACTCGTCTACCACACGGTCGGCCAGGGTTCTAATCCCTGCAGTGGCGGATGTTGTTCAGAGGAACCCGATCCCTACTCGAGTGTCTTGTGGTGGACACAAGTACAGTACTCCGTCTGTCGGATGAGACGTTAATCCATGGTACCCTTGGCGCCTTTCGTTAAAAGTAGGCTATTGCCGACGCCGGGTTCCTATCCACCCTACCTCCCTTACCTATCCCCTCTGGCGCAAATGACCTTAGCCGTCGGTCGCCTTCCCAAATAACTAATCCAATAACATATTTCATGTATCTATTGTGTGTTCATCAAGAGAAAACCACTGTAACTTCTAAAAGTTAACTTCCACGTCTTTCAATGTAGTTGACCAAAACATATTCACACTTCCTTGTTTTTTATCGGCATGCAGAGACATATGTAAGACATTGATCGTGTTTTTGCGCGTACATCAAGAACAAGTGACTGCGACTTCTAACAGGTACCTTCCATATTTTCCATAGGAATTGTGCAATAAATACTAACAAATGTGGGTGCATATAACATATAATAGTTCTCTTCTTGGTTTTTTATGTGAATTGAGCCATATAAATGAGACGCTTCACGTGTCTGTTGCGCGTCCATCAATTACAAACGGATATGTCTTGTATAACTACCTTCCACGTTTTCCATCGAAGCTGTGCAAGAATCATTATCCACTTTCGTGAGTAGAACACTTAATATTCATCTTCCTTGTTTGTTATCGGCATTGAGCGATAGACATAAACGTAGTACGAGTTTTGCCACGCATATCAAGCGAGTGCTTAACGCATTTAACCGGAGATCGAGAACTAACAGTGTCAGTGTCTTCAGTGAGTACGCCAAGAGCAAATGAGTATGACCACAAAAGCCAACTTCCATGCTTTTCATCTAATGAATGATTCTAAATCTGCCGAGTGGTTATAACACCATGGTTTGCATGTTCCCTGCAATACTCTTGTGTCATGTTCTCATAGTAACATAATGGATTATTTTAGTAGTTTCTGTAGCATTTGTAGTACAATGGTAATGTGGTACTTGTCGGAGGAAGTTATTTTCTTCACTGCAGTTCATATAGGTGATAAGTCACCTCCTGCCAAACACCCTTATGGTGGCTTGCAGGGTAATAAGTAGATGTACATGTGTTTTCACACGTACATAAAAAACAAACGCCCATAACTTTTAAAAGGTAGTTTCCATGTTTTACATAGAAGTTGTGAAATAAATATTAATAATTTTATGAGGACGTAATGGTAAAACGTTGAATATTCCGTTTTCTACCATTGTTGAGAGACAGACAGAAGTTAATGTACGTGTTAGTCTATGTAAAGTAGGCTGACGGACGATATTTCAGATAGTAAAGTGTTCCCAAAATCGTTCACCATTTATTGAAAAGATAGAATTAACCGATCCTGCGGCGGAGTACTTGTGTCCGTAAAAAATACTATCGTCAGCCAAGCAGAATTTGTTCCTGAGACCAGCCTTATATCTGTCTAGTTTTCAATTTAATGCCATAAATACAAAACAATATTTGTGTACTTGTACTACAGGCCACCCTATACTGACCTCCATTCAATTTTAGAACTAGAAATGCATATAAATACCATCACATCCAGGAATCCCGAAAGAAATTTAATAATTAATGGAGATTTCAATGTTCTCTTTATAGATTGGAAGACCTACAGTTTATTACCCGGGGGGAGATATAAAGACATATGTGAGTCCCTTCTGTACACCTTCTCATTAAACGTACTACTTCAGATTGCTACGGCACTTAACAAAGGAGATAATATTCTTGATTTACTGACTACAAATCTACATATACGGAATACCGTGCAAGCCACAACTAGGTTGTGTGGCACGGGGTGATTCCATACCAAGCATGCAGCACGCATCCCAGTTTTGATGAGAACCGCGAACGTTCCCCCGGATGCCAGACATGCCAAAAGCAGTCAGGACAACAGTACGCAGTCAGACCAGTAACTAGGAGAGTGAGACGTAGAAGAACATGCTACCATGCAGTACACTACTCAAGATACAAATATTGATCAGTATTATCAATATGACAGATAAATAGCACTACAAGGTACTAAAACATACAGGGGTATATCATGCCGGAAATTGCATGCGAGGTTAGTACATAAAATTCATTTACCGTGCATTTTAGATAAGATATTTAGCACTACTAAAAAAACCTATTTAAACTAGTCAGAATCCTAGAACTGATCTTTCGCAACTATTATCGTCCCTTAATGTACGTGGAAAAAATGACATTTTGAATCTATCGGTTCTACAGTCAATTACTTTAATCTTATCCCCATGATTGTTTCTACCATAATGGTTTGGCTGTAGCAAAATATGTTGAGCGTCCAGCAAAAATAGTCTAAATCAAACTTTCGTAAAGTATTTAACCTATATTTTTCCCTTCGATTGGATAGAGGTTCCCACCCGAATTCCCTCAGCAATTAAGTAACACCACTATGTTTGTCATAATAATTATTAACAAAACTAGCTGCCCTCAACTCTATTCGATCTATATGTGTAACTAGTCGTACTTCGTTAGGGTCCTATATACTAGCGGCGTACTCCAAGTGAGGTCTCACGAGAGAAAAATAACTTCGCTCCCTTACTTTCTTGCCACACTTTCCTAGTATTCTTTCAAAAATTCCTAATTTACGATTTGCCTGTCCGCAAATTTCCCGTATATGCTTCCCCCACGACAAGTCCTGATTAAGAGTCACTGACTCTACTATTATTAATTAATTGTGTACGTCTCGTTGGTTAAGATACTCTTCTAAGGCAAATATTTATATCTACGCACTTTTTAAGATTTAATCTAACTGCCCAGTGTCGCACCAATCGTTTACAGCATCTAGCTCTTTCTTCGACGTAATTCTATAATACTCCGTGTTAATATGCCTGTACAATACTGCGTCGTCCGTGAAAAGGTGATTTTTGCTTGTAAGGACGGTGGTAATATCATTAATATACAAATGGAATAATAAGAGACAAATGGCACTCCCCTGGGGTACACCGGATGTGACTTTAACTGTATCTCAATTAACGCCATCTAGAACTACCTTCTGTTCACGGTTACCTAAGAAATCTTCAATCCAGCATATTATACCATGATGTATTCCATAAGCTTTTAGCTTAGTAATTAATTTCGAATGCGGAACTTCATCGAAAGTTTTTTTTTTATCTAAAAATATCGCGTCTACGCGATGGTGATGGTTGTGAGCCTTTCTCCAGAGGAAAGAACGTCGTGAAGAAAAAGGGCTAGCTGAGTTTCACAGGACTTGCCGTTTGGAATCCATGTTGGTTTTTAGTTAACAAGTTCTGACTATCTAAATACCTCATAATTGTGCTGAAGATTATATGTTCTAATACTTTGCATGAGATGGACGTGAGGGAGTTAGGTCTATGTTACTTGGATCTTCCTTATCGCCGCTGTTAAAGATAGGAGTTACGCTCGCGATTTTCCAATCGCAAGGGACACGATGTTCTGCTAGCGATTTTTCATATACTATTTTCAAGTACGGTGCTATTTCTGACGCTAAATCGCAATATCGGGTCAGCATAATTTTCAATCAGTCCGTAAGGCTTTGGGAAACGGGGATTCTATGTTAGTTAAGAAAACAGGCTTCCCACCCTGCCTGGCTCAGTCTCGAATCCCGGCGAATTTTTGCGGAAATCCCATCACCTTCTTCAGTAAAATGTTGAAAAAAGGTCAAGTGTAGCACTCCCTCTGTCGGTGCGGACGTTCAACCGTGGTGCCCCTGGTGCCGTTCGATAAGAGAGCTAGCGCATACTATTTTCAAGTACGGTGCTATTTCTGACGCTAAATCGCAATATCGGGTCAGCATAATTTTCAATCAGTCCGTAAGGCTTTGGGAAACGGGGATTCTATGTTAGTTAAGAAAACAGGCTTCCCACCCTGCCTGGCTCAGTCTCGAATCCCGGCGAATTTTTGCGGAAATCCCATCACCTTCTTCAGTAAAATGTTGAAAAAAGGTCAAGTGTAGCACTCCCTCTGTCGGTGCGGACGTTCAACCGTGGTGCCCCTGGTGCCGTTCGATAAGAGCAGGCTAGCACCGATCACAGGTTTCCCTCCCCACTACCTTCTAGTAGTAGTATTTAGGTGATTAGGGTGCTTCGACTACTAAGGTCATTCGCACCACCACTACCTTCTTCTCCGAATAATGTGATAATGGTAGGTATTAGTTTGCTGACCTCTTGCAATAACTAGAATAGGAATCGCTTTCCGACCGTCGACAAAACATTATATTAATTTTTTTACGTAATTTTGAAAACCAGTTTATTTTCTGTCGATTTTATTAATATTTTATGAATTCCCGCATACCAAGGTATATATATTTTGTTGCAATTCGATAATATGCGCACAGTTTTGCTTTTAAACGAGAAATGATGCTTTTAGGTTATGCTCCAAATTGTTCCCAGCAATATCAAGATGTCACCACTAGACCAATCGAAATGAACATGTTTCAGTGTAATTTCGCCTAACTTCCGAATACCACGCCAATATCTTTAGTCATTACATGCTTCACTTAAGGAAACACTTAATAGTATAAACCTATAGCGTTTCCATTGCTGCATGCACGGCGAAGACTAACCTTAAATAAATGCAATTAAATGAAATGTGGCCCAAGAATTTCCTTTCGTCATACTAGAAAAATTAATAAAATGCGCTATCAGTGACACTTGAATGCCGTTCAAACCACTTTAAGAACAAGCTAATTCGGACAACAGGTTTCTCTCTACCATTTCTCAATTCCTTCAATAACCTAACCCTCTGCTAATTTTGCGCTAAGAACATCAGTTTTCAGTTGTCTCCCTCGAATGACGGACCGACTGAATATATATATGTATATACTTTTCTGACTCATTATGAGAGGAACTCTTGAGAGAAGTGAATCGGCTTGCATTGGTGACCAGTATGCAGTGGTTTCCCATTCCGATGGGGTCTGGTTCGAATCCATGGGCCGGGACAGCGATTTGAAAATGAGTCCAAGAAAACTACTAGTCGTCTCAAGCTCATGAAATTGCGATATTTGCAGATAGTTGAAGTACGCGCGATTTTCCAGGTTACCGAAAGGTGCTACGTTTACGTAACGTTTACGGTCTACGCTTACGTTTTTGCGTGCATAACTGGAAAACCGTGAGCTT
The DNA here is from genome assembly GCA_963169105.1 of Ceriagrion tenellum. Classification (NCBI taxonomy): domain Eukaryota; kingdom Metazoa; phylum Arthropoda; class Insecta; order Odonata; family Coenagrionidae; genus Ceriagrion; species Ceriagrion tenellum. The sequence goes on from OY720640.1 coordinate 47,405,199, forward strand.
TAGCGAAAAAATACAAAAATAAAATACATAGAAATTGCTACTGAAAAAGTCCTTATCACTTTTCCTGTGGAATGAATAGTTTACGAGATACAGAGGATGGAAAACTTGCATTTGAAATAAACGTATTTTGGTGGTATAAAATCAACGTTTACTGCCAAATGAAACTTAAAATAAGGGAAAACAACTGCAATTATTGGTAAGAATTAACATTTCAAAGGAGTTAGCATTTCAAAAGAGTTACATTTGAAAAATCGTCAATTGAATCGTCGTCATTATTCTCCATTTCCAATAAGGGTGCACCATTCGTGCCATGGAGTCGTGCAGGCACCGTGGCATATGCCTCACACCATGGAGCATGGTATGCTGGATTTTTGGCATCCACATCGTCCCCCACACCCAGCAGTACATCGGCAAAATATGTTATTAAGAATTGTTTCGGGTGCTATTGGGTCTTTTGTTGTTACTGCGGTGAGCAATCCTTCCTCCCCTCGGCACCAACCCCACTCGGTAGGGGGCAGGGGGTTGTGGAGCCATTGCTGTATCTGAAAGTAAGCAGCCAAACCATGATTAGTTACAAGAAATAATGTTGCTAAAACACAAAACATAAAAGATATAAGTTGTATAATGAAATTACCTGTAAATAAACTCTAAAGGAATGCTGGTGCGCAGCTCCTGCGGTTGGCGGCAGTGATGCGAAGTCTGGTTTTGGCTTCCATGATGCATTTAGAAATGCAGCATACAGGAGTTTATTAAGACTTTTCTGATCTGCATTTGCCTGATTAATTTCTAAAAACATCTTTTCAGCAGCTTGGGCGACCTTTTCTCTCGATGCCGATGAGTCAGTGAAGATGTCAGATACTGTCTTAATTTGCATGGGATGCATACTAAACCGCTTAGCCATTCCTGCTTTGCTTCTGTTGTAAATGGCGGAAGTGGTATCACACCCACTAAATGCATGGAGGAGAAGGATGGTTTCAGTGAAAGGAAGTTGCTGAAGTTTGTTGGTTGAAAACAATTTTGATTCAACCTTCCCCACTTCAGGCTTCAGGGAGAATATATTTATTCCCGGTCGTGCAGTAGCTATGAGCAAAACAACCAAGTCGATATCATTCCCTATTATGGTGACAGTGGGGTGTCGATCAGCTTTCTCTAACGCATATCTTACTATGGTGGTATCAGCATTTCCTGATCCAACTATTGTTTCTATTCACCTTGCTGTCATTTTGCCACTGAGGAGTTGTATAAGCCTAGTTTTGTTCTTTTCATTTGCTAGAAAATGTTCCTGTTGAATAGTAACGTTCATGCTTTCGTTAAAATGAATGTCAAATGAAGTTTTTGTCAGGCACCTTCTATTGTGCTCTGCTCGTTTTATACAGTTGGCGTCACCATAGCTGTCGAAAATCACTGTACATCGCCAGCTCTCCTCCCACTGCACCCTTCCCACCACCCAAGTTGACCATGGGAAGCCCGCTATTAGCGCCATGCGCCTGGCCTCAGACCTTTCTTCCAGGGCACGGACTTAGAATGACCAGTCAGACCATGACCAGATGTCAGTTCAAGGGTTCCGAATCCCAAGTCATCGTCCTCTCAGACACCCCCTCCGCCCTTGGTGAGGAAAAGGGTAGAAGAAAGTGAGGGAGTGCGCAATTAAGGGAAGAAAACACAGTTTTTTTCTTTTATCTTTTACAGCTTAACCTTCTTTAATGTATTTTTACTTCAAGCCTCAGAACAACAACAATTAAAACAACAATTACATAAATAAAAGCTATTACTAACTCCAACACCCCCTTTTAACAGCTTACATCATAAGTCCTATTCCATTTCTTAATATTTCAAATTTAAATTTTGGGAGCGGTTTCGTCAGTGCATCAGCAAGCATGTCCTCACTCCTACAATAAACAAATTGAATAAAATTGTTTTTCAATAAATCTCTAATATAATGGTGGCAGACATCTATGTGCTTGGCTCTTGAACTTAATTTTTCATTTGAAGCAATCTTTATGCATCCCTGGTTATCTTCAAATATTGTTATGGGTTCATCCTGCAGCTCCCCCATGCCATGCAGCAACAGTCGTAGCCATTCACCTTCCTGACTGGCACATGCTGCTGAAATATATTCAGCCTTTGTCGAGGACAGAGCAACTGAAGACTGCTTTCTGCTGCACCAGGATATTGTACTTTTTCCCAATTTAAAAATGTATCCACTGGTAGACTTTCTGTCTTTCATATCTCCTCCCCAGTCAGCATCTACGTAGCCAGTTAGTTTCAGACCCCCACTGGCATAAATATTCAATGCCATATCGCGGGTCTTCTTGAGATAACGCATTAGTTTCTTTAAAGCCTCCCAATCTCGTTTTCTAGTGCCCCCCCTGCTTCTCTATATTTTCCATTATTTGGCAGAGCATTATCCTCTCCCTGCAATTTAGGGTATTGAGGTTCCTTGGATATAGATACACATTTCGCATCTTCCATCCCAAACTTTTTCAATCTATTTTCATTCTTTGATTTAATTGAAAACTTCCATCCTTATTTCTCTGAATTTGTGTCCCTAAGTAGTTGGTTGCATTCCCCAAATTCTTTACTACAAAGTGATGGTTTAACATTTCTCTAAGTTCCTTAATTTTATCTTCATTCTCATGTATTATAATCAGGTCATCTACATATAGGAGAATATGCATTCTTTTGCCCTTTTCATTCTTCGTGTATAGACGTGGATTTGTCTTGCTTCGTTGAAATCCTTTTTCAAGTAAAACTTCATTTATTTTTATATTCCAAGCCCTTGCTGAATGTTTCAGTCCATATATTGATTTTTGAAGCTTACAGACTAACTTTTCTTCAGTTTTCTTGGTTTAGCCTGGCGGTTGTTGCATGTATAATTCTTCAATGTCACCGTTAAGAAATGCTGTTTTTACATCTTAGTGTCGGACAAACATCCTCCGCACTGCTCCTATGCTCATAAGGACTCTAAAAGTGCTCTGTCTTACAACTGGTGCAAAGGTTGAATCATAATCTTCTCCAGATTTTTGAGAGTAACTTTTTGCAACAAGTCTTCCCTTTCGTCGAAAAATATTTCCATTCGAATGATATTTTGTTTTAAACACCAATTTTGCATCCAATGGCATGTTTTCCTTCGGGCAATTTTGTTAGAATCCACGTTTTATTTTCTTCAATGGATTTTATTTCTTCATCAGCGGCTTTCATCCACTCTTCTCTTTCATTCAAACGCAATTCCATTATCTCTTCTAATGACTCTGGATCGGGCCTTAAGTTAACTTTAACAGTATATGACAATATTTTTGGTGGTATCCCTTTGCATTCTCTTGAGGATCTTCGAGCCGGTTGATCTATTTTGTCCATCTCCAGGTTGGTTGTATCAACGCTCTTGGTGACTGGTGTTTCCCTTTCTCTTCAAAGTCTATCGTCGTGGCCTGCGTGTTGCTCAGATGACTCAAAACCAATAGCTTCGGTTTCTTTGGGATTTTCATCGAATATTACGGTTCTGCTGATGATGATTCTATTAGTACTTGGTTGTAGGATCCGGTAACCTTTCGAAGTTTCACTGTACCCTACCATGAAGCCTTCTCCAGCATGTAAATCCCACTTTTTCCGTTTTTCTTTGGGAATGTAGTAATAGGCTTTGCTTCCAAATACTCGTACATATTGAAGATTAGGTTCCACGCCAGTCCATAGCTCATATGGGGTTTTATCAATGGCTCTACTGGGCAAGCGGTTTTGCAAATAACATGCAGTCATGACAGCTTTCCCCCAATACTGTTTTGGCAAATTTGCATCTAATAGCATGCACCTTGCTGATTCAGCTAAAGAGTGATTCTTTCTTTCTGCTATTCCATTGTTCAGAATATTCAATATCATTTGTCAAGTATTCAGTATCATTTGTCATGTGGCTCGTAGCTCCTGAATCCACGTACCATGAACAACTCGTAAACGCCGTAGCAGACGATGTATTCAGGCAGGCATCCGTTGCGCTTCGCGCCTCATGATTGTCCCTTCTCTTATTCAACTCCTTCATCTTTGCTTTCCATACTCTGCAATCCTTTTTTTTAAATGTCCCGGATTCTTAGAAACGAAGCATTTGCTTGTTTCTTTGGAATAACTTCTCTCCGGTCTACACTCGTGTGGTTTCCGCGTTTTCAAAGCTGACGCCGATTGCAGGTTACGCGATTCATCGCACATCACACGCTCATTCTTGCGCTTGAATTCATCAAGTAGTTTTCCTTTCACGTATTCTAGTGTGAGTACGTCATCTGGACGCGTATCAAGGGCCGTATCAAGAGTGCTGTATTCGTCTATCAAACCACCAAGCAGAAGAGCAGCAGCATGGAAATCTTTAATTTCTTCTCCAATGATCCGCAAACGTTCGATTAATTTTAATGTCGATCTTATATATTCTTGCATAGACTGACACTTTTCAAGCTTGGATTGATATAGTTACCGAAGTATGTACAGTTTATTGCTTAAATTGGCCCTTTCATGTATCATTTGTAATTCCAACCACATTTCTCTGGCACTTTTGCACTTGCAAATATGTATTATTTGACTATCCTCAACGCTAAGAGATATGGTGCTTTGCGCGTTTTCATCCTTCACTTTCCATCCAGCGTCGGGCTTTTCTGGTTTCTCTTCATTCACCACTTTCCGCGAACCTTCACTTATAAGAACCATCTTCATCTTGAACTTCCATGGCTGATAATTCTTATCGTTTATCTTCTGTAAGGTTATCCTATCACCATGAACTTCCGAAGACATTATTAAAATCGTTCGTGCGCGGCGGCTTCTTTCATTCTTTTCTTCGCGAATATACTTCTGCCACTGCGTTATTCTTCCTTTGTGTTATATTCTGGGCCCATAACCTGATGGAGTGCGCATTTAAGGGAAGAAAACATAGTTTTTTTTCTTTTATCTTTTACAGCTTAACCTTCTTTAATGTCTTTTTACTCCAAGCCTCAGAACAACAACAATGACAACAACAACTGTATAAATAACAGCTGTTACTAACTCCAACAGAAAGAAGTGCCGCTACTTAGAGACATCCTCCGAAGAATTAGCGGAGCTTCTGCGTCCGGGTTATGAGAACAACGAGGGTTCATGGCCTGGCGACATGGAGTGAAATTCTTTTTCACAGGACGATGGGAAAGCCAAAGAAATGGGTGATCACCCTTCAGCTGTCTCTCCTTCCTCCCATAAACCTCTGAAAAGACCGAAATCTCCGGTCCTCACGTTAAGGATTGGGATATAGATGTATACACGTGTCCAGGCGAAAGACCAGCAAACCCTACTTTCTCCTTCACGGCCTCCCAAGTCGTAAAAATGCAATGGCGATGTTTAAATTCTTTACTTTTTAATTGTTACTATTCAGAGTAAGATGTTTCTCTCCAAAAAGTGCAGTTTTTTCCATTATTTTAAGTTTTGGCACTGAAGGTTGATTTTATACCATCAAAATACGATTTGTTTTTTAAATTGCGAGTTTTCCATTTTCTGTATCTCGTAAACTATTCACCCCACAGGAAAAATGATAAGGACTTTTTACATAGAAAATTTAATGTAGTTTATTTTTGCATTTTTTTATTTTTTCGCTAGAGGCCACGATTTTCGAGTTATGCACTAAAAAGGTTAAAAAGTGACCTTTAAACGCCCCCCCCCCCCCGCTCACCACCCACCGCTCAGGGGTTTTAATGGGTTGATCCTGAGGCTCGGCCCAATCACTGTGCAAAAATTTGCGACTACACGATTTTTTCTCCTCTAAACCGCCATTTTGGGCGTTCGTTGACTGGACTATTAGTCACTGGGCGCTAGATCAGGACTACGGAGGATGACCAAGTTATTCCCAGCCAAATGATCGGATGAGATCTCCAGTTTCATTAGCGGTGTGTGGACGGGCATTGCCATGGAGCAAAATGGTCCCCTTACTCGGCATGCCACGGCTTTTGTTTTTGATTGCAAGGCACAATTTTCAATATCATTCCACCGCTCATAATTATGTTTTCCATAAACTTCATTGATCTGACGACGAATGATTTCAGCCGCTTTCACGCCTTTAGCGCTAAGGAAACGAATCACAGCGCATATTTCACAGTCGGCAGGATTCTCAATTGGCGGAGGCATTTTTAATACTCATGATCAAACGTAAACACGGTCAAATATTTCCGTAATGACGTCTGTGGCTTCATAACAGATGTAGGTACACAGCGCGCATGCGCCAAATGCCGATCGTTGCACTGCAGCGGCCGAATTTCAAAACGGTACTTACTTAAAAAACATGCCTTGGGTGATAGCAAATTGCTTCAAAATTTTAGTTTAAGAATTAATCATGACGCTTAAGTGCAATGAAAAAAAATAACTGCATAAAGTCATTTTTATCGATATCTTTTTCGGAACGTAAAACTACAAGCAATATTTTCTCTATAGTTAAGTTCTTTATTGTTCCTTACGCTGTTTGATGAGACTGGTTTTCTTAGCCAATCTATTAATAATCGCATAAAAATTATGCTACTTAGGGGCATCAATCGGAGGTTATTGACTCTGGTAATTGTCCACGAAAGGGTTGATTTCTATTCTCTGTACGCCACTTCCGTAAAGATAGACTTCCCATTGGTACACGCAATTTGGGTTGCATAATACTCGTGGAAGACATCATGTCTGGATTAATTTGATTCCCACCTAGCCTTATTTAATGCCCTAAGACATCACACTCACATTTCCAAATCTGTGTATTCTATGACTTTGAGCAAGAAAAATTCTAATGTTTCAATTTCTATCCCTGAAACTTGAGGATTTAATGGAAAAATAGGTAAATTGTGGTGCTTGCTGTTTGCAACAAAAAGTAGTAATCGAAGACATTAGTTCTGACATGTTAGTGTGGCCTATGGCACCTCTCTGGTAAGCGTGGTTGGCCCCCCGTGATTCTCTTTTTATTTATAAATTATTTGATTTGTGTATATAATTTTGATGGACAGAACTCTCAAAGAAGTAGAAAATGACAAGAAATTGCAGAAAACGGATTTTTTTTCAATAAAATTCTTAAATGACCATGAACTGGCATTCCTTTGGAGTGCTTAAGTATCACAGAGATAATGGTTCAGAGAATATCACTTTATTATCACAAAGTCGTTAAACTTTGAAGTAAAAATTTCCATTGGCCATTCTTTTGTATTGGCTGTCACTGATTCTTCAAAGTCTCAATCTTATTTGAATGCCGGATACCCGTGCGATCCGACTCGAGCCAAGAAATATTTACCTGGCTGCCAGTCAACGTTTTGTGGGCAACTTGTAAATCAAACTCATGTAAACTTTGGAGGTTTTTATGAAGCCCTAAAAATGAACACCAGGAGCTTAAAAATACCTCGATTATGCGGCCACAACGGCCGTCTGACATAAGCGACAGGCGAACTAGAGAATGACGTATTGATGAAGGCATGGAAATCTTCAGATCAGACTGTATTAGTTTCAATTGCTATTAAATTTTGTAAAATTATGTTGCCTAATTAACATAATACTTTTAGGAGATACATACTTGAACTTATATTTTTTTATTTATCCTCAAATAACTTGGAAACCGGTGTACTAATACGACTTAAGTCAGCTTGCACATCAATTTTCTTTTTAACTTACTCCTGTTTCTCCATTCCTTTGAATTATAAACTGGATGGGCTTATGCAATCAAATGACCCCTAGGGTTGGACAGGCAGGGGCTATGCTAATTTGTTACTATGGTCATGCGAAAGATCCTGATGATAAAATGGACGGATAAATAAGAAACTATGACGTGTCCAGAAGAGTATAAGAGGAAAGGACCATATGAGACACCATACAGAAAAGAAGAATAAGATGGATTGGACACACCCTGATACACAATGGGTTTGTGGAAAACATAATTGAAGGTAAAATAGCGGGAAAAGTCCCTAGTGTAAGACCCAGGAATAATTTCATGGGCCAAATAAAGAGGAAAGTACATAGGAAGGGATACCAGGATGTAAGCGAACTAGCGTAAGACAGGGAAGGGTGGAGGGCTGCACTCAACCAATCTTAGGATTGAACGAACAATGAGAAAGGGCCATGTGAGGTACAGCCAAAAGAAAAGTAGTTCATGTGCCGGTGTCAAAATAACCGCTGGGAGGCGCTGATGAGAAGGCTCCAAGACAGCTTATCAGTTTCGCATAAAAATGGGAATCAATCCCAGTAAATAAAATCGTCAAAACTACGGTGCTCTATCCATTACAGCGGGATTAATACCGGACTGTTGGGGAGGCAAGTACCCCGCGGTCATCATCTCGCGAAATCCTTTGCACCAATTTCTCTGCGTATCATCTCTTACTCTGATGTCCCAAGTAAGACCATTTTAATCATCAACCATTTCTGGGTGGTCCTGCTGCGTAGAGATATTTTTATATACAATCAACGTTTCGTTCTTCCTCTAAATTTGATTCTCTTCTACACAACAGGAAAATCCGTAGATGGTTAATAGTGGTAATACAAATCGCTGCGAAAGATTGCGAACAAAATCTATCCTATTAGTTAATGCACCATTAGGGAAAATGCTTAATCTCATTTTGTCTTGAGCAATTCTGCTTGGGTTCATCGTTTCTACTACTAGTGAGAGTCTGTACTTGTAAGGAGCACTACTCGAAAAGTCAGAGAATCAGGGAACGTGGGGGCCTCCAGAAGAAAAACTTATTACACAGTTACCGTCATATAAATAAGCAGATCAGTAGGCATTTGACTTCTGTCCGGTATCTTCTGGCAGATAAAAATACCAACTCTAGCAAACTTTCCTAGTCACTTCACTTATTTGCAAATTCAAAGAAAGCATCGACTTCACATTCCCTGGCGACATAAATGGCTATAATAAAACAGAGTTACATTCACATAAGACTCATCGTTAAGATACAATTTTCCTCTATCTTCTTTCCCTTCTTCTCCCAGTCCCCTCCATCTATAGGTGGTGTCCTAAAAACACCTGCCAGGGGCTCGCAGAGTAGAATATTGATATAACCGTAATAGATGAAATGTGGGGCAAAGTAAACTATTTTAATTTTGTATTTCAAGACAGGATCCAAATTCCCGCGGAATAATGCCAAATCATTTTTAAAGACGATACCTGAAAGTAGCGTTTCTCAAGCTGTTCTCCGCGGAGCCCGTGGAGCTCCGCGGGTGATCTCAGGGTCTCTGTGTGCGGCAGTTATGTAGATGACCAAATAGCAAAAATTACATTTCTGCTTCTATTTATCGTTTTTTACTCTTGTTTTATTTATTAATATATACATCGTATTCTTCATAATTCTATAAACATATTTCGAATTACTCTCCTCATAGAGAATTGATAGAACTAAACACTAAATATTCCTTTGGGCTCCACGAGAAACTTTTGCTTCCAAAAGAGGTCCGAGGCTGAAAAAGTTTGGTAACCGCTGCCTTAAAGACTCCTCAAAAATAAATCTTGATTTATCATGTAAAAATTTAATATAAAGTGGAATACTAATTTCAACGTGAGTATTCTCTGTGGAGAACTATGATCAAAGATGTCTTCTTATCAGCGGTGGTTAAATAGCATGTCTAAATGCCGGGTGGCACTGAGGGGATTAATAAAATAGCGTAATAGCAATTGACAGTTCAAATTACACTTCAAGGAATTATTTTGTTTGATGTGTTTTAAAAAGTATGCTCCCAAACGATCTGAGAGAATTAGTAAAGGACTCGAAGAGTTCATACGGAGGCCGGGTCCAAACATATGTGTCATTATTAAAAATAGGTACTTGGCAGCATTGGTGTTTTGAGTTATTGATATATTTTATTAGTGTGATCAATTCTGGCAATATAATTCGGATTTGCTGTTCCCTCCTTAAATTCCTTCCATCCTTTGAGTTTTGAGAAAATTATAATTACTGCGCCGATTCTGTTTAGTTTCCTCCTCGTTTCAAGTGAGTCGCATCCTTGTACTTCCAGAATTTCGTTGGCGCTATCCTTTCTTCGGTGCCGATCCAACATGATCCTAGCGGTCATTCTGTGTTATTTATATATTTCCGTTATTTTTCCAGTCATATGAGTGTCCCATGCCGTGTTGGCATAAGTCCAGAGAGTAATCATTTGTCGATAAGAAGCAGTTTTCTGTATTACCCAATCTCCCTCTTACTATGGCGATGCAATAGAATTAGTACCGGGATATGTGTTTTTAAATCAGCCGTTGACCGAGCGAAGGTATAACAACAAATGCTATCTAAATTGCCTTTGGCTTGTTGACGCAAAATGAAATTCTTCCTTCGGAAAGTGAACGGTGCTTCAGAACATTTCGTAGTTTACGATTTGACGAAACTGAAGCCCAATACGATTTTCTGTTGGAAACATTTGATCGCTGAAACTTCAACGATCCCCAAAGTTTCTGTCTTCGGCCTAACTTACCCCTCCCACCACTAATTTGGAGAGAAAACGCTCGGCGTGCCACCACTCTGACTTTGGGGAATCACTCATTCGAATGAGAATTCGCGTGGAAGCTCGAGCATAGTGTGTGGCGTGGAAAGACTTTCTGAAGGTAAGCATTTCTTATTCATATAAATGTGAATATTTTAGTGGAACTTCATCGCTTATAATCTTTGTCTCCTTACCACTATTTTTATACACGACTTTAAAGTAAAATTTAACACAAGATATTTTGTGCAAATTGAAAATTCTCCATTTTTCGATGTTTCCTTTGTAGGAAGATATTCTTCCTGTTTCGGTCGTACAAGAGGGGTAGCATTGCATAGTCTCAACAGATGACATTTACTTCGAATCACATTTGAGATCTCATCGACGCTTCCCCCTATTAAATCCCAGGAAGTCCTTACAGAAGAACGATCAGCTGCTATCTTCAAGCCCAGCAGTACTGTTGATCATCTAGGATTGCAGCACGCCATGGTAAGTGGGAATAGGAGACATGAGAGCCTGATAATTTAAGTGGGGGTCCCTCAATGGGGAGTGGTGGTAATCCTCTTTGCAGTCGCGTTATGCCAGCTATGCAAGCTATACAACTCATAATTTTGAGGATTTAATCGAGTTTAACTGTGAAATAAAACTTCGTGGCTTAATAAGCGAAGCCATGGTTCCAACCACGGTTTGAAGTAATTAACGCAAGTTTCTCACCTAACGTAGGTAGGGTAACTTAGATAAGATTGAATAATATGTCTATCCTTACATTTTATTTATTTTTGACTTACGTGATTTACTGACTAGATTTGAGAAGGGTAAAACTATTTTTTGGAGCTATGGACTCATTACGCGTACCAAATTAATATTTATGTCGCTTCAAAGTGTTATCATTAGGTTGACCTAAGTTTTGATTCACCTGCAAAATTACTTGTGTACATTTTGATTTCTATCAATATTTAAATGCCTTCTCTTTTCACTCTGACCGTCGGCATCCCATAACCACTCCAAGGCCTTCGTTTATTTGCTGAATACCTTCGTCCCAAGTCTGAACATTATTTTTTCTTCCTCCTCGTGACTTCTTCTCAAACACCTTCAGCTAGCTCTCATTTTATTTTCAGAATAATCGCAATAACCGTAAAACGCCAACCTTCGAATATATGTCCTTTTACTGTTAAAAATCCTACCTTGGCGTCTTTTCTTTGAAATTGAGAGTAAAATTTTTGTTAGGTAAAGCTTTCTTACCTGACCAATCATCCTCGACGCGTTTACAGCGTTATTTATCACTCGGAGCGAGGCAATACCGTTTGGAATATCATGTCAGTATGCTTTCATCGGTTATTTCCGTCGCACACGAGTTTTCATTTTGGAGTACACTTAAAAGTCTAATGAAATATCTCCAGCAGGGGCCTTATTAAAACAAACAGCCTTTGTTCCCCTTGCTAGCCTCTGCTCCTCCCCTCACCGTATTTTACGACGAATTGCGAAATTCAATTATCTCCAAATCCTTCCCACTCTCGTTTCTTGTGTTTCCCTCTGGCTCTTCCCGCCTTCCACCCTCACAAGACCTGAGTAGATGGATTCTTCTGATCGCAATCGTCTGGCATTCACCTTCTTGCCTCCATCAGACCATTGAGGAAACGTAGCTACTTCGCACACAATCGCTCCGCCGATTCGAACGAGTATTCGGCGCTATTTGACTCGAGACCTGAATTCCAAGATTGCCCGAAAAACTCGCCCCCTGCGAAATGGTATTCGAGGTTCCACCCCCCACTTGTCTCCCTCCCAATACGTGATTCACTTGCTAGCCCATGTAGTTTCATTATGGTCGGTGTCTTCGGATTGCACACTATGAGCCCTCTGCAGTGACCCTTCCATTCAGGGGCGATCCCAGGGGGGGGATATGGGGATACATCCCCCCCCCCCCGAAAATTTTGGGTTTTACAAAACAATTTTAACAACTAGATGTAGTTATCAAATACAACATTGAACACTCCGATCACTGAGGTAGTCTCTCCTCCCCCTCCCTCCCCCCCCCTCCGAAATAAATTATTGGAATCGCCGCTGCTTCCATTCAATCCGTGCGCGGCGTAGCCCGAGGCTTTTGTTGCCCTACGACTCATTTAAGGATGATTCAGAGACAATGCAATGCTATACAATGTTTTAATTACATCATAATAGTATCCCTATTTGGGAACAAAGGCGAAAACAAGAAATTATTTAATTTTATAGCGTAAAATTTAACAGATTTTCATTACACGTTATAGAAAATAAATATATACGTATAACTTAATTCATTTGAAAATTTAAAGTTTTGAAATATACTTAAGCGAATCATTATCTTGAGCGGATTCAGCTCCCATTTTCACCGCAAAAAGAGGACTCTAAACTATTTATTTCAAATTTATAGACTTAGGTCGTTCTTCGCGATTGAGTAGGTGTAGTGACTGGAGTAGTCGCTGGCTTCCCGTTCTGTGGACTAGGGTTTGAATCCCAAAAGTGGTGGAGTTACGTGTTAAAGTAGCAACCATAATGTTGCGTGTTAAAGTGCTATGAAATTGCTGAGAACTCAAATTGGCAGCATGAACGTAGTTCCCTTTTAACTATACCCATTACTAACAAGCACACGTATGCAAAGCTTCACACGAATCAGGACATAAACGAAAATCGCTCCAACCGTCTATGCGAGTCAAAAAACATTCTTAAATCACACTCACTTACGTGAACCTGTTTTTGCGTTGAAATTCGGAAGTTGGTTAAGCAATTTTTGTGACGGCAATGGAAATGGTTGAAGAATTACATTTTGAAATTTATTCCTCAGTTAAAGCAAATTATGACTAGAATTTTCGGGGCGGTTTTTGATAATTGCGCGAAGTTATAGTGAAACATGTTGTTTTCGAATGTTAAGGCGTGGTTACACGGTACATTAACCTGTACTTGTTCATGTATGAATGCATGAATCAAATGGAGCAGGTTATATTTTTCTGTTCATGCATTCGTACAAGTTGGCGTGGTTAGGCGGTGAATTTTCGCGTACATTCACGCGTTCATGCATTCACACATTAACTCGTACGGGTTAATGTAGCGTGTAACCAGGGCTCTAAACTCAGCGTGAAATCTTAATTTTTGGTAGCTACTTGTACAAAATACGAAATGTATTATCCCTTAGAAAAAATCTGTAGGGGATCAGTATGGTGTGGTGGCTAGAGTACTGGCTAACCACCCGGGCGGCCAGGGTTCAAATCCCTGCAGTGGAGGGTGTTTTTCAGAGGAAACCCGATCCCTACTTGAGTGTCTTGCGGAGGGCACAAGTACAGTACTCCGTCTGTAGGATGAGACGTTAAGCCATGGTACCCTTGGCGACTTTCGTTAAGAGCAGGCTAATGCCCGTCGACGGGTTTCAAACCACCCTTCCTCCCTTACCCATTCCGTAAGGGCGCAAATGACCGTAGCTGTCGGTCGCCTCTCAAAATATCTGCAGGTAAATCAAAAAGTCTGTACGTAAATAATCGAGTTAATTATGAAATGTATATCAAATGCCGTAGGGATATGTGAATAAAGGGATTTGAATTGCCGAAAAACTAAGACGGAATTATGCGATTTTTTTCACAATTATCTCTAGCTATCGCCAATGAAAACGCATGCGAAATGTTCCGCGGAAATCAGTAAAGAAGCGAAAATCATGAATATTTATACAAAATCTCTCAACTTCAATTATCTCCCTAGCTTGAATTTTTGTCAAAATAATAACTAGCTAGGCTCGAGAAAAAGGATTAAAAATCAATTTGATCTGAGGATTATTTCTGGTATTGGTCTAAAGTTGAATGAAAGCGACAGGAGCCCAGTGGGTAGTCCACCCATGAGTGTAGCAAACTGTATTATTCTAACTATAGAGTCATAATTTTAAAGACTTTCAGGATCGTAATGGATAAATACAATGATTACACTGAATGATGAATTGTGAATAACGTCTACAGTATTTTAGCGCATCATACAGATTTCGGCCCTCATTTTACATTAAGTTCTTTAATTTTCCTTTCAGAATGAAAATAAAATCATGATATTTGGCCGCCAGCTTATTTAAATGGAAGTCGTGTTTGAACTTTCTGCGAGTTATGGGTGTACCACTGCTCTACATAAAGGCCATCAGAGTCACCAGTTTTATTTACATGGTGTTGCCATCCATGTAACAATGGTCAACCCTGAAGATATCCTGTTTAGATAAGTACATTACCTTGGTATTTTTCGTTGATTGATGGATGAAGGCAGACTCCACTTAGTCAATATAAAGTAAAAATAATCATTTAAATAAAATTTTTTAAACAACTACATTTTTAAAACTGACTAAGAATCATAGAATAATTTCTCCTAGCCCCCCATACAGATTCCTAATCCCAACCGGATTTTCCTGAAAATTTTCGATTTTGAATTTCAATAGCTATGAAAATACTTGTAAGATTTAAAACAAAAAACATGGGGTGCATGAAACAGATAGTTGATACATGAAATGTTCACCTAAGTCACTAACAATCTTTATGGACTGCAAATGATATGAATTGTTGTGTGAGTTTTCTGTAAGGCAGCCACTCCCTACACTCTTTACTATTATCCATTGCATACGTCCCACGTTTTTCGTTTTAAACCTTGCAGGTATTACCATAGCTATTAAAATTCACAATCACAAATTTTCAGGACAATCCGGTTGGGGTTAGGAATTTGTATGGGGTTATAAATCTGTGTGAAGTCAGACAGCATTATTTTTTACTTTTTAGTCAGTTTTAAAAATGTGGTTGTTTAAATAATTTTTTTATTTAAATAATTATTTTCTGCGTTTTAGTCTTGTGTGATCATATCTGAAATGGCCAATTGTTATACGTATCTACCAAAAGAGTTGTATGGTTCAGCGGATAATACGAATGATTTTGTTGATAGAATTGCATTATATGATCCTTTTTCCATTTTGTCCTCCATTTTCTCCCCTGGTGCTAACCTTTTTTTCCCCGCTATTTCCCAGGTGCTAACTTTTTTCATTATTTATTATTATTATTCAGTATCATATTATGTGTGTGTGTGTTTGTGTATGTGTAAAAAAATACTTTCATCTATTTACTTGATTTAGGGGGTAGCTTCCCTCCCTCCTTGCCTCCTCTTGGCTATGCCCATGTGTACCAAATTACTCTTTAAATCTTCCATATAATTCTTCTTTTTTAAATTTTTCTTACCACTTGAACTTAAGCATCTGCCTCCAGCACCTAGTTTCGAAAGCTCCTTATCTCTGCTAATCTGCTTTTCCAGTAGTCCATGTGTCTAATCTATAGAGTGCAACACACCTTATTAATATTTACTGGTTCATTTTTAAATAATTCCAATCCTCTCTGGTTGGGTTCTAATTTTTTTCACTATGTTTGCATATGGTGTTCATAATACCTGGGCAAGCACTGTATTTTATGTTATTAAACTGCCTACTGCACTCCTAAACAACGTTGCATAACAAAAGTGAAACCCTGAAACTTGGTATATTGTTTGCAGTGGGTGGAACTTAAAAAGGGTCTTAAAGACCCTTAAAATTCTCTAATCCATACACAGACAACACATTTTTGTCATTGTTAGTCTTAATTCTCAGTAGACATACACATACCATGGGTGTACTTAAAAAGCTACAAAATTTAGCAACATCACATCTTTTATTGGAAAAATATATTCTTGGAATTTCATTTCTCTTTACTGAGCCTCACAATTGTTCTTCAAAGCCCACTATGTATCTCTTGCCTATCCTATCAATGAGGTATCCAAGCATGATTCTTTCAATAGCTTTAGTCTTCATATTTTCAACTTTAAGATTCTCTACATGCATCTGAGTCTTGCACCCAAACATTCATTCTTTCAATCTCCATCACATATAACCCTTTTTGAAAAAACTACTGAAATGGCTGGGCATCATCAACAGCTCTAGATTTATGCAAGCTCTTAATATAGCCATCTGTCACAGTTGCTTCCCTCAAAAATCTTGAGGCAAAGCTGCATGAATCAATATCCACCAAGAATTAAACACCAGCTGTTGATGAAGCTTCTCTGCCTCTACAATTTGAAGATGAACTTAAGCGATACTTCGCCTTTGCTTTACCCAATGTCTAGCTAAATGAACTCTAAAACCATCACCAATGAAACCACCAACCCTAACGGATTGAAATCGTCTCACTTTGTTACCTGTTGGATTCTCAAATATGTTTTTGTAACCCACAAAAGCTCCAAAAGCATCATTCTTTTTCTTCAGCACTTATAACTCTCTGCACCATAAAAATAAGTAAATGTCACTAAATATCTGGCATATCTCTTCGACCCTAGATTCTTCAGTACAAGTCAGAATAAATGACTCACAACTTACCCAATGATTTCTCTTCTTTCACTGGGAATGGAAGCTTTCGGGCCTTCCCAGGAAGCAGCTGCTCGAGTCCTTTGGGATTCCTATTGAAGTCTGGAAGATGGTCTGGTGTGCATGGACAAACTTCTGTTGCCACAGCTCTCAAGTCACTGCTCTCCTAGCAGTAACAGATACGGGAGTGGAAGAACCACCAGGCACATCCCCAGATGCATCCTTGTATGTTGGAGACCACATTTGTTTCATCTGCTCGTACCATTCCAAATCTGCCTCTACTTCATTCGTTCGGGTTATTTCTTGGCTGTTACTCTTATCAAAGCAATAGAAATTCCCATTGTCTATAGTGAATCATATCCCCTTTTTCTGTAATTGTCTAACAGAGTTGAGCTTTTCATCAGAATGAGGAACCCAATACACTTATGCTGCAACTGTAATGCCCATCTGCCACATTCATCTACTAATTTCGTGGTGTTGGAAGCCACCCCCTTTACTTCACACATTTGATTCTTTCTTGGCAACTGACATAGTCCTACTTACTGGAACAAAACCTTCAATCAGCTCACAGAGTGATGTGGAGAGCATTGTACCCACTGTCTGAAGTCCAGCAATTAGGATCTCTGAAAGTTGATTCTTAATTTAGGTCTCCCTTCAGTGCCTTAAATTTCACTCTTATGTGTTCGTTTTCAATTTGTCTCACATTTTCATTCACTTTGCTGCAAATACCAGTACTTGTGTTTATTGTAGCGATCCTCACTAAATAACTTCACACTTATACCCAGTTAAGACATGACATCTTGCCATCTTTATTGAACCTCCTTTGTTACAATTTGTAACTCATATCGAAATTTCACAGAGTTGCCAACACACAAATTTAGAACACTACATTTGCCTCTCCTTTTTTTAAATAACATAAAAATAAACCACTTATGTTTAATATTTGACAACACATACCAACTCAAATCATACAACATTTTACTTTTCCATAATATACTCTTCATGCCACAAGGGCTTACGTACACACCTTTTTGGCCTATGATTATCTTGTGATCCTGAAGTTGTAACAACTTCATTCCCAATAGATTTCTTTGGACTATCTGTATGCAAACTAGTTACAGTTGATTGTCCTGTATTTAAATACCTTTTTTCATTTTCACATGCATCAGTCAGAACAGAATTGGTCTCATCTTGTCTGTATTCTTTTACATGAGTCGAATTCCTAGAAAATATTTTTCCACTAGGTGATTGCAACATCACAGATTTCCCTATTTTACCAACTATTTCCATTGGAATAGGATTAAAAGGAGTTGACAATTTGTTTTCCCTATGCTGATGCATTAATACTTGATTTCCAATTTGCCAGTCACAAGCTTTAGCTCTACAAACTCCATCTGCATACTCTCTTCCTTTGTCTTTCAGAAATGTATCTCTATCTCTTAATTCTTCATCTAGATGATATGAATTAGTATTTGATACATCAGGAAGTTTTCCCTTAATCTTCCTTCCCATCATTATTTCTCCGGGTGGAATCCCAGTCGTGGAGTGTGGTGTAGTCTGATAAGCTAACAGAAATTTTGTTAATTCCTCCTTCCAATTCATTTTAGTACTGTGCGCAATTCTAAGTCTTTTCATGATGGTCCTATTTTCTCTTTCAACTTGACCACTAGCCTGCGGCCACAAAGGCGTAGAGTGATAATGTGTCACCCCATTTTGCTCCAGAAAAACTTTAAAATTCTTGTCAACAAATGTACCTCCATTATCTGTCATCACACATTGTGGTAGACCATACCTAGCAAATACTTCTGCAACTTGTTCTATCAAAATTTTTGCTGACAACGATTTCGTGATCACAACTTCAAAGAATCTGCTATAGTAATCTACTATTACTAATAGATAATCCCCTGTGGGAAGAGGTCCTAGATGATCCATAGATTCTCAAGGGCTTGACGGTAATTTTGTCCTTTCCATTGGTTCCGGCGGATTAGGAATAGCTACTAGTTGACAACCATGGCAATTTTGCACCAATTTCTCAACATCTCTGTCCATTCCGTTCCACCACACTTTACTACGCAATAATCTTTTCATGGCAGTCATCCGTAAATGTCCTTCATGGCTTATGTCTAAACACTTTGTTTGCAGTTCACTAGGACAAACTATTCTGGTGCCCCTTAACACTATCCCATTTACTTCACACAACTCATCCTGAATTAATTCAAAACATCTTTGCTCTTTTGACCAACGATTTGTTTTCAAACTAGTTATTAGATCACATAACATTTTGTCTTTCTCTGTTGCTTTGATTATATCCTCAAGCTTCATTGCTACTGGCACTGTTGCCTCCAAAATGCTTAATACTTGCATCTCCTCTTCCTTAGCTTATAGTTCATATTGCTTATATTTCTTAGTTCAATCTAGCAACCTGGAAAGTGGGTCTGCTATATTATTTTTACCTTGAGTATACGCTACCTTGTGTGCATAGCTCATCAATCTTAATACCCAACATTCAATTCTTGCATAAAGTTTTTTATGAGGTCCAAAAATTACTTCTAGAGGTTTGTGATCAGTTACTAGCTCAAATTCCTTACCATATACATAGATATGGAAAACTTCTCATGCCCATACTAAGCTCAGTGCTTCTTTTTCTGTCTGTGAATATCTCTGTTCTGTTTTGGTTAATGCCCTACTAGCATATCTGACAATTCTTGTCTCATTCTTTTGAAATTGTACTAGCACTGCTCCTAAACCTACTGTACTGGCATCACGATAAATTCTACATTTTGCATTTGGTCTAAAAAAACCCAATACTGGAGGATTTACCATACTCTTTTTCAACTGATCAAATGCTTTATCTTGTTCTAAACCCTACACAAATGGCTCATTTTTACACGTTAATCTTTTCAGAGGCTCTGCAATGGTAGCTAGGTTAGGAATGAACTTAGCTGAAAAGTTCACGAGTCCTAAAAAACTCCTAACTTCACTTTGATTTTCCGGCCTTCTAAAAGATTCGATTTCTTCCTTCATATGATCTTTAGGTTTGATATCATTACCGCAAATGTGATGATTTAAAAATTGAATCTCTTTCAAACCAAACTCACATTTTGATCCATTCAATGTTAACCCTATTTCCTTAAAAGTACAAAAGACTTTTCTCAATCTTTTATCATGTTCCCTTTTGTTTTTACCATGCACAATCATGACATCCATGTAACAAATAACACCTTCAAAATCTTGAAATGTTTGGTGATACCCAACGGGAGGCTCATTTACCTTTTCTATAATGTCCTTCTCCAGTAATTCATTTACCAGTTTTTCTACTACTTCTCTTAAGTTACAAGGTAACCTTCTCAGTGGTTGTGCCACTTCTCTTACATCTCATTTCATTGGTATTTTAAACTGAACATCTTTAAATTTACGAAAACCCTTGAAAATATCACCATATTCCCTGCACAGTTCATCATAATTTGTACAACCATTATCCTTCACACCGTTCACTGAAACTTCCTTACATACTTCCATCACTATTTTCAACACTCCCAATTTAATTGCCGTTGTCTTACCCAACAATGATGCACCTTTTCCATCAAAAACCAAAAATTCTACATTTGACAATACTTTACCATTTCTGAGCTTCACTTTTGCTTTGAAAGCTCCTAGAATTTTAAGAGGTTTCTTATCCCCGTTTATCATTTTCTGAACATGATACTCCACTACACAAGTTCTCTGCACATTGATTGTTCACTGCTCTAATATCTTTACGATATTTCTTACCTTGCTTAGTTGATTTTCGACACTTTCATAAAATGACCTTTCAACCCACACTTATTACATACTTTATTTCTCGCTGGGCA
The DNA here is from genome assembly GCA_963169105.1 of Ceriagrion tenellum. NCBI lineage: Eukaryota > Metazoa > Arthropoda > Insecta > Odonata > Coenagrionidae > Ceriagrion > Ceriagrion tenellum. The sequence continues at coordinate 47,425,839 of OY720640.1, forward strand.
GTCGGGGTCACTAGATAAATGACCTACTTTCCCGTACTTCCAACAACTCTTGTCCCTTGTCTCTCGTATGCTATCATGTCCTCTGGTTTCCGGGAATTTCTTCCTCGGCCGACCACTCACGTGCAACCTGTTGAATTGGTCTGCAACTGCTCCTTCAGGATTGCCCATTGCTGCTGATTCTTCTCTGGACCGCTCCCAAACGAGTATAATTTCTTCAGCTCTCTCTAGGTTAAGAGCATCCCGTTCATCAAGCAATTTAAGTCGTAGTTCCTTTTCAGGGCATTTCCTCACTACTTGGTCTTTTATGTGTCTGTCTACTTCTTCTGTCACAAAACCACATAACTTGGCTTGTTGACAAAGCCTTACAATAAACGCTTCCATCGTCTCACCCTGCACAGGATACATCTCTTGAAACTTTATAGTCTCAAAAGTCACATTCCCTTGCACGGAAAACTTATCATTTAGCATTTTAATAGCGACTAAATACTCATCTTCCGCTTGTTGACCTACTTGAGCAGCAGGTACTGTTAGTGTCTCAAAAATATCCTGCACATCGGGGCCTGCGTAATGTAACAATGCTGCCTTTTTTCTGGCTGCCTCAGTTATGCATCTTGAGTCCATGTAAAACTGGAATGCCCTCAGCCACTTTCTCCATCTTTTGGCTCTAGTGGATTTATCACCGTGAGGATTAAATCTGGGAAGTTCTCTTTCTTTCTCCATCTTACTTAGCCACTTAACTGGTACCACGTGAGTGAGTTTTATGCTAACTCCTCATTAAATACTTCAACAGCATTTAAGCTGCTTTTGAGTCCTCTAATCGATCACTTCACAACATTTAAGTAATTACGTGATACATCCTCTACCTCGCCAAAATTGTAGCGATCCTTACTAAAAAACTTCCCAGTTATACCCAGTTAAGACATGACATCTCGCCATCTTTATTGAACCTCCTTTGTTACACTTTGTAACTCATATCGAAATATCACAGAGTTGCCAACACATAAATATAGGACACTACATTTACAACCCTTTATTTTAAATACAGTTCTCATTTTTTTTAAATTTATCTCTTTCCCATCACTACAGCCCCCACTATCATTGAAGCTTCCAACACTTTGTTTATGCTTCCTGTTCCTTTTGTTGCTGGTGATTGAGCTTGCAGTTGATGTATACCCTTCTTTTCCACACGTTTAGCTGAGCATAGTTCCATGACCCTTTGCATCAAGCATTTTAGGACAAACTCTTGCATTAGGTCCCTTTTGATGATATGCATCACACTCACATTGGACCCGATAATCGTGGGAGCTTTTTGAGCACTTGAAATTCTTGACATGAAATCCTTCAACTGCCTGCTGTCCCTCTTTATATTAATTTTGCTTTCCTCAGGTCTAAGGATAGGTATTCGGTTCCTCACGGACAGCTTGAAGTCCCTGGTAAAGTTGTAAGCACAGTTTGTATTCTTTGGACTGGCCCATGCAATAAGGGCACAGGTTCTACCTGAGAAAGTCTCTTGTCCATATTTATAGAATCCATGATGGTTGACTACTTCTTTGTCAATATATTTACATACCGGCATTTTGTCATCCATCTCCATTCTCACAAGAGACTTAACCTTAATGAGTTGTTGGTTTTCATCTCTCACCACAGTAGCAGTCTTCAAATTATCCCACTCATCTTGGGCACTCTTCAGCTGGCCGGCACTTTTTTTTACACTGCTTTTGCAAGGAATGCAAGGGCTTTCGTGGTTGCACTTTTCTCCTCTGTTTTGCAATCTTCTAATTCTTACTCAGTACTGCCTTCGTCAACTGCCTCCCATAGCCTCTATGTTCTATCAAGAAATGACTGCACTAGACAGGACCAAGCGTAATAATTTTCTGTCCTAAGTTTGGTAATTGACAGCCTTGATATAGCCATTTCTCACTGCCCAAAGTTGACTTTTCTCACCTCAAGGAGAATTTTCTCTGGTTACAAAAACGGTGATGTCTTTGCATCCGACGCCCTGGGCCCATTAACTGGTGTTTATTCACTTTTCAAATTACAAAATAGGGACACACATGTTCAAAGTGCAACATGAGACATGACCTCTCATCTTGTAGTTTTTAGCAAGCATTCTGGGTACTCATGGTAAAAAGGAACAAAAAAACAACCAAAATAATTATGATAACATATTTGTGAACTAGTTGAACCAAAACTTTTCATACATTTTGGACGAAAACTTTCCCTGAATTCAACACGGTTGACTGCAGAATTTCATTCAATCCTCTCCCTTACAAACTCCATAATTCGTCTGTAGTTCTTCTGTTTTATGTTCTGTTTTAGTTTAAGTCTTCATGATAGTAATTCATATGGATCTCTCACTCCTTACACCTCATGTCTGATCCTATCTGTTCATTTGATTTTCAGTGTCCTTCTCCTCTGCCAAGTTTTGTAGGCATCTGTTCTTTTTAGCTTTCCTATGGTCCATTTCTCAGACCAGTGTGGAAAAACACTACATAAAAAGGTATTCAATTACACAAAAATTTTCCTTACTTAAACGATCAGCTGTTTTTTTCTTAATGAATGCCTTCGTTGCTTGAGCCCATCTCACTTTTTCCATTCATATTATACAATTTATGTGAGCAGAGGTAGGTTAAACATTCCTCCTCAGTAACCACTTCTCCTTGTTGTTTAATGTCCCCCTTCAGCTTCTCTCTTTCTCATGAAGGATAATTACTTTTTTCAATATTCATGATGGATCCTTATTGTACTAGATGTACTGTGTTAAAAGCTGCTTGCAGGTTTCCTGAATTTAATGCTACAGCTGCAATGTCATCAGCAGAACTAAGCATGTTATTTTCATCTCCCTTCATCTTGATTCCTATTATTCCCTTTTCATGAGCCTCTCTGGCTGACTATTTCAGTGGGTAAATTGGAAAGTGCTGGAGAAAGAATGCTTTTTTTCAGTTTATATTTTCTTTTCTGTCAGTTCTTCATTCTTATCATAGTAATTTGGTTCCTATAAAGCTGAACTTGCAAGATATAGCCTTTTCAGATATCTTTGTTGCACCATTTTTTTTTTGCAAAAAAGCTGTGAATTCTGGATGAGGTTGGTTATATTTTGCTGGCTTAGGAATTCTTCCCAATATAGTGGCCCTATTCTTCCTCTCCGTTCTTCAAGTTGCTGCTCCAGATTTTTTTGTATCTTGCTATTCTCCATCCTGAATCTGATGCTCTTCTCATGCCGCCAGATGAGAAGTCTCTTCCTCATCTAGTTTATCAATTTAATTTGAAAATCTTCTAACGGTGCATAGTTCCAGTTACTTAGCCTTGCACAGAAAAATATTTTTCTGAAAGGAAAAATTTCTGGCCCGAAATGCTCTCCTACTCCAAGGACCTCATAGTTGGTTCCATCTGATTCTCTCAGGATACCCAATGAAAATACCTGTTGGCTCTCACATCATGTTTTGACCTCTCATCAGTACTTGCCTTTCCAAAACATCCAATGACAAATTGTGCTTAGACACATTCTTCTTTCTTCAGCTCCTTTGCACTTCAAAGATGGAGGGAAGTTTTTCAATGAACTGTAATGGCTGGGCCCCAGTTCCTTGCACCTGATGTAGTGGAAAGTGTCTCATGTCTATAAACTGTATGGTAGTCCAGATTCTAAAAGCAAGCGTCGTGTTATGGCCATCAAGGTGTGAAAACTTTCTTCTTTCCCTGTCTTCATATTTAGCTTCATGTATCCTTCCCACATACTCTCTAATAATATCATTTTGTAACTCCTAGAAATTCTTTTCAAACAATGCCTGAACACAAGCAAAATTTCTGCAACTGATGGAGAATATCAATCTTTTTCTGTAACTGCTGAACTGGCTCCTTTGATTAGAAATCATAGTATAAAGGTGGCAAAATATTCACTACCATCCTAAAATTTTGAATTGATTTTCCAATAAGTCTGAGTGAACCAGATCCAGTGTTTCTTTGTTATCTTTTCATTAAAATTTCCAGAAAATTTCTAATCACATATTCAACTTTCCTAAAATGCAGCTGCAGTTCTCTTATTTCTATAAATGCCTGGAAAGGTTGCACCATCCTGACTTGGCCCGACCACTGTAAATTCTGTGTCTGGTTTCCCTGAAAAATGCTCATCTCCAGTAGATACACCATCTATAGTTGGTAAAACTTCAAGAATCCCTCATATAACTTTCCTCGGTCATTTAATTCTATGGCTTGGCCTCTGTTAAACCTTACATCAAACTTCTGATCATTCAAAGCTCCTTTTATAGTCATGTGCAAGGTCTGGTACATTTAGTATAACAATGGTACCTCCTCCTTCAGTTGCATCTTGAGTGTTCCGCATCCATGAACTTCTACTGATATTCCATTTGCAACTACAGCCTCATTGATAATCTCAATGAAATTTTCAAGCAGTTCTACTTAGGAATACAACTGCTTTGTGGAACCTGATTGAGGATAACTTTTAGGATTATCTGGTCTTTCACTGCTGCTCTTAAAACTCAGCTCGATGAAATCCCTAAATACCACTGGATTCACTCATTTATTTTCTTATTCTCTTCTCTTTCTCAATCTCTCTTATCTCTATGCACATTCCTACATAAATCCTCATTTATAGGATTGCAGGTGTTTCTAGTAATGTGATATCCTCCCTTCTTCAACTCTTTGGGTGCGGCATGACATGATATCACGTCATGGTATTTTTACACTGGCACTGATGACGTGTTATCACGTCCTGGGTGTTGTGAGTGTTCCAGCTTTCACTAGGCACTCTAGCGCCTAGTGAAAGCTGGAGCACTTATGGTACCCTTGACGTGATATCATGTCTTCAGTACCAGCGTAAAGGCAACCATGAACTGCTATCAAGTCATGCCGCACTCAAAGGGTTAAATATTAACAAACTATTTATTCAAAATTTTTCCTTTAATCATCACCCTCAAGTGAGGATGATGAATATTCAGGGTAAGGATGATGGTTTATGAAACCTGGACCTGATTCTAGCATAGTCAGTAAATGGATATCTGATACTAGCATAATCAGTAAAATCTTCGCGTCTGAATTTTTCTGTTTCTTTGAGACTTCCAACTCATCGATTGGTATTTGAACTTGATCCCCATCTTCATCTTCTTTGAAATAACCTGGCAATATTGCTTCCCACAATCTTCTCTGTTTGAGTAACACCTGGATTCTCACGCTCCAACTGTCCCAGTTTTCCTCCATCAACATGGGAAATTTCAAACTGTCCAATCCTAATGCATTCATATTCAAATGACAGAACAACACAAAAAATGAATAAGAGCAACGTGCTCCTTATCGCTGACCCAAAACTTAAGCGTCCACAAAATACCAATCACACAACATTCTCCATGACACTCAATTGAGCGAATCTGGGCAATCTGGACCCATAACCTTTTAATTTATTCTGTAAGGGCAATGGAATTATTGGGTTCAAGACAGCAAGAAGAAATCACTGACTTTTTGGATGCTCAACCAACGGCAACGACTGTCATTTATTTTGACGTCATACAAAAAATACATTTATGAAAAATTTATGAACACACACACAAGACAGATATTTAACACAAATTCAGGCTGGTAAACTTTTTTGTTTCCATTTATATCTTACATTGAATCATTGTGAAGTGATTGATTATTTCAACTGAGCACTTTATGATGAAATGCAAATTTCAGCTTTTTTTATTACTGTCTTGTGAATAATTTTTGTCATAACTATGTCATTCAATCCTAAGATTGGTGGATTGCAGCCCTCCATTATACCCTGTCCCATGTTGACCGATTCATGCCACACTATTTCCAATGATTCAGATGCCATTTAACAAAGTCCATTTATTTGTCCCTGACTGTTACTGTTGGGTTTCTTTCTTTTATTTTTGTATATTGTTCTTCATAAAGTCGATGTCTCCAAAAGTGTAGCATATCCATATCGACCTCGTCAACCTGATATTCCTCCATATGTTTTTCCTCTATTCTTTTGTACACTATCTTATTTCTTTTCCTTCCCATCCATCTGATGATCTGAATTTGCTAAGTACAACGTTTTGAAAGCTGCTAATTTTCTTCTGTTCCAGCTTTCAATTGAGGTCCACATCTCTGAGAACGTAACTCAGCACTCAAATTGAATTGTTTCAGTTACTGCTTCCTTTTTGGTAACTTCATCAATTTTTAGCAGATGGGTTGTTTATTTTCAGCATGAATTTTCTCTTGGTTTGAGGTATTATTTGCACAATTGTCCATTGAACTTCTTTGTTCCCTTGTCATGCTGCTTGCAAAGCTGGCGAGGTATTCAACTTGTTCTAGCTCTTCTCCTTTTAGTGTTATGTCTCCTTCAGTTTCTATCATCCACACGCAAGGATTTTGGTATTTCTTTCCTCGTTGTCTTCATGCTGTATCCTTGTAGTACATACTCGATCTGTTAGGTTCATGGATGCTTGCAGGTCTTCTGGCTTCTCTGCCATAACTGTAATAGCAGTTACAAAGCATCAAGCATGTTGATTTCTTTCTCATTCACTTTAATTCCTTTATTTGCCATTTCATGGGTTGCTTTAGCAAACAGTGTGTTGAAATGTGCTGTTAAAAGGTTCTACCCTCATCTTACCCCTTTGTTTATTTTAACTTCTTTTTTATCTTCTGCCCTTTAATCTTACTGTAGAGTCTTAGTAGGTGTAGAGTTAGTCGATTTTTCATCTGTCATTATCATAAATTCATATTCTTTCAAGCAATTTAAACTATATTTTCCATTACAGGTTGTCAAAGGCTTCTGAGTCAATGAATGATACATTGCAGTTTCTTAATTTTCTTTCTTTGAAGCTTCTTTCTTTGCTAGATTTGCTGGGAGAGTTCTTTGAGAGAGTATGACCTTTCTGGTTCCTCTCCTCTTTCTAAATCTGAATTGGTCGTCTGTGTCATGTTCCTCAATTTTCTACTCTATCCTTTGGCTAGTTATTTGTATTAGTATTTTGAATGATTGTGACAGTAAATTCTGAGAGGTGAATGATGTCATATTTCTTGGTCCTCATAGTTGAAGCTGCAAAGATTATTTTCCTCATAGTCCTGCTCTCTCTTTGACTCTTGTATCATCTTTTCTTTTTTATGACTATCCAATGATGATGCCTGTATACAGACTGAGTCATCAAGTGCCTGATGATTTTTAGTTTTTGTGCTCTGGCTGTCTTGTTTTTCTTCAACTCTTCCACATTCATCTACCTTTTTTTACTTTTTGAAAGAAGCTATAATGTGATTGAAATGACATTGATGCCATTTTACAGAGCTTCACCTCCTATATTTAAATCCAAGGTCCAATGAATAATCTACAGAACATTCCCCTTCAGTAAATAATATCCCACTCTTTGTCAGCATTGTCGGCTCTTCAAGTATTTTCTCTCTTAACCAGTTCTTCATGATTATTCAGATACATCTTGCTCCACTCAAGTTTGTCAACTCTTTTCTCTAGGTCCACGAATGTGACATACAGTGGCTTGTTCACATGAATTGTTTTCTCCACCATTATTTTTCTCAAACAATGTGTGGACTCCGTGGTACCTCTATTCTTTCTAAATCCAAATTGGTTTTCTGAGAGGTTGTCATCAATGTTCCTTTTCCATCCTTTGGCTTATTATTTGTGTACATTTTTTTGATGCATGTGGCATTAGATTCAAGGTTTGGTGCTTCTCAAACCTCTCAGTCCTTGTCTTCCACTTTGGTAGCTAACTTTGATTATTTCAGACAGGTTTTCCTTGGCTTAACTTTGAAGTGCTTTGATGATTTCTCCATTTATATTGTCTGCTTCAGATTTTTTTTTCATGAGGTCTATTATGCCTCTGTCAAATTTGCTCCTCAGTATGTGTGGACTCTGGTCTTCCCCATCACCTTCGCTCTCATCTTTCATTAGGTTTTCTTCCTGCAGTGTTAGCCCCTGATATAGTTCTTGGATGTATTGTTTCCATCTATTCCCTATGTCTTCACCCTTTATCCTTATGTTACTGTTTTCATCCCTATTGCTGTTGCTTCTCATCTTTGCGTCTTCACTAGCTTATATACTGTTTTGGTCTTACAATTTTTCTTGTTTCCGTTGAATTCCTTGCTGCAGCTTTTTTTACAGTTATCCCAAGCATTCTTGATTGACTTGGTTCCTGAGCTTCTTACAGTGTGTGCCTCACCTTTGGTTCTGGGGTTTTTGTATTTTCTTCTTTCTTCTATTAGTTTCCTAATCTCCTTCATCATCCGTGGCTTCTACATACCAGCCCTCTTGGTCACCATTTGCTTTTCTGCTACTTCTGTTATTGCCCTCTTCTGTTCATCCTATTTTTCTCTATAGTCTTTATTCTTCATTTTCTAGTTTCTTGACAACAGCTGCAGCCAATCTTTCTCTATTCCCTTCTTCAGCCAGTATTTTTGTGTCCCATCTTGGTTTATGTTTTATATTCTTAATTCTCTTGTATCAATGGTGGCTCTCCATGGCTATTAGGTTGTGGTCACTGTTTATAACTGCTCTGGGATAGCTTTTGCACTGCTTTCCTTAGTTCTTGTATCTGACTATGACAAGTATGTAATCTATTTGGTATCAGGAAATATCACCAGGCATCTACCATGTGTACCTCCTATGTTGATGCTGCTTGAAGTTTGTGTTAGCTACTATCTATTATTAGCTAGCTACTACTACTCCCTCATTGCAGATATATATGGGATATGTTATACAATTTCCACAAGAAATTGACTTCATTACATATTTGGGAATATGCAGAACATTGAACAACTATGGAGGCATTACACAGATTACTATAATTATTAGTATTTATTTTTCTTGCTTCAGTTTACTTCAATCATCTTATTCTTATTGCATATCTTAGGCATTATGCCTGTTATGACATTCTTTAGTCCCGGTCTATCCATCTCTTTCATTGACATCCCTGGGATCTTTTGCTCCTTCTCTTATATTTTACATTAGTTTTGCTATTTTCTCCTTGTCCATTCTTTCTAAGAGTTCTCTCCAACTTTTTCACTAATCATGTATCATTTTATTGATAATTTTCATTCTGCATTCTTGCCTTGTGTTGGTATTTTGTTTTCTATCTGTTCATGTTTGGCCATCGGTTCATAAGAATTTCATTTCTGACATTTGAAATGTTTGTTCATTTGCTTTTATGAGTGTCCAGTTCTTGCTGGCATTTATTATATAAGGAAATGTCATTGTTTTATAAAATTTCACTAAGATGCAGATAACCAGCTTTCAATTCTCATTAGAAGCAATTTAGGTCTCTTAATGATCAAGGAAAAATTACGTTTTAAACCTGTCTCTACCACTAGCTGCACCCAAACAGCTGTGCTGGGGTTTCTCGTTCCCATCTTATTGGGTTTTTCTGATCATTTTTATAACTCATATTTTTATAACATAAACCTTTATTCTAGCATACTTTCATGGGTTGTGTTCAATAATTAAACTAATTTTCCTTTCCCCGGTGACTTCCTCCAATGTACACAATTTTTATTTTGTTTCATTTTCAGGATTTTAAGTCATGGGAAGCCCACCCTTGGAGAGGAAGAAGGCCTTGCCAAAATCATCCCTGGGATGTGTTTGGATTCTTTCTGTGCAAAATGCCTCCGAGATATACAACTGTCTTATCATGAATTGGCTGGATGCAAGCACCTAATCACAGCACAGACCAGAAATTTAGTTGTGGAACAACCATGATGGCTCTTTCGCCTTCATTGTCCCTATGTTATATCTCGCTGACTACACTCCAACACACCAGATGGCTGCTGAAAGTTTGGTGGGAAGTAGAGTACAAGTCTTGTTTCTCAACTAGAAACTGGACCAATCAATGTATCAACCAAGTACAAAATAAAAATTTTTTCTAAGACCCTACTCAAATTTTAATTACCAAAGTTTCAACGCTGAACAGAAAACCCTAAATATTAAGTTGGACTTATAATAATATTTTGAGGCAATTTTATTGCAAAATTTTGAAAATTTTGCTGAATTTGCTGAAAATTCAGCTAATATTTTTAAAATCACCTAGCTTCTCTCCTTTCGTGCTTGTTTTAAAAGACCATTATATTGAAGTAATCCAGTTGTGAAATTATTCTAAGTCCAAAATGTAAATAGTTAAATGGTATTTGATAGGAAAGGGAGCTGACAAAATAGCATAAATGCAACTGTTCAAGGTCAAAAATTTATTTTTTACCAATAAAGTTATCAAGAAAAGACATTACCAGGAACAAAAATTATATAAAAATCTTCCTAAAGCAGTGAAAAACATTTAAAAATGCATGCTGACATCCAAATTTATTGGTGTGAATGCCTACAGTACATGCAATTGAAAATGTTTAAAAAAAATTGCTTCAACTCTTAGTTGTTGAGGTACTCCAATTGCATATGTATAGTTGAAGGCCTTGGACGATGTCCAACTTGAAAAGAAACTTGCAATGATGTACCATTGGAGGTCCTAGCTTGGATGACTCTGCAATTGATGATCAAGGTACACCTATTCAGCACCTGTGAAGAGAATATTAGTGTGTTCAAAAAAGCAATTCATTATATACTCTTACAATTTACACCACTTGCAATCAGCTTAAAACAAAAATCGGCTAAAATAATGGAGAAATCTCAATGTTGCACCAATTGATAACATGGAAAAAACTGAAAAACCAGATGACAAGACAATAGGAACATCAAGTTATTCTGATAGTCACATGGTAAACGACTATCACACTAACTTCAGCAATGATAAAATGCAGCAATAACAAGTCAAATTGATATGACAATTGTTCAAATTAAATTTCATTTAATTGTATGTTGATCACAAAATATTTCTTAGACTTAAAAGACATGTATTGGAACTTGGGACCAAATCCAACATTCATTAAGATATTCCTTATTATTTCAGAGGAATTGGAAGTTCACTAAAAAAAATGTCTTTCCCTACATTATTTATGGAAGAGCAATCATCAAACTGCCATGGGACATCAATTTTAGTGTGAATCGCTAAATGAATTAAGGAATCTCTGATCTGCTTATTAAAATCCATCAACAACTTAAAGAAACTGAATGAGCAAGCCAAAGTATCCTCCTTATCCTGAATTATTGGAAATAATGATGTACTGCTACCCATTAGCCCAATCACATGTAACTAATATAACTAGATGCAAATATTTAGCCATGGTATGTAGCCTTTTCACAGGATAGACTAAAAAAAACAATCAAGACAGGACTCAACTGTTTCAATCTCTAAGTTGAAGTATTGTACAATGTCATGTGAAAGGACTTAATTAGGGCGAATGGTTAAAAGTTTTAACTTCTTCCCTAAGAACGTAAAATTCCCACTCGAAATTTTGCGCTTGCATACATCCATCTTGTTACTAACAAGTTAAGGAGTATTCCTTTAGTCCATTATGGTGCAGAAAATATTACCAAAATCTCATTGTTTCAGTAAGCACAGCAGCTGGAGGCTAGATAGCTTAGCATTGAATGGCTTACTTCAAACTCCCTAGAAAACCTTTAAGAGCAGTTTAATTCCTACCTATCATGTCATTCAATATCTTAGCTGAATGATGAAGCAAAGATTAACTGCCACCTTGAAATAGTATTTGGGAATTTAAAAAATGAGGGAAAATTTTTAATTATAATGCTAAATATTTTCAATCAATTTATTGAATACCTCAAGAATTACACTGATAAAAACATTACATTAATTTCATCCAGAAGAGCACCACAAGAATCACCCTGAAAAAAGACCATTTCTAGAAATTTTGTATATCCATAAAATACAAAATGCAAGAAAAACAGGATTGCCCCCTTCAGCCAGGAAAATAATTTTGAACCACTATTTACCATTGCTTTGAGAAGTTTTATGTCATCAAAGAGTTATTCAATTTAAGAAGTCCATTTGAATGAAATGGGAATTTTTTTATGTGAAGTCTATATTGTACATGGATATGAGTTCCTCTGAATGATGCAGGGAAGATTGGTACACCGCATTTGGCATTGCTAGGCAGAAATTGTATCAAGAATCTGCAAATGTGTTCACGCTATCTTTTTAAGTTAGCCCATATTCAAAATCAGAGCCAGTCATATTTGAGAGGAATTCCTTTGGCTTCTGCCACCAAATACACTCTTTGCTACTGCCATCCAGGGCCAGTTTCATGCAATGGCCAGATAGGTCTGGGCATAGTGCACGAAGAGGAAAGGGGACAAGCAATAAATGATTTAAGATTTTCCTGGTGTATTATATTTAAATATCTTTCTCGGTCTTCGCACAGGGTAATGTTTTCATAATCCACCGACGTTTCAGAAAACTACTTGTTTTCCATTTTCAAGGCACGTGTTATTCCCGCCGTGGCCTATGAGTCCTAACACTGAGTGTTATAGTGGTCATGGCGGAAATAACATGTGCCGTGAAAATGGAAAACAAGTCTTTTTCCGAAACGTCGGCAGATAATGAAAACATTACCCAGTGCGAAGCCCGAGAAAGATATTTAAAGGGACAAGCAATATTATATTTTTCTTATTATATACATTTCATTATCATGTAAAGTTGAATTAGTACAAATGAAACCCAGAGTATTTAACAAGGGCAAAAAAGTTCATTAAAACTAAAAACACCGAAAGTTGTGTTCATATGTGAGGAGCGTGGAAGGGGAGGAGCGATGAAAATTCACTTGCTCATGAGCTCTGCCACCTGTAAATCCAGTCCTACCATTTTTACGTTAAAGGGGCTTATAGCTTAATGGAACTGTTATACCAGCGATATAGGAAATTATGCAAGTTTTGCAGCCGAGTACTTCTTGTGATTTCCAAATCATAACCTAAGGCAAAATTGACTTTCAGCAAATTTATCTAGTTAACACATCAGTGGCCATTAGGCAAAATATTCAACATACTTGTTTTAATATCAAAACAATGGTGAATTGGTAAAAGTATCTGCATGTTTGCCATTTCAGGAAGTTCCAGAGACGAGTCAAAAGAAATACCACATTCCACCTTATAACATTTTACCACCCATGGGATAAGATCATAGAGCCTAAGGGCACTTGAAAAGCGGATAGCAACATTTTTTCAATGGCAACCATGGTAATGAGCAACAATTTGTCAACCACAGCTACGTAACACCAAACAAATTAATCAAGAGTCTCCGTTGGGCATTGTTTGAGTGAAAAGAGTTTTTCAATCAGTGAGTGTCTCCATGGGTCAGTATTTAAGTAAGCACGAGTCTATATCGATCAGTGTTCCAATAAGGGAGAGGATCTGTGGGAACTGCAGATCAGAAAGGCACCAAGTAGACTGGCTAGAATCGGGAAACTTCAAATTATGATGGGGAGACCACAGGAACGAGGAGGAGTCGCAGATTGCAACACAGGGCATATTCAAGGGATAGCTGGTCTGTTTAAGTGTATGAGCCTTAAGATCCAATGTATAGTGAAGGATAAATTTTATGTGGTGAAAATTCTATGGTAAAGAAGTGTCAAACGTTGTGTGGAGGGATATTTATTTTATTGTATTGTGGTTTGCTATTTAGTTACCGCACTATAACTTGAGGGTATGCGTAAAAATCAGTCTCGATTCTAATATATATGACCAACTTAATAAAAGTATTTTATTTCAACAAAATAAAAATCAAATTTTAGCTACAACCTTTTGGCTGGCACTTAATGTTAATGAAAGTAGACTTAAATATGTAGATGCCATGAATATATTTTAAATTAACACTTTTATCATCCATAGGTGCCAACTGCAGCGCTATGAAAGTGAAGTACTCATGAGAAGTGGGGATGTACATAGACTTGAGGCGTTTGATATAATGGCATGGAGAAGGATAGAGGGGTAGAGCTGAGTGACAAGAAGGACAAATGAAGTGACAAATATTGGATATAGGTAGTCTGAGAGGAAAGGAAGTTAGTGGTAGAAGTTTGGAGGTGGCAGAAGAAATGGATGGAGGACATTTTGAAAAGAGGGAACCCAAGCAGCATCATATGTCATTTATGTGTCTAAAGGACATCAATATGATATCACTAACATCACTTTTATGTCTATATCCCGAAAGTGACAAGTGTGATATCATTTTAACATCTCTTGTCGATTACAATTTGACGTACCCACAAATGAGAAAAAAGTGATATCAAATAAAGATCTCTTGACGACTAATATTTGCTTTTAGAACAAATGAGGTAAAAGTCGCCAAAAACGTCTATGAATGATTATATTTTGTTTGATATGAAAATAAATAAGCGTCAGATAATTCACTTTACTGCTAAATAAATCTATAAAATTATAGAAAAGTGAACCTTACCTCACAAGAACATATTTTCCATTGAAAATCAACCTAAAGAGACGAAGTGAAGTAATGCGAACATTATATTTATTTCACATTCTAAAATTTTTTCACATTCATATAACCATTTACACTTTACAAGCAATATAAATTTATTTGGTTTGCTATCAAGCCCTCTTCTAATGCTTAATCCATTTGGAACTTGGTGCGTGACACCCCTTCGCTGAACGAATAATCGTTCCGTGCTTGTTTTAATGCTGGTTTGAGTGGCATCATGCACCAGCCACCGCGTGGTTTCGAGGGCGGCATTCCTGTATTGGCAGTGTAAGCATTTAGAACATTTTTTTCTACCGGCCTACGTGTGATTACGTTGTGAGAAACGTTCGAGTGAAAGTCTCGTGGACTCACAAGTCTGTATTTTCAGTGAAATGCATAGCCAAAGTGTTGATAGTGAGACATCATTAAGGGAGTCAGACATTCAGTCGAGATTAGTTCGTTGGGCCATGAAACAATATAACCCATGCGTCACTAAACGACTTGCTGGCATTAGAAGCCTTCACAATATATCTTCCAAAAGATGCTAGAACCTTAATAAAAACCTAAAATTTATGTTTTTTTCATGACAGGGTAATAAATCTATGGCTGCTTTAATACCACCACAGGGCAAATAAATGATTTATAATGACCAAAAAGTGATGTCAAAAAGATATCTATTGGTACCCTAAATGATATCACTGGCAAATGTCACTTTTGTACCACAAAATGTTATCATTTTTTATCAAAAAGTGATATCATCACATGATATCGTTTTGACAAATAAATGATTAATAATGGATATAAAAAGATGTCAAAAAGATATCGGGATGCTGCTTGGGAAAGGAGGGAAAATGAAATGATATGCTGGAAATTAGGATGTTAGAATAAGAACTATACAAAAACCTAACAATCCACTGGTAGAATGCCCAAATGTAATTATAATATATATCACTGCTGGCAAGTAATGGGAACTTGCTACATAATACAGAAAGAAATCATATGACAAGCGAGTCCATTATTTTTTTGGGAAACGTTAATAAGAATGCTGGTATGAATTGCAGGGAAAATTTGCTTTATAAATGGATGAATTCTGATTTTTTTCAAGTAATACATGCTTTTCTTCTGTTTTGAATAGCAGCAGTATGTGAAACTACCAAAATACAAATCAATGACTGTTTTCCGCCTAAATCCATGAAAACACTAACTTTGGTTTTCTCAGAAAGTGTTCTTACATTTAGGTTCATTATAAGAAAATTTTTAGCCAAGACCCTAATTACTATCTGCTGTGGATGAAGTCATTAGAAACCGGATTTTTTGCCAAAAATCAATTGTTCATCTAATAGAAGCTAAATGTGCTTGGTTGCTACCTACATCATTGGATGATCTTAGGTGTATCTGCCAGCAAGGGGAAAAACTCCCGAAAAGTGAAACCAGCCAAAGAATACACATCACCAGCATTCATGTAATATTCACTCTTGATAGATCAGATTTCCAACAAGTTTAAATAGGTATCGGAATGGCTGACAAAAGCAATAAAACGAGATACATTGCCAATTTCCAGAATCGTTCACCATTTACATAAAAGATTGAAACAAACAGAGCCACAGGTGGAGTATTAGGAGCTGTGAAGAATGCAATCGACACCCTAGTGGAAATCGTTCCAGAAACCAGCCGAGAATATGTGGTGCTTAAATGCCCTAAATCAAAAATGATATTTGTTTGCTCATACTACATGCCACCCATCACACGCCATGGCGCCACTTAAAAGTTGAACTAGAAACGAACGCCATCATGTTCAGGAATCTCAATAGAAATTTTACAATAGATGGAGATTTCAATATGTATCCCCTTTATTGACTGGAAGGCATAGAGAGTTTCACAACCGAGGGGGAGAGAGATCTGCGAGTAACTGCTGTACACGTAATCAAACACTACATCAGATAGCTACAATCCTAAACAGAGGGGACAATATTCTTGATTTATTGGCAATGGAGAACCTATGAGGAAGTGCTTGAGATTGTGGGCAAGAAAAGGAAACTACTTCATGAAATTCGAGATCGGCAGAGTATGTGGCTGTAGGAGGTAATAAGGGGTGAAGGGTTGCTAAAGAATATGATAGTGGGAAGGATGTTGAGCAAGCGGGGAAGAGGAAGAAAGAATTGGCCCCATGGAGAGGATGAAGACTGGTAGATCGTATGCTGAGGCGAAAAAGGCTGTACTAGAGGGAGATAGGGTCCTGAAAGTGTAGAGGACCGGGAGGAGATTCTCTGATATCAACACCTACCTTAACCGGTACAACACTATAAAGAAAAAGGGAAAAATGGCAAATAAACCACAAAGTGAGTAAGGTTGACACTGTTAGGGAATTATTGACCATTGGGTTGATAGAGCTAAGTTTTCTTAGAAAATTTAAAAAAATTTTAAGCAAAAATCGTTTCCAAAGAGCTGATTTTGAGGATTTCAAGTTAGATGCGGTGGTAACTTGAAAGCTTTTATTTCGATTTTGCATTCAGGATTGAGAAAAATTCATCCCAGAAAAAGGTACTGCGAACCACGATGGTACCTACGTTGCGGAAGTGAGAAAATCGTTAAGGCGACAGAAAGCATGCCACTTCAAGATGAACAGACTTAGTGTAGATTCGTCCGCAGATGATCACGAGTACACAACTGAAAAATCTAAAATGTCTAACGCCGCTACGAAGTTAGCGTTTCAAAATGCACTCGCAGATTTTAAAAGGGGAATCCTGGGTAACAGGTGTAATAGAACTCAACAGCATTTAGGTCTTGCTTAAGAGAAGTTCAAGACAAAAGATTTACAGCTAATCTACTATCCATAAAGGAGAAATATTAACAAACGTTTTATCAAAGTCGCGGAAAGCTGAAAAAACTCTATCCGCCCGTTCCTCCGGCCTGACCTCCGCCCCCTAATTTTCCGCCGACCTGTGATTGGCCTCCGCATTTCCGTCCGGCTGTAAAAAAATATTTCCTGAATCCTAGTAACTCACTTAAGCAGTCTGTAGCATTTATTCAGCAAAAATCCTGTGAAGTCTTTCCCACAGCTCCGAAGGATGACGTCTCCATGCGCTGCAGTTAATCTCGAGAGGAGCGAAGCCGAGATGTCGCTGAAAGAGATGGGTCAAGTATGAATCTACAAGCAATGAATCAATGTTAGTTTTGAAAAAAACTAGCCAGGGTAGGAACTAACATTAACATGAAAGAAAAAGTAATAATTTTCACAACCCTGGAAAAACCTCGAAAATTTATCATTTTGGAAGGCGACCAGCAACTAAGCTCATTTAAGCCATTAATTACAAGAGGGTGAGATGGTCAAGGATGAGTTAAGGGAATTGAGAGAGGGCGGAGAAGTACTCTCGCGCCGGCATTAGCCTTTGAGAAATATGCCTAGGTGCTCACAGCTTAACATTCTACTTGATGGACTAGGAAATTTAGTAGCGATACAGTTGGCAGTAGCCTGCGCGATACGTGTCATTTACAGAGGGTCTTGTGAAGGAAGTTTGGACGTTTAAGACGCTGAATGGAGAAGACTGCATATGAAAGGGAACTTTTAAACATAGATCTTTGACTAAAGGACGGTAAATTGTGGCAACATTACACCATATTGTTATTTCTAAAAAAACAAAGCTGGATCAAAATACGTCGATAATGATAGCATAGAGATGCCATCTGAGCAATAGGATAAAAGAGAAAGGAAAGCCAAGAAATTTGTGACCACCGGATTGAGCGTTTTGAATTGTAAACCAAGTTTTGCCACCTTGAGATCCATGGAAAGAGAAACTTAACCTGCCGGCGGAGTTTCTTCATAAAAAAGTACCTACTTCATGAAAAAATCTGCGTAACTGCCACCATATTTCGCTACCACTCTGGTGCGCATTGAGTGAACTCCACTATGCATACATCAAAGGACAGATGTCACCGAATTAAACCATCTTCGCTGGGAATCAAACGCTGGCAGCGCGTTGAAAGCTAGGACAAAGCAGAATTGAGATTTTTTTTGAAGGCCTAGGCCTTCAAAAAAAATCTCAATTCTGCCTTGGAAAACTTGGTAATGCACAGAATATTTCAGCCTTAATGAATCAATTAGCTCAGTAGAGGAAGATTTTTAAAATACGTACAGCTTATTATTAAACGCACGGCGAGTTATTAATTACTTACCGAATTCGACGATCAGAAAAGCTGCGTGCTATTCAAGATGACATGTTGCAGCGACTTATCATCGCGATCTAATCCTGAACTTATCGCCACCAGTTATCTTGGACTTCTTCAGAAGAAGAGTGCGGCGTTCGCACGAAGCCTCCAGGGGCGTGTGTGATGAAAACAATCTGACATTTCCAGAGTCCGCTGCTAGCCGTTGAATGCAGTACTAAAGGCAGTATAGCTGTCTTCATTCTCGTTGTTCATGAGTACGCCGACGTGCTGCATTGCCTTAGCTGGCTGGCATTTCGCTTGCGGCCCTCTGGGAACTAAAAAAGAAAAAGTCAAAAAAATTAGAAAAGTATGATATTTCACCAATTTTTGTAACACGGCGTATCATGCGAGGAGCTAAAGTTAAAACCAAACCAGGGCAGAAATGATTCTAAGAATGTGACAGGGATTAATTAAAAACCATTTATCCTCGCAAAAACATTTTAATAATTTAGCTTTCAAAATCTCTACTAAAAATGAAAAAAATACTCCACGAAACTTTTAGAAATTTTGCAACATTAAAGCACTCTTTACTCATGCATTGAAGAGTTGGAACCTATGGAGACACCTTCGTATAAACACCGCGGAAACCTCTGAACCAAAATTTCGCTAAGTTAAAAAATCATGATTGTTCTCAAATATAGTGACAAAAAACCGTAACAATTCAAGGTCGCTCATTCGGTTTCCTCTGCTATAGGATACTTTTGAAGAGTAAATTCAATATTTGTAAAAAATAATACGCGCAGTTGCTCTCAATTGACTGAACTCAAGGCAAAACATATGAAAAATTCTATTATTAAATAGAGTAATTACAATTCCAACATGAAATATGAAAGTATTTTAAAGACAAGGGGAAAACAAAGTTGTCACGCGTAACAGCAGGAGAATTTGGTACGCATAATTATTATTCCAGCTATCGCATCGCAAATTCTCTGTAATGCCTCTCACGCGCCTCTCTTCACGGGACTACTCCCATCAATGCATCAAATATTTTCCGCCTAACTCTCTGGAAGCAAGGTAGACTGTCAAAATCCGGCTTGAAAATAATACTATCAACCATGACACCGCATAACCTCTCAACATTTCTTTGAAACCCGCACTGTGAAATATCCACGAAGGTAGGAAAAGACGAAGTAGCCAACCAATCGGACGGCACCTGACCCCAGGCAGGTGTACAAACAGACACTGCGGAATATCACGACATTCCCTCTGACGATAGAAGAACCTTAAAATGTGCTTATCTTACATGATCCGGTAGGTACATATACAGTCTTCACTAACGTCGTGCGCCAGGAAAGAGGACCTTTCTTCGACGGACAATTTGACGAGATCTACGACACTATTCACACATACTCTGTAAGATTTAAAAATCGAACACTACATTAGCGCAAGCAATGAGAAAATGAATAAGTAACCCGGACTCGAAACAATTATCAAATGCTGAAATAATATACCTCGCGTTGAGAATTTTATTTCCTCGAAGTCTGAAATGGGTGCGGAATTTCACTTCGCCTGCGAGAGCTTAAGTCAATGAAGGTACGGATAACCTAAAATTTGATAATTAATAATTAGGTATCAAAGAAGGGCAAAACTCACAATTCTAATTCAGGACTGCAAACCATTGCTGCTTTTCCTCAGCAATTTAAGAATCTTCCTTGCCTTCACCTCGTTGGTCTTCAGCCCGAGTCGTCCGACCTCGATCGTGTCCGAGATTCAAGTGACCAACAAGTAACTTCACGTGACGAGTGAAGCCAAGAAGAAAGGAGGCATCTATTCAAACGGTCTCGTCCATTGGTCGGAGTTCATTTTCTATCAATAGATATGATTGGTTGGTAGGAGTACAACGTCTGTTTTGTCGTACGTCAGTGTGGGTAGATATTGAGACGTGCGGAGTCGAAATGGTGTGTGTAGTTGAGGGGAATGCTGGAATTGAATTGGGGGGGAACAGTTAAATTTTCCAACGACCTCAACCGCAGCTTAACGTGGTCTATGAAAAGAGGCATTTCATCAAGAATCTACGAGCGAATTTAAATTTCTGCTTTTTAGTCAAAATAGTCATACACGTATTAATTAACCGTACTTCTGACCGCTCTTCACAGCGGCGCTAATTTTCTCAAAGAAAATCGTGGGACAAATCTCACGCTATGTTATTGCATTAGCAGTGAGAGTAAGATCAAGTAATACAAGTTCCTTCGTAGCTTTGTGGTATTCCAGAGTACAGAAAATTTAATAATAATAATTTACAATACCACAACCTTAAAAAAACACACGACCCGGGTTTCAACGACGCTGACGATGACACACCCGGGTCGTGTGTTTTTTAAGTATGTGGTATTGTATATTATTATCATATGTGGTAGGTATATTATATTATCTCGTATGTGCTATCGTAAATCTTATCATTAAATTTTCTGAGAGTATGATCGATAATGAGTAATGTAATGTAAGTAATGAGAGTATGAGATAATGAGCTTTTGATTTCACTCGTAACGTTAAATTTCATTGCGCCGAACGTCAGCTTGAGAGCGACAGGAGACGTGTTCTATAATGGTGAGTGATTCATGCGGGAAAGCAAGTCATGTGGAGTGACCTGTCCACGTTTATTAAGGAACAATGAAACGCAAGCACCTAGTCCGGTCTACTTAGGGGAAAGGGTCGACGATTGAAAACATAAATTGCAGACAATTTCTTTCCATAATCTTACGCTCGTGATCGCTTCTACGGATAGATACGGGTGGAATTTCATATCGCGCTTGTTCTACAAGCTTAGATGAAGTATATTTCGCCCAGAATTATTTCTAGAGGACAAGTCTTACAAGGGCTTGGGAAATTCGTCCCGTTGTTTCATTCATTCATTGCCGGATGCACTTGAACGAAATCACATACTATGATGAAATGTACTCCAAGAACATTTTTTTAGACTAAATAAAAAATATAATTAAAATGCGCACTCAACGAACTTCGATTTTGGCTCCAGCCACCGTGAGCCTTCGAAGAAGTGCCAGCATCAAAAGTCGACTACATCAATCTACATCTACACACTACCCTGTGAGCCGCCGCATGGGCGTCTGGCAGGGGGTGTTAGGCCACCAGCCTTTTAAGGATGTAAGGGATAAGGTTTTGGGAGGATAAATGCTGACGTGTATTATGGAGGTGTATTTAGTGGAGCTCATTGTCAGTATTTTTTGTGATCGCTTATTGTGCGCGGAAAGAACGAGTTTTTGTAAACATCTGTTCGGCAATGTATCTCTCTCATTTTATCGCTTCTGTCAGACCTAGAGATGTAGTGAGGTATCATGATAATATTCTCTGTGCCTCTCTGAAACACACCAGTTCTGAATTTCTCAAGCAAGCTAAGCCTACCGTGTAGCCACCGAGTCTCTACGGGTTCCCAGCTTAATCCCTCCAAAAGTTGTGAAACCCTAATGTTTGCTCGTAGCAGTTTTTAACGAAACGTGCTGCTTTTCTTTGTATTTAATTATTTTTTGGTGGAATGGATACGGGTACAATTAAAATATTCAAATGACTAACAGTGATTTAGTGCGGGGATAACTCTCAATTGAAAATAATCTCGTGTAATTGGATTATGTATGAGATGGGAGTTTGTGGTGCGACATCTAGTTCTTACACCATATACATGTACGAAGTACCTCGCGAGCAGCCTCCAGGGCGTGCGCCACGGGATAACAACACACGAGACGTGTTGAATTCATGATCGAGCCACAGAGTATACTCTGTGATCGAGCCCTGTACGCTTTCGCGGGCGCTCAGAAAGGGCCACCATGCAGTCGGGAGAACAATGGTGGGATGAACCATATAACTAGGACAGTGCTGCGTTTCAAAAAAATATTTACATGTTTCACTGGAGAATGGATGCTGACAATGTTCAATAATGGTGACTGAATCACGCGGGAAAACAAGTCATGCGAAGTGTCCTGTCTACGAATTTTAATAAATAATGAAGCGCAAGCACCTAGTCCGGTCTACCAACGGAAAAGGGTCCATCATTGAAAATATAAATTGCAACTATTTTTCCCCGCAATTTTCTGGGGAAAAAATTATACAGTTAGCCTCTACTTTCAGCAAGTTCTTTCCTTAAACTTACACTTGTGAGCGCCTCTACGTGTATAAATTAGTACCTAAGCTGAATATCTTTCGAGAATTAGACTGCTCCAAACTTACCTTACGTAAGCTTCCAAACTTACGTAAGATATAAATATTGCCCTTCTATCAATCGGTTACGCAAAAATTCTCGATCGTGAAAAAAGTATCTGTACAGTGGAAGTTAGCAGGAATAAAACGAATCGTTTCAGGCATAACTTAGAAAAAAATACTGCGTATTTTCTTTGAAACAATCTGTCAATTTTCCCCTTTCTCTTAAACTTTATTTACCTGCCCAGGTTTCCGCGGTTAAGGACACCTTGAAAACTACGTTGAATAAAACTTAAGGTGTGGATAAACAAATACGATTGATGATTTCTCATATTGTACAAAGAAGTTAGCAAGGATTTGGGAAGCAGAGGGGGGCGAGATAAGGTGTGTTGTAATTTACAACGTACAGGTAACAGCAAGTTTCGAATACTCTGCACGTAAATTTTTCACACCTGAGCATTTATTCTTTTTCAAAATAAACGAACACTCGTAGTTTCTACAACATTATGTTAGTATGGCCACAGCATATAATGGTGATATTTCACATCTTGAGGTATTTGCAGGTTTTTGGTTACGCGGCATTACCGTAGTTCCATTAACTTTAGTAAAATAGGTATAAATTAATGAAAATACACTCTCACACGCCCTTGAGGTGGCCTGCACGGTATGGTTTACATGTAGATAAGCCGTTAATAAAAAATAAGATTCACCACCAGTCACAATCACTGTAGGTGGCCAGCAGGCTACTGCATTCCTACTTATGACTTTTTGTGTGTTCATATTCCTACAATCTGAGATTTTATAATTTTGACCCAACAGTAAACTATATCGACGTTAACTTGAAACTTTAATGTTATGATTCCTATGCTTTAACTTTGATACTTTCTTTCAGCATTCGTTGATTCGAGAAATTTCTTCGTCATCGGGGATGAACAAGGGGAAGAGGAGTATTTCCTAGACCTTGGCCCTAATCCCGTTCAGGGAAAAGTGCCTGCGGGTACAGAACACATGACACGCTCCATTTTCAAGCTTATCCTTGGTTTTATGAGCATTTACAGCACAGAAATGGAAGAAAATGGCGCATTGTTTTCGCCAAATTGAAGCCATTGACGTCAATCTGCCGACCCATTCTCTACACTAGAAAGATATAATGAAGCAAGTAGGTCCCCGTTAGACTCAAATCGCTTGGAATGCCAATTTAAATCGAAATGCGCTCTTCACCAGCGATGGCCATCGTCCCGTGGGTATCGGGGCTTGCTGAGAGTCGACTGGAGGTGCGGCAGGAGGAAGAGAGGGAAGTGTTAACAGAGAGGAAACAATCGCTCAAATTCCTTCAGAGTTAAAAGGCTTCCTCATGGTTGGTATCCTGTGGAGCCCGGTCTAAGCACTACATTATGTTAAAAATCTGTAAAATAATGATGGTAAAGAATTTTATTAAGATATGTTTTAACTAGCAAGTGAGTCCCAAAGGGTAAGAAAAGCCAAAAGAACACTGTTGGTCAAGTACGGCTCAACTATAAACTCCTGGCGTTGCGCAGTGGACGATTTCGAAGATGGGATACAAGAATTCAAAACCCTGCAAATCTGGGAGAAAGACTGTATATTTTGGAGGGTCAATAAAAACCTTTCTAAATGCGCGCTTCGAAAATTGAGATAATCACAACCTGCCATCCCGCTTCGAGTCGTCTTACGTAAAGCCATGGCGACGGGTGATTTTAAACACTGGTCTTACGTGTGTGTGCGTCGTATATTTTCCAGGAAGTAGTTTGGCTCCCGTCTCACAATCTCTCTCTCGATGCCTTTATCTCTTTCATTGTACATATCTCTTGTACTTCTACCTCCCCTGCATGCCGCACAGGCCTGCGACAGGAACTTAAACGGGAGGATAGCAGCTAATTCTCGCATTGAAGTTTGCCTATCCACACCGATTGGGTAGATTTAAACTCTTTGGTTGAATACAAGAAACCACGACAGAAGTTTTCTATAAGTATTCTACCGGTTAAGGTAGGTTGTGTTGAATGTCAGAGAATCTCCTCCGGGTTTTCTACACTTTCATGGGCCTATCTCCTTCTTTTATATCCTATTTCGCCTCATCATACGATCTGCCCTTCTTCATCCTATCCATAAAACCTTTTCTCCTTTTTCCTCTTCCCCGCTTGCCCAACATCCTTCCCCCTATCACATTATTCAGCAACCCTTCGCCCCTTTTTACATCCTCCAACCTCCTACTCTTCCGATCTTGGATTTCATTCAAAAGTTTCCTTTCCTCCCCTACCATCTCAAGCACTTCTTCGTTTGTCTTCCTCTCCATTCACCTCACCATATCCATCCTTCTCCACACCCACATCTCAAATGCTTCCAGCCTATTCTCGTCCTCTTTTCAAAGGGTCCACGCTTCTGCTCCGTACAATGCTACACTCCATATCAAGCCCGTTCTTCACATCCTTACCCAAGGACAAGTTTAATTTATCATTTTTTCCTATCGCAACTAGCGACTGCAGCAGAGCCAGGGAAAGGTGTCCATACAAAACAATTCTAATGCTCAGAAAACTTCATTAAAAAATATTGTATTAGTGGCCTAACATGCCCTTGAGGTGAATCGCGATACAAAGCTTAGCGCGAAAGTGAAAATTATGCGAGTAGGATGGAGGCAGAAAGTAAAAAAATATTTTAAAGTTGCTTTTATAAAAGTGACTTTCTCAGCGATCGAAAAAAAAGTAGTTATTGATGGTTTTAACTCTGATATGGTCGAAGTCACATCTGGTGTTCCTCAGGGAAGTGTGATCGGCCCTCTGTTATTCATAATTTATATCAATGACCTTAGTTCTAGAGTTAGCAGTAAATTAAGATTATTTGCAGACGATACAGTTATCTACCGTGAAATGAGCGAAGACGCGAACTTTGAAGCTCTGAAATCGGACTTTAACCACGTTCATTCGTAGTGCTAGGAGTGGGGGTTAGAATTAAACATCAGCAAATGCACCACAGTTCACTTCCTGTGAAATTTATCACAAAAATACCATACCTATACTGTGGGTGGAGTAAACATAAAATCTTCTGATACAGTAAAATATCTTGGAATTACCTTAACTTCTGATATATCGTGGGGATTACACATAAAAACACATGTGGCACAGAATTAAAGAAACCAGGTTTTGTTAAACGTATAATAGGAAGGTCCTCGGATGAAAAAGTAAAAGAGAGGTGCTACTTCGCTCTGGTTAGGCCACACCTCGAATACGCCGCGAGCATTTGGGACCCTGGTTGAATAGATTTAACCAAAAAAATTAATAAAATTCAAAGGAAAGCAGCGCGCTTCATTAAAAACTACTACGAGCGTACATATAGTGTCTCACAACTTTTAGAGGGCTTAAGGTGGGAGCCCCTAGAGACTCGGAGGCTACACGCTAGGCTTGGGTTGCTTGATTAATTCAAAACTGATATTTGTCAGAGCGACATAGAGAATATTATCATGACTCCTCACTACATCTCTAGGTCTGACAGACGTGATAAAATAAGAGATACACTGCCGAACATATAGGTACAAAAACTTGTTTTTTCCATGAACAATAAGCGACCACAATAAAAATTGAGCTCCACTAAATACACTCATATAATATATGTCACCATTTCATCTCCAAAAACTTACACCTTTACACAGCTGGTGACCTAACACTCCCTGCCACATGCCCATGTGGCCGCTCGCAGGGTATTATGTAGATGTAGATCTTAGCCTCGCCATGTATTGTGAGGGTCTTTGAGGAGGGTACTGAAAAAGAATAAAACAATTTACTATGGACATAGACAAACTATAAATGATTACAAAATATGCAGGAAATAGAATAATTGAACAAGCTAGGTAGGCAGAATTCAAGGAAGGCAGAATATTAAAAAAAATGGAGAAAACTAGAGATAAAAAATGCAGTAGGTAGAGATTCAAGGGACACTTTTATTCAATAACCAAGGAATATGGAAAAGACTAGGCATTTTATAGACCATTAAGTTTATTTTAAACCATTTTAATAAACCATTTTAGACCATTTAAAATTTGTTTTGGTACATCTGTTCTCATCATCATCATTGATCGTTCAATCCTAAGATTAGTTGACTGCAGCCCTCCTCCATTTCCTATCTAATGTTCCCT
Organism: Ceriagrion tenellum; assembly: GCA_963169105.1. Taxonomy (NCBI): domain Eukaryota; kingdom Metazoa; phylum Arthropoda; class Insecta; order Odonata; family Coenagrionidae; genus Ceriagrion; species Ceriagrion tenellum. The sequence goes on from OY720640.1 coordinate 47,452,653, forward strand.
TACCTCCTGGTATTCCTTCCTGTGTACTTTCCTCTTTACTTGGTCCATGAACTTATTCCTGGGTCTTCCTCTGGGGACTTTGCCGCTATTTTACCTTCAATTATGTTCTTCACAAACCCATTGTCTCTCCAGGTGTGTCCAATCCATCTTGTTCTTCTTTTCTGTATGGTGTTCCATATGGTCCTTTCCTCTTCTACTCTTCTGTACACTTCATCATTTCTCATTTCTGTTTCTTTAAATCATTTTATTACATACAACACTGAAGGGTAGTTGAAAGTTCATTTATTTTTTTCTAATTCTGTGGTGACAACTAAGCCATCTTTAATGCCATGCTGCGTTTAAGTTGGAAAATACAGTATAAGCTGTTTAAATGCATGCAATAATTAAGTTACATGTAATACATATTGTTCACTTGTCCAGCATATGATTTCAGCCACTTTGGAGATTAGGGTTATTGCAAAGAGAAGATAATGTGTGAGATGTGAAAGATATACCATAGTATTTTGAGCTAAGGTTTAAAGCATCAAATGTCTAATTCCCAATCCTCCAGTTTGACCCCCTAATTTTGCTTTTTTGGTTCTAAAAAATCTAACTATACATAAATATATCTTGCATCTCATGGAAATATATAGGGATGGAAAACTAATGTTTGATCGTAATATGCATCTTTATTTTGATTTGAAGTTTTGTACATCAACGATAAATAATATCGAAAGAACATTGTAATGCATGCAACACAAATGCTAATAATGCTTTAATGACAATGTCATACAAGGAATGAGCTTTAACAATCATATAAATATACACTGATAGACAGTTGGTTATCAGGCATTATGCCAGAAAGATTACACATCAATCAAATGAGAAAAAGCTGATGACACAAGATGAGCACTTGCCACCAAAACGTTTTCGCTTAAATAGAATTGTATATTGAATGAAACAGTGAGTGACTCTCAGCAACATTGCTTTAAATAGTTAAGCAGCTTACCTCCAAATGCACAATTGGCAACATTACATTTCTCTTTGATTACTGAAGGAGAATGATTGTTTTACCATAATTTTATAAAGTAAGCTATTTTCCTTGGACTTGAGTGAATATGGTAGCTCCTGTATTGCTGCCTTATCAAAGGATAACTTGATGCCAGAAATTAGGTATGGCAAGCAGAAAAAAATCTGAGTTCATGAGCAGTTATTTACATCAATAAAATACGAGCACATTTTCTTACATAATATATTTCCTATATTATACAGATGGTTTCTAAATTAACAATGAAAATGGAAATAAAATAAAAGGTTGGCACATAAAGCAATGAAATAAAATGTAATTGTTCAAATATAGGCCATCAATTTTTGGCACAACTGAATGAATGAAACCTGAGAGGTGGGCTTCATTTCTTGGGTGATAAATAAGATTTTAAGATTGGACTGCGATAACTATCTATTCATGCCTAAAATGATTACCCAATTTATGTGCACACAACAGAAAACAATAAATAATTCCATGATCATAAAAGAGAAGACTTTAAATGCAACAAGATGAATCACAAAAAGTATTTACACTTGCTATGCAACATTTTAATAAGATCCTTTTCAAAAAGCTAATGAGAATATAACAGAAATCACCCTGATGTCTGTCCCTTTTTGGATTCCAGACGATATCTTTCAGCAGATAGCTTTTCCAACTGTTCCCCATAAAATCCATTGAAGTCCAGTCTGAAAATAATGTAAGAAAAGTTAATGTGAGAAACATACTCATTAATAGTTTAAGAGAAAAATGGCATTTGAAAATGAATAATTTTTCCAATTTTTAGCACAATTTCAATTTCACATTTGAAGGTTTTCCAAAGAATTTGTCAACGGATACTCAATAATTTCACGTCTAAATTATGCCCTAAACCCACCCCCCTTACATGGTTGCAGGCCTATGTGGTGAAAGAGGGGTGCTGGGGTGGGGCAGTAAATCCCCCTAAATGACTATTTTCAATTGCAGAATTGGCATTTTTGAATGAGGAAAAGGCATAAATGCAATTTTCCAGAAAATGAGAAAGTGAAAATAGGTATAAGTGAGTGATGAGGAATGTTTTAAAAATGAAAATAAAAAAGTGGAAAACCACATGCAACGGAAAAAAGAGCATGGGACAGTGCTGTGAAGGTAGAAAACAAGTGGATTGTTGCTGCAGTCTACTTTAATAATCCCTTTTTCAGGATGCTGTGTTAAGTAGATAAGGTGTAATCAGTAGATATAGAAGATGGAATGTGCTATGTCATCCCAGGGTGCCTTCCCCATTCCTAAACCTGAAATAGTTATCATTCAAGCACTCATTCGCTCTTTTTCTCCAACTTCTAGTTTATATGTAATATGTATTCTAAGCACAACTTTCATTGAATTTTGGTTTTGAAACCATTTTGCTACACTCCTGATTTTTGGGATTCTGAGGCTTTATTTTTTGGTGCATGTGTATGTCACATAGTATTATTTTGTCACTTAAATTGACACTTGATAAAGATTCATTAAACAAACTCGCTGAAAAATTAAGATCCATACAATCCAAAATATGCTCACCTGTATAAGACATTGACGAGCTTCTCACTGTTGTTTACCCGCCCAAGTTCTGCAATTTTGTCTAAAAGGCCAACCAGCATTCCTGTAAACTCTAAGTCAAACCGTGAGATGCTCTGCTCAAAGCTGTCACTTTCACCCACCACGCGCTCAACAGCTGGAGAGTCTGGAGCAGAGGCTGAAGCTACAGCATTTCGGCCTGATAGTAGATGTAAAGAAGGCGCGGACATCTGATGGGAAAAATAGTAAGTTTACTTGATAATAATACTGATCATACCAAAAATATTCAGCCAGCAGTATTCCAACAACATGATACCAAAAACCCAAAGACCCAGAAGCCATCACAAAAAGTTTCTCCCTCAGCATGCTGAATGATTTATGAGAGTGCAACAGAAAGTCCGTGTAAATTTATGAATCTCAACTACAGAGCAAAATTAACTGGTGTCTATAGTTTTTTCTGACTTCACTCTTCATCTTAGGTGTACAATTAGGTTAAGGAATGGCAACCAAAGAAATGCTAGTTACAAATTAATACATTTTTTGGACAAAGCAGTTTACACACCAAATTTAGGAGCAGCAGCTCGATATGATGTAAAATAATCATACAGGGTCATTCTCAAACAAAATAACAAATGATGAAATAGTTGGTCCAGCCAACTTCAACAAGCCTCATGGCCATGAATCACCTCTAGACAATCACCTCTAGACATATACTTTCCTGCAATTTTTCACCTATCATGGATTAACTAAATTATTTTTTTTATTATTTTTGGATTCATGGATTAGCAGGGATGTGACTTGGTAAGAAAAAGGTACTGTAAGGTCACAGAACTGAAAATGTGTGGAATGCCATGGGAGCTTCAGAAAAGAAAAAAACTTCAAGACCAATTAAATAAAAAAAAATCAGGCACTGTTGGTCCACCCTTACGTGGGTTTGAACTGCGTTTGAAATTGTTGTGTTAATGTAGTACCAGGAGGAAATGACCTGGATGTGGATCTTTGGCACTGCACTTTAACTCTTTGTATTTGGATCTCTGTATCACCTAATGAAATATAAAATGGAGTAAATGAGTACCAAACAAATTTGATGTTTGCATTAGTAATTTTGTGCCTCTCAAGTATAGAACTATGAAAACAGAAACAGCTAGTTTTCATGTCTAACCAGACTGGAATTCTACGTTGAGAACCATTTAAAATTAAATGCTTGATTATAATTCCCTTCCCAGACTGACTCGTTTCACTTTCATCACCCAGTGAAAATGCTGAATTTACAGCATAGTAATTGGGTGTTTATGTTGAGGGACTACATCACTAATATTGATTTCCTTGAGATGAAAATGATGGATATGGAACCCATTACACAGCCATGCAATTTATTTTCATTGTCATGTCCTATAGAGCCACTACATAGCTCACAATAAATATCATCCTTATCAGCACACAATAATAAGATTTGCAGCCCTAATATCATTACATTCCATGGAAAAGATCATGACAACTCAACAGAATATTTATTCATTTTAAGCTGTTATTTCAATAGCTCTGAAATTGTTCAATATGCCACCCTGATAGACAATTTTAGTATTTTTGTAGAAGTTGAACCACAGGTCTTCCATTATATGGAAATATCTCTTTGCAAACTCATGAATTAAAATGTAAAAACATTTTTCCAAAGAAATCCAATTTTATAGACCCACAAGGATTACTACTACACTTATAGCATTCCCTTGAATGATTATTTTAACAAGACAGAAATCATAGCTTCAAGATGCTACTTGATTCTGATAATGGCGATTTCTACAAGAAGATTTGTTTCAGCAGATGAAATGGTCATAAACAACACAGATATATTACATTATGGCCACAATATACCTTTCACATGCAAACTGAAACCCCTGTAAGTATTAATTATCATTAGTATTTTAAAAAATCTTGGTTCAATAGGAAATACTAGAATAAGTGTATCACATTCAATTTTTAAAAGATGAATCTAGTACTAAATTTTCATTCATCAGAGCAAAAAAGATACATCAAATTCCTGTAGATAAAAAAATTAAGTGCAAAAGAAGTGAAAGTCACTAATCTAGGTTCTGTGTTTGTTTGAATCTGCTATTACGTGTGCTATATAACTGCCCCTTAAAATCACAATACCACAGTAAGCATATTTGTATATGCAACTGTGACTTTAATGAGCATATCACCTAAGAAAACTGTAATTACTAGGTAATGCTACAAACCTAAGCATTCCTGCATAACTAATACATGCGAATGATAATTAAAGAACAAAAAGGCATTCAGCCTCTATCTTCCCAACAACATTATCAGTAAAGCATATATTTCATGGATTTTTGTGCAACTCAATTCAGCCCAAGAAAATATTTATCTATCACGTACATTCCAGAGAGCACATATTCTCAATGCTGGACTTGTTCAGATCTCTGTAGAAGTCAAAAGATCAATTAACGAACCTAGGCTTCATTAATCGTGTGCTGTGGCTGGATTTAAACATAGTGCGCAAAGGAATTCCACATGGATCAGCTTTCCTATCTTGTATATCAAACCTATAGGTGCAGATATTCAACTTTCAGAATAAACTAAGGGATGTTTCTTAAAATTTTGATTATTTATTTGAATAAATTCAATGCAGCTGTTAAACCACAAGCATTGTCTATTTTCATTAGTTAAAACATAATCAGTCAAAAATATTCAAAGGAATAGTCACAGTAGCAGGAAACGTAACTTCAATTAAACATTTCAAAAGAGAATTCAAAACCTCCATCTACAATCAAAAGAAATTCATTATTATTTTTTTTAAATTCAAAAATCCTAAAGATATTCCTGAAATAAATTTAGACACCAAAGTAAGATAAAAACTTTATTCCACAACTTTGCAATATTAGCAGAGTTTTGGTTCATGAACACTGGCAATGAGGAAATTTTACATCGTAAGTGCTGATTTAATGGAGAATGGCTAACTATAATTAACTAATTGTGCACATAAAAACTTTGATTGGAAGTGTTTCAATAGTTGAGAGTCTTTCAATGAGTCAACATATATGATAACTACTGGTGTGTCTAAGGGTACCACTTAACCAACAGTCTCACACCACTTCCTCCCTAAAGAGGCCTAAGCAAATGTTAAAAGCATATAATGGAAGAAATGGAAGTGGTTAAAAGTATTCCTCATCTCTAAGCTGACCCTCTTTTCTCTTAAATGCATAGTAAGAAAAGTGAAGTATGTATAGTATACATCAATAAATAATATCAGGAAATATGCAATGCATTTAAGAGGTGCATCCACTTATACATCTAGCAGCACTACTTGTATAACTTTTCCTTGATTTGAGATGGTTCTTTGCTGCCCCAGTTGTAACCAGTAGCATAACTGAAGAGTGTAATTTACCCATAGTTTTCCATACTGAAAGAAAATTAAGATTAAAGACCAAGCTCATGAAGAACTCCAGTCTGATAAATTCATACCAAATAATGATTGAAATTTGATCTCTTCTCTTTTTTCACATAGCCAACCTAATTATCAAGCCTATGCCATGAATGAAGTTTGTCTGTTAACGGTGATATTAAGTTTGGACTTTCGTGCCCACTTCAATCCACAAAATGTTCTGGTGAGTCAAGCAGCACATATATTAAAATAGTGAGCAATAAGTTTTGAATACTTTGCACGAGTCTTCAAAGAAGTCCATGGTTGCCAGTAATTTTTAGCAAATGATAGAGATACACCATCAATTACTTTAAGAAGTTTCATCCATTAATCCAGAAGTCTGTTATATGAGGATGGTCAAGCACCTCTTCCTCAAGCAAATTAACGTATGCCACATATTGTTGCATAGTAAACATAGCTAGTGCAAGTTACCAGCTTGAGAACATGGATCATCTAAAACTATTAGCTATTCCTGAACACCTACCCAGCTTTAGATGCAAGTAGGTAAGTAATAAAAAGGAAATATAAAAATATAATACAATTCCAAAATTATATGCTTGCCAGCAGCTCTGGAAATAATATCACCTACAGAAAAATGTATAAATGAAATGCGATATTAATAGAGACCAAAAACTACAAAACAAGACACATGTATAATGTACACAAATGACTATGAAGATCTTTTGAGACATCTATAGGACACAACAAAAAAAGCCAGGAGCATGCATTAGTAAACGCAATCCTAGAGCAGAAAAAAACTACACACAAAGCAAAAATACACAATGCGACATCACACATCATAAGCATGGACTTGAGGCTTATTTCAGGCTACATTTTTACGGCTGACATGATTAATACCTCCATTTCAACATCTGCACCAAGCATTGATGTCAACTCGGCGTCCACAAAATATGTCCTCATGTGCTACAAAGATTAAAAAGGGAAAAGGAAGCATGTTTGCATTAAATACCACTTCTACAAAAACATTTTCACACAAAAGTTTTTAAAACCAACCTATTTAACTGATAACCTTTGAACTCCAAGAATGAATAATGTGTAACTTAGTTTATGTAGTGTGAGAGTATTTTTTGAATAAGAACATCAACATAACATCACTTCCCATCCATTTAAAGCATGTTAACAAGGTTCAACCTTGATGGGGAGAGTCAAAACAAATTCTAAATTTCACATTTTCATTTACTTGATTTAAAAATCCTGCTTTTGCCTATGAAGTGAGTTACCTATAAGATCCAAATTAAAGTACAAAATATGCAAATTAATTATTCACTTTTTTCAAGCTATGAGAGCAAAATGCAGAACCATTTGAGTAGAATTACAGCATTTGGACTTCATTTACAGTAGTAATTCTCAAATAAATTTTAAAAAAATAATGCAACAGGATTCCTTCATTTTATTTTTATTTATTTCTTGGTAGTCTTCCCTATTACAGAGTTTTTTCTGGAGAGTGGCATTTACATTATATAGGTAAGTACTAATTTACCTCGTAGTTCTCAGATTTTTCTGTTTAACTATGTAATTTCAATTTACAGGGAAAAAGGAAGGAAAGGTCTCGTATTAGCATTTGAGAGCAATTATCTGTAGCACTCGAAACATCTGTTTTTAAACTGGGGTTCCACAATAGACATTGCAAAAATAATCCCTCATCCTACTCACGTGGTGTAGCCTGTCTGGTATACTTCACTTGAAATCTACATACATTATCACCTCGTGACCCAGAGTAAAATCTTGTTATGGCATAGATTCCACTATCCCTACGGAGAAACCATATGATATAACAGAAACACTCTTAAGTAAATTTGGAAGGGTATTTGAGGGTTTGAGAAGACAGTAAGGTGTCCCATTATGCCACAGCATTCCCACTTTCCATTAGGAGCTCAATTTAAGGAAACAGCTCTGAAGTGAGGGCTATGGCCATTATGTTTTACTAGGAAATATTGATAAGTATTTTGAAGCAGATATTCTAAACAAGGCTCAAGTCCAGTGGAATAGTAAGTTTAGTTTTTGTCAAGTTCTCTGTCCCAAAATACGGAATGAGAGTAGTCTGCAGCCAGGATAAGTTCCAATGTTTAAACAACTATTACTCATATTTTGGGCATAATATTTTCAGAGGCGATGAAAATTGAAGTATCAGTCATAATTAACCAGATGAATTGGGCACACCCTGAGGCACAATGGGCTTGCAAAGAAGGTAATTTAAGAAAAAAGAGGGAAAAGTTCTAACAGGAAGACCTATAGATAAATACACAGGGCATATAAAGAAGAATGTACATAACAAGAATGACCAGGAAGTAAGCAAACTAGCATTAGACAGGGAGGAATGGAGGGCTGCAGTCAACCAATCTTAAGATTCAGCGACCGATGAGTGAATGAGAAGTAACTCCGAGAAGCAGATGATAGATTTTCACGCATGATAAAGGATAGGTGGGGAGGTATATAAGTGAAGAATATTTTTAGAATATGATGGAAGAGTGGAGAGAAGCTTGTCATTGGTATTAACCTACTTTTTGGGAAAGGTGAAAGGGTACACTGTTCAACTTCCCATCATATGGAAAGTTATGCATTTGAGGTTTCTCTCAATGGAAGGATCAGGTCTGCAATGAAAAAGTCCACTACCACCACCAGGATTTGAACACATATCCTTGAATGCAAGGTTAGCTCTCAGTCCACCACATCAACCTAATCCCATGAAAATTTTATCTGAATTCATGAGGAGAATTAGTAGATGAAAAGGTTCAACCCTCATATTTATCCAATGAGATTGTGAACCACTCCAGATCTCTGACTAGAAGATGGTAAGTACATACATAATCTCTGCCCAGTACGAAGCTATTTAAGAAACAATCCCTTTCAAGAGCACAAACAGCTTCATCAATATTAACTGCTCTTGAGTCTTCAGGACAATGACAGAAAGGTCACAGGCTAGGACTCTGGCTACATCACAATAATTCCCTGTAGGTGCTCAAGCTGGTCAAAAATTAGACCAAATCTCTGGTTTTAAGCTAATTATTAAGTTTGTACATTCAACAAAGTAAAATATGAGTGCACAAAAATTACTAAATGAGCACTTCAGAAGGGTTTGCTAACACCTAGCAGTACTCAAATCCCTATTGAGTACAACTGTTAAGCGTGTTATGGGTAAGCAAATGCCCTAATTTCATATTCACAATGAGCATGACAAAGGTAGCAACTAAATTAGTCTGCTTGACTTACCACAGGTCTACCAGATAAATGTGTACATTTGGAGATAACACAACATATGAAAAGCAAAGAATAACAAATGAAGGGTCAAGAAACATCCCCAATGCCTACAATTTCCAGCAACAGATAGACAGAAGGAAATATTGGAAGGATTCATAAGTTTGTTACAATAAATCTTAAAGGATTCATCCTTTCCAATTTTTTTCAAGCTAAGAATGAATATTAAATCAGCAGGATATCATAACATGAACTGTTGAAAAAAAGTAGCATTAGCAATTACTTAAGGGACACATAAGTTTGGACAGTGGAAGATGAAAAGGACAGTAAGGAAGAGAAGAACACTGACTCAACTATAGGTAATAGAATTTCTGACAAACTGAGAACAAAAAGTGAATTACATAAATTTTATATTCTAAGAAATCTTTCATAACAGGAAAGAATAGTTGAATCAATGTGAATGAATGGCCCATTAAAAAATACTTTTAATTAAAGAGCAGTTAAGAAGGTATAATGACAGCATTTTGGATGACATCATACAGTTGTTAATCTTGGTGGCAACAGACTAATGTTCTCATCCACCAATTTGCAGGCTGCAGATTAATGTCCCACCTGAGTGAGTTCTGCACCACTCAGGACATATGAGTATGATTCATCTTTTAATAAAAAAAGGTACTTGCATGAGAGGTCAGGGAACACTTAAATTTTAATCACCATTACGACAATTTATTCCCATTTGCCAGATGGCTTATTTACAAGCTTTCTAGTGCAAAATGGTCATACTACCAAAGACAAATTAAATGAAAAAGAATGAGATTTGCAAAAAAAGAAATGAATAACAACCATCACCATATGAAAAAAACATAGGTAAATGAAATATTAATACAAGAAGAAGGAATTTACCAACAACCAATCAAAAATTAACACATTAAATCAAAAGAAATAGAGTAAATATATACATAAATAATTAATACAGGTTGTTGAACAAATTTCAGATTCATATGCATTAAATTTTTTAGAAAATAAGGATTGTACCAATTACCAAGATAAGGATGGTTAAAGAGCATTAAAAAATTGGCTGTAAACTTAGAATATGGAAGTGTTAGCCTAATGAAGCAAGTTAGAGAAAATCACAGATTTTTTCATCATTCATCCTAGGTATTTAAATACAGCAGGACACAAACTTCAGATAATTTTGTAGGAAACAGAGACATGAAGTTCATAACTTATGTAATACAGGAAATGTATATTGAATCTGTGGGGCCACAGAATGCATCTTACTCTTGCCCCCTGCCCAAGCACTGGGCCACCAGGGAGGGAAGTATTGATTTGTATTGTCTTAGAATAATTATGATTCAAATTCTGAGTGGACTACCGACTTATACTGGAGACACTGAATTCAAGAAGAGACCATCAAATATAGAAATCATTTCATTCAACAGATATAAGATTTAAAATGAGCTTTGGCCAGCCATAATGGAAATACATATTTCTGCTCTAACACCAAGATTAAGGGCCATTGGGCTCAGCTAGAGATTGGATGGAAGATCGTCCAACAACAAGTCCTGTTGCCCCTAAATGCAATGGGCAGACAGTAAGTGCAAAATGACCAAAGCACATTTTATGAAAGCACCACTCCCATTATTATTTAAAATTTCAATATATACCAGACAGATGAGATTTTGAAAATGAGCATTTTTTAGCCTGAAACAATAAATAATTTCATCTGTGGCAGCAATTTCAACTTAAAATAATAAAACTGAAATCGTGATTTTCCTTCAGTCTTATGTGCTAAAACCAAGTAAGTTAACCTCTCAGCATTAGCACGCTCACTTTCAACCAACTTAATAACTAATGAATGTCTTCATATGTTTGGATTTCATTTGAATTGCCTAATGGATAGGTTTTCCATACATTACATTTGAATTAAAAGATGCATAATAGAGCTTTTCTGATAAATCTGTGGTTTATTTTTTATACTCTGCACCTAAAGTGAAACCAAGGAGAAAATGAAAGGTATTGCTCTGGAAGTAGCAGTGTGCATATTGTCATGGGAAATGAATCAATTTATTCCCTACAAAGAGCTCTGCCTACTACAGCAATATCAAATGAACGATTCCAAACTGAGCCATGATGAAAAATTAATGATCTGTTCAGAAACACATATTTGTGAGGGTACCAAGCTCACAAAAAACCCATTACAGTCCGCAGTAGGATAGATGAAATCATAAGAAATGAGTCATATTAAAGTATTAACCATTTGAGTGCTAGGCAATGATATATCATCATTAGAAGTATGTGCTTGAAGGCCCAACGATGTATCACTGTTCAGCAAATTATAGCTATAGCAAGAACAATTGTGTTGAATTAGAAATAACAACAAATTTTTGATCATACACATTAAAAAGGGATTATCGAACTTAAAAAACAGAAGATACACAAAATTCTCAAAATACATACATATGGCACAAATATGAGGGTACCCACCAAAACGTCGACGGCACTGAAAGGGTTAACCCTGGCCCTGGGGAGAGTTTAGTTTAAAACTCTACCAGTACTGAGACTTTGAAAAAATAATGATTATCTATGATGAATTAAGAAGAGGGCAAGAAGGTACAAATATTACTTGTCCCTGAGAGGATTTAATTAAAGAACCTACGTAGTTATTAAGTCAATTTATTGGCTTCGGAGGAAAATGGTATCACCACTTGAAAGTGCTTGCCCCTGTGCCACCATATACGTGCATATATACCTACAGTATGTAGGCATTGCCAAAGAGTAATCTCTTATTTTAGAGTCAGATTCAAAGGACAGCATGGTCAACTGCTATGTATGTCCAAATACATAAGAAATAAACCCAAATATCTGCCCCTCTAAATCTAAGCCCTATGAGGACTTCATATACACCACACACCAGGAAATTTATTGAATACTTGAAGAAAGTGAATGTCCACCTGCGCTCAGTATAACCACTCAATTGGTTCATTCTAATGATGAAAAGCATTTTAAAAATTTAAACTAATTAAAATTATAGCAAGGAAAACAGAGAAACGCACTACTGGTTTTCTCAAATGAAAATATTTCAACTTAATGGTACCAAAATAGCCAATAGGATAAAATAGTTAGTTACAAGTCATACAGCTCTGTAAAACAGCTGCTCCAAGCTTACTCCTTCAAAATCCAATTTTTGAAAAGGGAAACTTTCTAAACAACAAATCTCAGTGAAAAACCTGAGGACGAATATAAAATAATTCTGTTTCACAGTACACTTAGCTGCTTTGAATCAGAGGTTCAAAATATGTTACCTTGATGAAGTCAGCAAATTTAACACAAACTCCAAGTAGTTTGTGCACAGTGGACAGCAAAATGGAGTTGGTCAGCATGCAGTCCTTGAGGCACGTGTCCAAAAAGTTTGAATGGCACAGAAGCACATCATCCACATTGTTCACCTGTAAAAATGAAAATATTTTGTTAATTTCTATGGTTTTTCTCCATTGCTGACTGAAATTATGATCTTTCATAAAGAGGATAGACAAGAAAATAATTCAAAGTTTTCCACAGGAGGTAACATTTGCACAGTTTAACGGAAATATGCAAGTGAAAAAGACTAAAGTCAAATGGGCCCACGTTTCCTCGCTTCCGACTGCCATTTTTCCACAGATTCTTACCTCCAACAAAGCAGAAAAAATGCAATTTTGGTGACCATCAGAAAAATGGATTTGTAAAGTGTAAACTTGTTTCTCTGTTACATTGTAAGCTAAAACATGCATCATTAAAGTGAATATAAAATAGTGTGTTGCTGCAAGGCTAAACATCAACAATTCACAACTTTCACCAGCTGCCTACGGTTTTTGGAGCATTTAAAATTACCAATATTATGCAGAGATTTGAAACACATAGGAAATTGGCCACAATGCTTGCCCCTCCCCCTGCTCCCCTTTTTATTACAGTAAGGTCGCCATGCTGCTGGCAAAGAACAAATAAATTAATCCCAATAATTTCCTCAAGAAAACTATACCACAAATAACGTTACAAAGCACACATTTCTATAAACCTTAAAAAGTATTCTTTCATGCCTAATAAGCCCAGTTTTCGTCCTAATTTTTTTCACTTTTAACCTTCCAGCTATTTTTTTTTAACAAAAAGGCATATAAAAACGGGACTGAGGGAGAATATCAAGTCACTAAGAACAGAAAATAGTAACCAGCCTATTTAAGATATTCGAAACAATTTTTCATAAACGACTAAATTGATAAGTAACACACAATTGCCAACAACCCACCACCAAAAGGCTCAAGCGATGCATTGACACTCACAGACTATTTGCGCTAATATTGGCTACAAGAAAAGTTGAACTTCTGAATCAACAAATTACTGATCATGAATGCGTTAAATACCATATTTCCACGAATAATAATAACTAGTTTTACTTTCTAATGCGCGATTCCAATGTAGAGTAAATCTAAGCAGACTATATTGAAAAAATCGAATAAAACAGGAAAAGCTGCAAAGCAAGAAGGATCGATGAAAGCTCAAGGCAATGAAAATGGCTCGGAACAAAATTACTTCGAGGTTTCCCCATAAATAGGGATGCATGAATAAATTTTTCCGAAGAGGACAGTGATAAAACACTACGGGTATTGACCTTTAAACCAGCGGCATAATAGCACTGCGCGAAGGGATCGGTATCAACCCACTTAAAAAGAGTGACTTCAGCCACTTTCACCGTTAGGAAAAACAGACACGTAATTTTCCGTCCACCGTTTGAATTACACCCTAACCTCGCACCGGTAACGGGAGCACAAATGGGGCACGGACTCGTCTATTTCTGGAAACTCAAGCCCTAGTCTATCTACTCAAGACGTTCAGAATGGTCAAAGAATGTATAGCTTTGATCGCCATTTTTTATGTTAAATAAAAAGCGTAGAATAATGCACCATTTGATTATTTGTCCATTTGTATCCTAACACAGCGAAAGTACGAAACTAGTACGAAAAAAACACTGACGAGGTTAGGACTAGAACGATCATAATAAGAATCAGAAGATAGCGATCATTCTGAGGCAATTAAAATGCTTTCTCAATAAAAAGCCCAAATGCACACCTACTTACACTCGTAGGACGTTTAAAAGGCAATGATCATGCAGAAATACCGGCTTAAGTTTAATTTTTCCACAACTACAACTTCGCATGGTCGGAGACCCAATAAAGAATAGCCAAATGTTTGTCATTATTACACGTATTTCGTACACACTAGTTGGATCAGGCAAATAGAATAGAGAAAAGAATAAAAATTGAGAAAAATTATCCAACATTAATTCTACTGAACACCTCCACAATGAAGATATTTTGGAAGGATATTAAACTACCATTTATCATGCATATTTCCTTAACCCGATTTCTTTTCGTAGTATTTCTCACCCTTTCTCGGGGTAAAAAAAGGTTAAGCAGAATATTATTATTGTCCCGCACAGATTTCGATCAACGACTTGCAATGATAGATACACCGATTACCCATCAGGCACAGAAGTTAAATGTCGTTTTGAATGGGTGGATGAATGGGTGAATGAATCATTTTGGATGGGTGGTCCTTCTGTTCGTCCGAGGGCCGTTGCCCTGTCTGCACGTAGCAGATGATATGTATTACGTATCTCTTGAAGGATAAAGTGTTCTTTTTTGAGGGATGAATATCAATACTAAAAACTCTCATAGTGTATATCCTCAAATAAAAGTGTATAAACTGAAATGCAAGTAAGAGCAACTTTTTCAACTTGTAGTCGAAATCACATACCAATTCTACCAATATTCCAGCGTATTAAATGTTCGTGGTAATGCATAATCAATGGCTCGATGTCATAAATGACTAGTCATCGTCAGCTATCATCCAGAATATCAGATCAGAATCAAATATCAGAAGTCCAACCGTAGCGTTCACTCAACCTTTGATTTCAGGGGGACGGAGCATTTTCAACGTATCGGTCCGCTCCACCGCTCCCGGAGCGCAACGTCCCATGAATGCACCCAATGTGTGCAAAATGACCTCAGCCGTCCAAGCTTGTTAAATTGAAATAGTAGTTTACCAAAAATAGTACTCGAAATTTTAAACTCCTCCATGCGTCACTCAGGAGCTGGGCCGCTAAAATAAAACGTTTCTGGAACGAAAAGGGCATGATGGCATTCTTATTATATAGGTACTATGATACCCATCTCTTATGCCAGTCACACAAACTGGTTGTCGTAACAGGACGTGATCACATTTCCGATTCGTTTGTGGCAATGTTGAAAGTTTCAAGTCACGCTCTTCTACCCTATGGAGAACAAGAATACGTCATACCCATCTAAATTTGAATTTTGTTTTCTCGAAGAATATTAGCCCACCCTTGCAAAAACATAGAGCTGGGGCAACATATATCTTCAAGCTGTTCCATACTCAAAATTTCCAGGCGCCATCATAGGCTGAGTGAATACGCAGCAAATATAGAACGCGTTTTGCAGCTAACAGTTAAATATCCTGTTTTTTTCACATCCGGTGTAAAACAGTTGCTCTTGCTTGACCGACTCATGTAGTTGATGGGCAAAAAAGGCGGATAAAAAGTTCCGATAAAAATAACTGGGATCATAGGAAGCTTTGAAGTAATTAGAAAGTAAATGACCGAGCCTGGAACAGTCAGTATTAACTTCTACGAAACGAACTTGACGCTAAGTTCACGTTCCCAAACGGGGTTCTACAAAGCAAACTTCAGAAGAAGCTTAGTTATAAAACATTAACAGTTGAATACCAAAAGAGATGAGAACGAAAAATGATATACCGCGTACCATTAATCTACACTCCAAAGACGTAATAGATTCACACCCCGGAGACTTCGCCACAAACATGAAGAGCTAACAGCTGGGCGAGGCATCCTGAATAGCTACTGACAGTGAGTCCCACAATGGGTGAATCTAATTAATGGACTCCACTCGTAACACTCAAAATAGATGTAACAGCGATAAAAATTTTTATAAATTAAATTATATTGTATATTAAATTATAATCATTTTCCCATTCCTGTGCAACAGCCATAAATCTCTTACGGGTAGAATTCCAAAACAGTCGTTTTAACTATATATTTTTCCTGTAAATATCTTTATATTTTGTAATTAGAATATATTTATTTAATATCTACTTTAACAGAGAGAATGAAGTCCAGATATGATTGACTTTGAGCGTGCAGAAATTTTCGCTTCTTTTACTGGCCTGTACTTTTGAACAACAAAAGTCACTAACTCAAACTTTTTACAATAAGTGCACATGAAAGAGCTCTTTATTTTGTCAAGTTCAAATTTTTAAACGGCTGCCTACCATAGATATTTGACCTTGAAATTCACAAAATTTTCGAAAGTTACATTCTCACGGCGCTGTAAAAATAAATATACGCAAGCTTCCACTACAAATTAGCTCGACAGGAAGAATTGATGTAATGATACTTACAGGAAAATATGAAGGATTTGACAAACTGCCATCCTCCTCAAAAAATTCCGGAAAAATATTTTTGAGATTTCAACAAAATCCATCTTATGGACATATTAATCCGTGCCTTATGGTGATAAAAATAATTATAAAGCATGATAAATCCCCGGAAATTAGGCTAATGAAACTGTAATATTAAGTATACATGACATGACAAGTTTTGCTTCATTGCCCTATAACAGACCACGGCTAAGAAAAAGAATTCACTTCCAACGCATGCAAACACAGAAAATGCTCGGCACTGGGATAGAAAAATGGCCGCCAAATGGTAACAAAAAAATTAAAGTTGTTTCGAACTGTCGATACATTAGGCTATCGACTCTGAAAATAAATGTTTTCCTAAAATTCCCGAGCTACCATCTTGGACCACTTGGTATGCATTGACCCCTAAGTAAAAATAAAGAAAATAACATCGAAAACGCTTTGTTTTTTATGACTGAACTTCCAAGAGCTACAACTTGACTTATTTGTAGGGTCAAAGGTTTTCTTCTTCTATTTTTTGGGTGCTATAAGCGAGAGTGCTGAATTCACTTTTAAAAAAAAATGGATTATACCTACGCACGACCTCTCCACATATAGATCTCTATCGCGACCTATGAGTCAGAAGTTACTCATTGCTTCAAACATCTCCCTTGATCGCAAGGCCACACCACGTCCAAAGGAATCCCACTTCTCTTTGGGCAAACATCTCGAAATATACTGCGATAAGTGGCTGATGTTTTGGCATCATTATAAAGATAACATCATTTCCTTTAAAGTCAGCCCAAATAGATTGAATTCCACGAGTATTACTCTATCTCTCAAATCACTTTAAGCTATCTACTGTTGTATCACGGGTTTTTGGGTTTTATTAGAAGACATTAATAGACACCTCTGAAGATGGCTACCAACTCACTTTATTCTGTTAATCAATCTATTGTTGTCGTGACAATGAATTAATAAATAAACAAGTGACATGGCAACTCTTATGATAAACAATTAGACAATTAGACATGGCAGCTCTTATGATAAACAATACACAACATCTACAACGGATAAAGGACGTCACACGAAGGAATACTTCAGGAGAGGGTACTTCACACAGATAACATGCCTTCAAATCACGCTATTCCCCGTCCGTGTTAAATTCCAATCGTGAGTCACGCAACTGCGCCCGAATACCACCACTGGACATTGCAATCTTCCCTCACCGAACTCTCGAGACAACCGACAGAACCGGAGCAGTGGTACTGTGTTTTTCCCGGTGTCTCAACAGGCAAAAAATTACTAATTTGTACGTCTACAGTATACTGTGATCAAAGTTTTGTAACATTATTCGTAGATTTCAGTGAACAAATGAAATTTACAAAATGGATTCAACAAAGAGGGACGAAATGAAATACCGATACAAAACTGAATGAAATCTCACCATCTTAACAGCAAAATGCCTTTTCTTCAAAACATCCGTCTGTGCCAACCAATGCTTGTTTAGAAAGGACAGAGTGGGATCCTGATTCTCTAGTCACTTCGTCAGCTTTCTTAATCATATCTTCTTGACTGATACGAAAACCCTTACTTCATTTTTCCATTACAAAATCACATCACTTTTCGAGGTCTTCAAATCTTCTTTTGTAAGGTCTTCTGGTTGGTTTCCATGTTGGATTAGCTGGTTTTATTGTAGAGCTTTCAGAACCAATCCGGAGTGAAAATTTCGATGCAATTGTCGAATTTTGACGCCTTCATCGATAAATTGGCAAGCGTTTGGCTAAGCGTAACATGAAACGCCCGGCGTCGTGCGTACTACGTTCCGGAACATTTTCACCTCTCTCATCCCCCGACATCGCAGATCAGTCGCTCGACCACACATGCTTGTGTGAGAGTGGGAACTGGTTTACAAATACCTGTATCCTTAAATTTCTGAAGGTTAGTAACAGTACTTTTCTTTCTCATGTCCATCCCACTTCCCTAACCAGTGTGGGTCACTTTACCGTATCATCAGTGCCTTTTCCTGTGGTTTTGAAAACTGTCACACATACAAAACGGTCACAATCTTTTCTTTCTGCCATTATCTCATCCTAGAATGTACCACACCCCACCATCATGAAACAGATATAGTCCGAAAATGCAAGTTTACTACTTTCCTATCGTTTTTCTTCTGTTCTTGTTGTTGTTGATATTTTAACGGAAACATCAGAGATAGGTTTGTTTAATACATTATTATTGTCCAATGCATTTACAGGTAAGGATTAAAATTAAACCCCTACCTTGAAAAATAACTACACTTGCCATCAAAAAATAACCTCTCCTTTTTTTTAGGTCCTTACATGTGATTTATTCATATCTCCTCTCTGTATTGGACAATATACGCGCTATAACCACGGTGAAGGTATACCTATAGCTTCATAAATACAAAGTAAGCCGTGCTGCCGCGTATCAATACGCAATTCTTTCTCTTACCTCATCAACGCTGGGAAAGAAAAGCCATGCAAAGGAAGCGCTCCAAATAGGTGAAGTCGAGGATATACAAAAGGTGAAGACATTAAAGGGGTAGAGTAGCTTTACCACATGCCGCTGGAGAGGATTCCTTAAAAAGAGGACAGAATTGTGACTCCGCTGGCATGATGGGACGTGCGCCGGTAGGTTAAGGACAAGGCGGGAAAAGACAAAGGACTGGAAAAAAGAGAAAGGCGGAAATCCGAAGCGGCGGAGATAGTACCTGCAGTGCGAGTAACACATTGCACGTGACCCTTTTCGCAAGGGACGGAATTTTATCCTGAATAGTTTGAGCTTTCATAGTTTCATCGTCATAGTTTCCAGTACGCTGCTTTAGTTCAAAATGTATCAAATAAATGCTTCTTTAACTACGCAGTGTTTTCATCAAGCATATTTTCTCTCCAACTATTCGTAGGACTTTTTCAGCGACGATTCTCTCGTTCCATTAAATCTTCACTATTCGCCGATGACAGTGATTTTATTGTATCTCTTCTTTGTTCGGCCGTTATCTTCATCCACTGCCATAAAATAGTATGCTCCAAAAAGGTGTTATAATGAAGTCTGGAACTTAACACGTCCGGGGCTACGATTCACATTTAAAATACCCCTGGTGGCTTGCAGGGTAATAAATAGATGTAGACGTAAAATTCCGCGCATAATTTTTACAGGGCAATCGGAGACCTATTAAGTTTGCGCGGGGGTGGGATGAGCTTAACTGCAGTGCACCTCGGGGTAAACTAGAGAGATTGCTAATTTCAAGCGGAAACTTAATTACAGGAAGAATTTAGGTGTAATATTATATGATATGGTTAATTGGTATTCATTACATGATTCACGTCGTACTCGGAGAGCATTTTATGGCAATGAATAACTAAAGAATGCAGGGGAGTTTTAAACAGCATAGAATCACTAAAAGCAGGTTACCGATAAATTAAATTACGGTTTGATACGAAAGCTCAAACTATTCAGGATAAAAGATTCTGGTTAAGACAAAAGAAAAACAT
Source organism: Ceriagrion tenellum (assembly GCA_963169105.1). Classification (NCBI taxonomy): domain Eukaryota; kingdom Metazoa; phylum Arthropoda; class Insecta; order Odonata; family Coenagrionidae; genus Ceriagrion; species Ceriagrion tenellum. Next base: position 47,472,853 of record OY720640.1, read on the forward strand.
TTGAATGACCAAAATAATTTTATCCGTGCAACTCCAAGTTGGAAAAAAATTGCCATGCTAACCAACAATACGAAATACACTAAAGTGTGATTAGAGCTACTAAGGCTCCAGTTTCTCAGTTTTACTGGCTGTACATTTTTTCACGAGCGCTCATTGACTGAGATTCAAGAGATACAGTAACAATAACGTTTTGCTTGATTCGGGTACATGCTAAAAGGTTACCAAAACAAACGTACCTACTCACAAGAACTAAGTAGATCTCTCAGGTCTTGATTTCTACAGGGTACCCACAGGCTGTCAATCTAAGAGGTTTTTCCACCAGAGCAAAATTATTTTTACCAGGTAGAAGCGATAAAGAGGCAATGATTCGAGTACGAAGAGCAGTATTTTCTATTTGAAAGGTGAAACGACTAACAAAGAAAAATGTGGACACGAATGCATATAAGCCACAAAGAAGCACATCGCGAAGTAGGAGGAAGCACCGATTTTCAAAGTAATCAAGTCGAAATGGACGAAACTTTCTCTGGTGTAGCAACCGGATTAGACTTTCCATAGCCTGACTGACTTTACCTGACCATAACTGACTTTTGCTCTGAGAAAGATGAGCGAGTTGCTCGTAAAACGTCAGCTATGGAAAGCCTAATCCTGTGCCTCACCCGAGAAGGCTTCACCCATACCATCCACCCGGAAAGCCTACTGTCTTTCATCAAAAAAGGAGAGAAACTCGAAAAAGTCGAAACGGGAAGGTTGGTCACGTCCATCGGCTAGCCTGAGATATTGCGGGCGAGATATTGCAGGATATGTTTCCAGAATATTGGTATTTTCAGGTCAGTATTTCGATTCACCCACTAAAACTCGAATGTTTGCCCACGACTCCTTTCTCCCAGGCTGGTGGTGCGTGACCACCACTTTGCAGAACACGCAGCAGCGTTCCATTGTCTTCAAAACCTATAATCCCGACGAGAGCACCGAATGGCTAAGGCATTCGTTCTTCGAGTTTGTATCTATGCGGTCACACCGAAGAAAAGGATGTGGTTTGGTCATATTTTAAGAGAAGGCAGAACTATGGCCGAAAAACTCGAGTGGAATAGTTCTTGGTCTCCATTGAATTATTTCTTAAATGAACAAATTCAAAGACGTTTCTCGCAGTGATTAAATCAATCGTCTACGGCTATTTTTAAGTCACAACAGCCTGGGTATAATTTAATCTGAACTTTATCTGAACTCAACAAATTAACCCTATTTATTGACTTGATGGACTGAATAAAACATTCAATCACTGCAAAAATTTCATTTTCGGGTTGAATCTGTCATTCATTCATCACGTTAAAATTCCACGCATTACCTTTTGAATTTGCAATGCACTCACTATTAATCGCATTCCTGTCACTAATAAAACAAATTCAACCTCAACATAGTGATCACGATTTCTAGTAACCTTACATTTATCGATAATTCTTTTAATGAATAACAGACTGTATTTTCCAAACATTAGGATTGTCTTTCTGTCTTCTTTTCTCTCGACACCCGTCTTCGAGCATTAATTTGAGAGTATAATCAAATTTTCACTCATAAGAGGAGGCGGCCAACTATCTATTTATGATTACGGAACCGATTCACTATGTCAGGCTTCGTACTACATAAATTAATGGAGGTAAAGTATGATGAGAAGTAATGAGTAAATTTAATTCCAGACACACAAACATGATGATAATAATTAGGAGAATCCTCTAACAAAGCAAGCCGGAGGGTAAAGCGGCGAAAAAATAATACTATATAGGATAGGATAGGATATGGTAATATGGATGAAGTTTGAGAAGGAGTGAGGTACGACCGACAATCCAAATTTAAGTATCCATACAGTATCTTCTTCGTGCAGAAGGGAAAATTGCTCCGGTTTCCAAATTGTAGAGCGACTTGATCTGAGGTCTAACTCAGCCAGGACTCAAAATAGTCGAAAATAAAAAACATTGTGGATTTAGTGTTACTGTCTCGACAAATCTTAAGTTTTAAAAGGCTTCATATGAAATGTTTAGGTCGAAATTCCATCTTTGTCGCCAATTATAAATTTTTCAAGGCCAGCCTGAATGGGGCAGTCATATGTGCGGTGCTTAATGATTTGACGGAAGGGTGCTTGGCCATCCCGACCTAAATCCGGCCCGGGATGAAAGTGCTCGGGTTCTCGAGCATATCCACGAAGTGGCGCGCAGCTAAATGCCATTAGATAGGCCCGAGGAAACAAACGGAGCAGAAAACGACGCACGTCCGCGATCTATTACTGAAATGGACGCTCTCAGTATATATTTTGCAGAGAGAGAGATTGAGGGTGTGTGAGGAAAGGCAAACTATGGAAGGCCGTGTCCCGCAAAATTAACGCGCTCTCCTCAGCGGCGATGGGCGATTGGGCGATGGTCAGTACAGAATGAATTCCACTCGTTACACATTGGTCGACGACATTTCCATTTGCATGCCATCAACCAATTCATAGATTGTCCCTGATGCCAATCCGGCCGTCCACTTCTTCCTTTCGAGTGTATTGACCGTGACTTCACATCCTCACCACGATAATTTTTACTTTCAACATGAAATAGAGGCGGAAGTAGAAGGAAATGAAGAGTTACACATCCTGAGCAAGACTTAGATCTCTATACTCAGATATCTTTCCCTCGAGTAATTTAAGAAAAAAGATCAAAGTCTACAGTAAATTTAAATTAAATTTTCTACCCTAAATTAAATTTCCTACGCAAAATTACACTATTATCGCTATTGCAATGAGTCAACAATGTATAATAAGGCCTCGATACTTTAAAACACACACAATGTAAATCAAATGAAATTTAATCGATAAACCGTAGTAGAAATGAACTCAATGTTGCTAAAATAATAAATAGGACGGACGTAAATGATAATATGAACAAAAAAATATTTCCTAAACAATTAGAATATGATAATTTTTCTAAAAACATCGCATTAAATCCCTTTCTTTTAAATCATAAAACGGAGCAACGAATGAACAGCCGAAAGACCAATATTTAGCATTTCGCACGCTTCCAGAGATGCAAGAGATGATAAAGGAGTTGAATTGATTTCAAATCCATGGTCAATAAAGCAGCAATAATACCCATATCTACAATCCCCTACGTAGAAGCGATAATTTTCAAAATATCTCCTTAGCACGATTATATTAACAGAGGAAAGAAAAGTGAATTTTTAAAAACGAGTTAGCTTCACAATTTATGCATTAATCCAGCATCATGAGTAGATCAACACGTGGGAAATCGACCGAAGATTTCCATGCCAGGTTTCCTAATTGCTACAATATTTTCCATGGTCAAAACTTCCATTTATTTATGTTCTAATTATTTCGATGCCGAAACTAATTCATTGGAAATCCTCAAAAATTAGCATTTCACGCTAATTAGCCACTCATGGCCCAGCAACTTTAATGATACGGGTGGCACATAAAGATATGAGCCTAAGACGTCATTCATTAACCCATCTGAGGACAGTAGACGCTGCAAGGCTCACTGCCCACTGCGATACCATGAAGGGTACAGATTAACTCACTTAAAACTCTACAAGCTGAGAGAAAGGTAATTATTTTGACTGTCACACACGTTAAAGAATTTTGGCTGGTAACCGACATAATATTAAGATCGCTTTTGCTCTACGAGAGTTTTCTTTGCCATAACTTTTTTATATCACATTTGGATGAGTTTTCGCATTCTAAAAACCAGTTTGTAATTACTCCAGGGCAGTAATTTGAAAAAAAGGAGAGAACATTACCTTGTAATCCTAAAAAAAACTTAATCAAGATTGGTGACCATTTGATTTCTCTATAGCTTTCGACTTCTATTTTCAAAAAAGGGAAACCGACATTGATGTTTTACAAAATGGCGTAACAAAAGCGAACAAATCATACGTACTCCTACAACATTAATGGCATAAATGTACAAATAAATATCAAACGTAATAAGCCATTTAGTATTCGGTGATAAAAAATTCCATAAAAGAGACATTCACTCGCTGATGAAATCAAATATATATCGAATTAAAACCTAGTAATCGTTTATCACTTATGTATCGCGCGTTTAGGAAGCATGACTTTGAATTGGCACGTAAATATAACAGGCTTTCGATGCAGGTGGGTAGAAAGCTATTCCTTTCATGACGTCCTTTCTCGCCATAAATCCTCAGCCATTTCAACTGTTATTTCTCGAAAAAGTTTCGGTGTAGGTACAATGAAGAGTAGTACATAAACGCAAGCTTAGAGGAAGAAGGGAACTACAAGCGAGTTACCCAAACTTTGGATCCATCGTAGGGAAAATACAATCGATGCATATGGGGTTTTGCATGTAAGAGACACGGATTTATCAAGCGAATAGGAATGATGCCTTTGAAGGCGTGCCAGCAAAAAGCCAAACATGTAACCTAGCAAAATATTATTCAGAATAACAACAAAAGCAAACACAAAAAATCGGTATTCACTAAAACAGCTATTAGCGAACAGAAAGTATAAAAAATCTCTGGGTAGGCCAACGTTGGTGGTCACTAATGACTCGGCGGTTGAATACAAGGCTTAAATAGTTAGAATAATTCAGATTATTTGAGTTCTCCCGTTAGACACGAAGGAGACTGTTTTACACAAACACTACATCTGTCGGACAGTAAGGTGCGGCAAAATAAGAGAGATATCGAGTCCAATAATTATCCATTTAGGCTGTTTAGAATTAAATGAGAATTTCTATCCCATCTTTCCAAGAGCTACTCATGACTATAGCAGAAATTAGAGCGAGACAATTATCAAATAAAACGCTTCTCACTAATCATCCCTTCTATCAACCCATTATTTTTTCTTATTCGCATTCTTTTGTAATGGCTGGTGTGTTTTCAAACTTCCTGCCACACTCCCTAACGGCGGATTGTAGGATGGTAAGCAGAGGAATTCAGTTACTGCAAAATGAGGGAAGCCCCTCTGTGCTATCGGAGAGAGCCACAAATATGAAAAAGGGATGTGACTTCATTTTACGGCAGAGCTTGATTAAATACCAGGAATGAATGGCCGGGGTTCGGGTATTCGGCAACCTGAGACAGGAATCATCGGAGCCGGCCCTCGCTCCACGCTGAATCCCATGCGACGTGAGTTAAATGGGCGTGGTGTGGTGGCTGGTATGGGTAAGAGGGACGGAGTTGGGGGAAACATGTGAAGTTTTAAAACTTAGACAAAAGCCATTTCTGCAGTAAAATGTTTTTTCCCCTTATAATACGCTTCAGTATTTGCTTTTACAATGAAATTCAATGTTTAACGTTGGACTCGATAAAACATACTAAAATCGAAAACAACGAAGCTCAGCACATTTATTGACTTAGTCGCTGTACCCTTTTGAAAAGTTAAGAGGCATGATATGAGGAAACACCAGGAATTAATGAAATTTCAAACTCGGGACATCATTCAATAAGTATAACCAAAAGGACTCAATTCACTTAAAAGAATCACTAAAATGTAATAAGCATTAATAACGAAGAAGAAACCGTTACGCCAGAAAATAATCAAGATCATTAAAGAGTATGGCGTCAACTAAAAATTTAATGAAAAGAAATGCATTCCATTTATAAAAGTTTGTACATTTATTTTTTTTTAAAACCCCAACTCCAATGGGAAGACGTTGAGTTATGGGGGATCGTATCGTCCTGCTTTCCAGGAGATATCTTTTTTCATTAAAATGTACCGAGTAATTTTCATAAGTCTCGCTTTTTATTGTCATCCTTCAGGAGCAATGGGAGAAATTTTGAAGAACGCTTTTAGAACCAACCATCTAGCCAAATCAGAAAAACAGTAATAATCTAGCCAAATCAGTAAACAGTAATAAAATTTAAAACTTCCAACTCTCCTTTTCCGATATGCTGTCTATTGGACACAAATACGACAAATGTATACGGTAAATACCGATAGTTTAACATATCATACATTTTATGTTGAGTTAGTTCCAGAAATTTTTTAAATGTTTTATAAAAAATATAAATACCAACGCTGGCTGTCAATTGATACCTTGAAATTAATTAAATCAATCAAATTGTACTAATAATTTTGCAGCCAACATACTGTTGATATATTTTCGTGACTTAATTAAATTTGGAATGACGATTAAACAACACAAAAGTTAACTTTATCATTGCTAATAACCATGGAGTTGCATGTTTCTATCGGACTTAGTATCCGCGTTTGAATGATTTCGGATGATCTCTGAGAACATTTTTTAAAATATCGTTCAAACGTTTGCGTCCTCTTACTTTACAATCCACAAAAAGCGCTCAGCAGAGAAGATCATAGGGTGAAAGGCAAAAATAAGCCTAAATACGCCGAAAATATTCCTTAAACCTCAAACATTCTTCTGGCACTGATCTTTGTGATTTAGTACAAAAGCGAGTCGGTCATCTATATTGAATTGCACATTTTCATTTATTTGTTTTGAAAGTACTGCTTTTGCTGATGAAATGGATTACCTATCATCATTATAAAGGTACGAAAAACGAAGATTATTCCACGAGTATATTTCAGATAGCCACATTTTTCCAGCCATTTCAGCCGATTGCGATGCTATTTGTGTGGCATTACCGCCTTTTGACTTAAATCACGGCTTAATTTGCTAATAACTTGAGAATAAGGGGGTAAGATACCTATATTTTATTTTATTTCCATTCTCCAGGGCTTATCTGCCCTGCTAGGCTACAATACCGTAACTGCATCATTTTTGGCTATTGAGTTATTGTACGCTAAAGTCTTCTCCTTCGATTTTCGTCACTAAATCTAGTCCATCTTCGAAGAGATTACAATTTTTAGTTCATGTTTAGATTGTCAGTGCGGGAAATACGGAATAAAGATAAATAATAACGGAACAAAAGTAATGAGATTCTCGGGGAGAAAGACTTGTAGTTACTGTTATCCGACCTAGAAAACTGCAATATATACTGTAGATAGGGTGAAATCTGGACGTGATGTCTGGCAAACCGCTACAGATACATTTTTATTTAATCCTTAAGGTTGAAAATAATTAAATCAACTCTAACCCTAAAATGTGTAATTTTGTCAGTTACTGTCTTTTGGCTAAGCAGGGCCTCTAATGGACAGTTTTCATTAAAAGTTTAGATATGATTCCTCATTTAAGTGTCTGTTTTTCTACCGTAATCTGAGCATTCTCCATAATAGCACCCGTTAAATCTCCACTTTTAAGGCAGAATTACTTTCAAACAAGCAAGTTTACCTCAGTTTATAAAATTCACTTCAAAGATTATGTTTTTAGAATATCAGGAATAAGTGAATCTGAGTCCAGAGACAAAATAAAATACGAACGGTTAAATTAATCTATAACATTTTAACAACTGAAAATCTCTAAATTTTCCCGAGTTTTAGAAAACACTTCGTAAACCCAACGATTCGGGGTTAAAAGCGGAGGAGGCGCAGGCGTGTTGATAGTCGCGGGGGAGAAGATCTGAGCAATCTCCATAAGAACCCCGGTTAGAATCTCCTCTTTAAAGGCAGAATTACTGTAAAACTAGCCAGTTTACCACAATTTATAAAATTCACTTCAAAGATCGTTTTCAGAATATCTGGAATAAGTGACTTTAAGGTCAGATTCAAATTAAAATGCGAACGATTAAATTAACCTATAACATTATTAAAACTTAAAAATCTCTGAATTTGCCCGACTTTAAGAAAACATTTCGTAAAACCCAAAGATTCGGGGTTAAAAGCGGAGGAGGCGCAGGCGTGTTGATAGTCGCGGGGGAGAAGATCTGGCAACCGGGAGGGAGTGACTGCTCCGCTCTCGCGGCGTAACAGTGGAAGGGAAGCAGAGGCTGACTTGAGGACTGGGTGTGGGTTATACAGAGTGGGAGAGTGGGACATGGAAGGAGAGAGAGAGAGGAGGAGGAGACACGCAAGCATCACACTTTTATAATTTTTTTCATTCTGTTTCCACTCCCCACGCTGTTGCAGTCGAAGGAGTGTGGGCAAACTCGTGGAGTGGGGAAAGGGAAATGGATCGGGGAGGGGTGGAACCAGCTCTCTCTCTCTAAACGCAAGGGAGCTCCCTCGTCCGTCCAACGCATCCCCCTCCCTGTTAGCCGTCGTCGCTTAGTAGATCTTCCCCCTCCCCCTTTCCAGCCTCCTCCTCCTCCTCGTCCTACCCACAACCGCCAATGCCATCAACAAGTGGTGCCCTCCCCACTCCTGACCTCGTCGCACCCCGGGGGCAGCGACGGAAAAAACGATTCGTTCAAATGAGCTGCCTCACCAAACGACTCTTAGAACGCTCCGAAATAGCGACTCAGATGACGACACATCCGAGACGGAGTAGGGGGTGATTGGAAGATTCTCTCCGGCTGAAAAAATATTTCATTATCAGAGGAGAAGGAATGACCCGCCCGCTGTGAGTGATGATACTTATAAATTTGCAAACACTACACTTAACCTTAGTGTAAGTAAAATATCTGCATACACAATACACAGTGTAGTGCCGTACATGTATAGTACCACAACCTTCCCCAGTTGTTATACTAAAATGAGCAGGTTGGTCCGACCATCGATAATAGGGATATATAAATGTTTACCACTTTGAATTATTAAGCGTATCCATTTCTTGGTCTCCGGCAAGCATTGCGATCAATAGGAATCGCTTTGACAACGGTCTTAAGTGGATATGAATTGTTTCTGCAGTCAAATATTCCATTATTATAACTGTTCAATTTTGAAACAGCAATTAGTAAGCACAATTTTATCTTTGGTATTTTTTTAGACTAATAATAATAATAGATGATCCTAAGAAGTAAAATGGTATCATCGCGTTAGTAACAGAAAATTGAACATGAGTAAAAGAACATGCGTTCCTAATTAATCTCAGGCTCACTTCATGCCTAGTTACCTCCTCTATACATCTTCAGCATCGAGCCATTTCTAGAGTTTCTATTATGTTTCCCGTATCAAATCATGAACCAAAGGCTCTTAAACAGAAGTTACGGTTTCAGTCGTTACTTTGTGGAACTGGATGCCAAATAGTATATTCCAGAAAACAATTTGTTGGATTCCACAATTGTTTAATTTTGGCGGTTTTCCCTCCGTCATTTAAGTCTTGATGGTGTCTTCAACTGCCATTACCTAGGTCAAATTTTAATGGAATATTAGCAGTTGAAGACTATGTCGGAGAAAATTAAGCAATAATGGATGTTATTAATTGTTTTTTTGAAGATGATAAACGAAAAACTCTCTTTTTGGTGAGTGAACTATTCATAAATTCCTCTCACAAGTGCGCAAGGTGGTCCATTAGAGCCCAGCGACGTGTTAAACGATTCAGATGGAGGTGGACAGGGCGGAGGGATAGCGGCGATCCACCAATCGACGGACCGTTTCCGACTCACTCACAGCCGAGTCCACCCGGAGAGTCGTTCTCGCGAGCCGACTCGCGCACGAATTGGCTATCACTCGACGGCAGAGGCAGTGGCGGCAGACATAGAGAGTGATGTGCCACAGCTAGCCGCTGGTCACCTTCCACCCGGAATCCAGGAGCGGCATTCCCGGAGGATATTGTCACAGGATTGAGAGAGAGCAGTCGGCAAACAGGAAAAACTCCCGGATTTGACACACGGTCGTCGGACCCAGGAGGAAACGGCGAAGGTTGACGCATGTGAAGCCGCGGGGATCGAAGTCAGTCCAGCGAAAGCGAAAGAAGGCAAGTTGGGTGGTCCACACGGACAAAGGTGTGTCAGTATGTGCCGATCGGATTAAAAGTTTTTTTTCTAATTCTCTTCATCGCATCATTCCCGACTTTCCCCGTACATAAGTGATATATTTGTCCATCAGGAAAAATCCCTTCAACTACACCACGCTATTGAGAAATTTCCTAGACGATATAGCCCCCCGAGCTACCCTTCCCGCAGTAGTGTAGTTATTGTGCGACATGAATTGTGTTCTACGGTTGGTGTCAAAACAGTGAAATATTACATACACGATTCGTGTGAAGTGAGGAAGCTGAGGTTTCTTTGTACTGCGGTTATCACGCGGATAAAAATTAAAGTGCTACAATATAATAGGTGATTGTTGTAAAAATCAATCGATTAGAGAGCTAACTGTGATGTGCTGATACAGCTTTTCTTAGTGATCGGAAAAAAATAAGTTTCGATGATATATTCACCTGACAGTATAGAAAATATGCGAGAAATATGAGGCCTGTAAGGAATCACCGAACAAACACTTGTTGCTCATTGAACGTTGTACACCAAACCGTTTCCCCGATAAAGTACGACAGACCACATCGAAGTACCATAAGTACTACTACCAAAAGACCACAATATTTCAACCAAATCGTGCGTGAAATTTCTCTTTAAGACTACATCACTGAGACACTGGAGGGTTTTTACAGATACTGGTCGACTATGTGAAAGCGTTATAGCAACGACCTCAATTTGCATACATGTTCATGCAACCGCAAATATTCCTCGACTTCATACCCATAGAGTCATATATTTTAAAACGGCATCGCCTTCAATTCAGCCACATTTCCAAGGAATCTACACAGGAGGAAAACCAAGCAGAAGGACAAGAATGTGTAATTGATCACGTACACCTTGCGTAAAATTAATGATAAAAATACGAACTATGGTACATTAGAAAATAAGACTAGGCGGAAGTGACTGACAACTGCATGCCTCGGAATACTGTGATTTAGAGACACGTCATTGGTTTATTAGAAGTAGGAAGAATACTTAAAGAAATGACGCGATCGCGAGACGAAAACCGGTTTCGCTACACAACCATTTTTGGAACGGACCGAATAAAGTGAAATCGCACTTATCCCAATGAGAATGGAGCCGGTTCATTTGTAAATTTTTAGCAATAAAAACACTTTTTTCAATTGTAATCTAGAATGAAAGACTAGATACAACATGCCCAATTTTACCTCTTTTAAAGAAACAGAGCAACAGGAGAGAGTTATTCGATCAACTGCGCATTTTAATTCTCACGGAGAAATTACGGTAGATTTAAATATTATCTCCGTACACTAAGCTAGGTTATTAGAAGAAACGGGTAAAACTTAACGAGGTACGCATTGAACTAGTTTGTTTCAAAACAAATATTGATGATATCAGCTCAATACCTTAAAACTCTCAAGCTATTATAAAAAGAACATCATTCGAAACATGGAAGCTACTACCCTTCGTCGTCAATGAAAAACATCACGGTATCATGACACAATTATTCAATAAATACAGTGCCAACACAAATCGTGAACAAATTATGGTATTTGCGATGCGTCAAGCATATAATTGTACCGCAATTAACAAGACTGCCATTGTTACAAGAAATTCATCACAAATAAGCGCCGTAAATATCATATTCCTTAACGAATAACTCTAAATGAAGAACATACATGAAATCCCTCCTTTGGCTTTCCACTCGAGCAAGACAAAGGTCGTCTGTATCAAGCACATATTTCGTAACATGAGTCACCAAGTGAACTGCGTTAGCAGACTGGGAGGAGAGGGCATTCGCTGACCTCAGCGCATTTAACGATAAGGTCTCCCTTAATTAGCCCAGAGCATAGTTATCTCACTAAACGCCTTACTCAGGGCTCCAACTATCTCGACTGCTTTAAGCATTAAACGCCTTCAATGGTAACAGCGACACTTAATCAATGGAAATTAATAAATAGAGTTAACGAGAATAATGCCTTCATATCTAGCTGAGAAATTATTTTTCTCTGATAATGAACTCACCACCATTCATCACCCCTTAAACCACGATTACCTTCAGACTCATATTTCTGTTATAGTAAAAAGAAAAGTGTAGGTAGTCAGTAATCGACATGGTACCTGAAGATAACAAATTAAGAGTAGTCTTGGGCACATCACGCTAAGTGAAGAAATTGGTATCTAATGTCAGCAGGGGTCGCTCGAAAGTTAGGATAGGGAAAGAAAATGAAGGAAACAACGGCGCGAAGTAACACAAGCAAATACTACCACAAATTCAACTTAAATTTGTAAAGGAAACATTATCTTGTACCATCACCCAGACTGAATACATCGTTTTCCAACATAAAAGATGAGCGGAACATTTATTCCATCCAGTATTATGCGAGCACTAATGTCCTTCTTGAAGAACCAAAAATTGGGGACAATCCAACAGAAACTCAGCGGAACGAAATGCAATTTTTCTCGTGACCAACGGGTCAGGTAAAATATTAAGCAAATCTATGATGTCGTGTGCAGGTGAAAAAGTAGATAATACGTAACTCCCACGGTCTCGCTGACCAGCATGTAGTGCGGCCCTTTCTAAACGCCCACATCTACGAACGACGGCAAATGAGCGGCCATGACCACGAGATCAGGAATTTATACAACACCGAACGCTTCCGAGACCACTGAAGCATAGAAAAAAAATCCTCGATTATGAGATTCATCCGAGCTGAGTCTTAACCGCGAGCATTTCCAATACGTCGCTTGATAAGAGTACACGAGACTAAAGAAGATTCAGAACATTCCTTTTCATGGACACAAAAAACTCGGCTTTAGTGACGGCTTATCTATTTAATGCAAAATACGCTGGCGCCTCCCGGGATGCAATATTTATTTGCAAAACTTTAACCTCAATCAGATCTCTAGTCATGGCGTCGAGAAAAAAATCCAGAAAAAAATGACGCAGAGAGGTGTTCATATGTTTATATAATGACTTGGACGAACACGAATGTTCGACGCAAAAAACCTCAAGAATAACAGGCAATTTGGAGATAATTTTTTAAATCAATTTAATGGGTTGGCATCGCAAGAGGATGAGGTAACAATAACAAATTACAAGGATCAGGGCCAACCAAAAATTGAATTACCATTATGTATCATAAATCCTTATCTTAAGTAATAGCCGAAGGCAAAATGCTACATTACACCAAGAAAATAAAAAGCGAAACAAATATTTCGATTCGATTATGGTAACCAAATATTTAGTCCTTCACACGTATTTAGTACGCAGTCTTTCAAAAATATCTCAGAACAAATACCGGACTTCTACAGCAGATTTAATGGAGTAAACCACGAACGTACCTTAATATATTTGTAAAAAATACTCTTCTTTAACTTCATAAGACTAAAAGGTAGAGGGAGGAGTGAAGGAGTTTTGCCTAAGAGTTGCCTAAAGTTTTGCCTAAGAGTCCTCACAGTTTATAATTGTGTGTATTTCTGTGCTGCTCAACACGAGCACCAGATAACCCAAAGAGTTCAAATCCCGACGGGGGGCAACGTATTACCATACATTTATTTCCAATACATAAAAAAAAATCGGTATATATATTCCATCGTGTGAACGTAATCAACAACTGTTTGCCATAAAACGTTCGTGAGGGTTAAAAAATTGAGAATGCACTGCATTTTACCACATCAATCAACGAAGTATTAACAGTAATAACAAAGAACATGGACATTAAGCCAGGTTTTTTTCCATTATTATGCTTAATGTAAGACATTCTCGGGATCCCCACAAGGTCAAGTGCTTGGTTTCTACCGACGTTTCAATTGAAGACACTTCCGTTGAAACGGCGGCAGCAGTCAAGTACCTCACCCGGACGGAATCCCGAAAACACCTCACAGTTATCATTTGCTGTGAAGGCACCAAATCCTTCTCCATACTCGAAATTTGGGTACCCAAAAACGACGTGAAGAAAGATTCCAAACATAACCCGCTTGAGATTGAAAACAGACACCTCCATATGGCTATGAGAATAAGTTTAGAATTGTATTCGAGGAGAAACAGCGAGAAAGTTAATCAATCATCCATAATTATGGAGCCAGTACGTGGCTAGCTTCCATCTCCATCAGCATAAATCACCAACATTTCCGAAAAATTATCGTCAGCCATTATGAATGACATTTGAAGGCCAAGTGTCACATTCTCATTCCTGGCATTTAGGGCGGAGATTCGACAGAGGAACAGAGTGATGGCAAATAAGAAACCCTTACTGTGTGTGCACGCTTCTTTTTGGTGTCATTACGCTGATAAAAGATTTATCTTTTCTACCATCATTGGGCTTAGGATTTCTCCGTAGTGACTTATCTTTTACTCATGCCGTTACCAATATAATTGTTAACCATTACGAATTTTACCGAACAGCGGTACACGTTGAAGATGAAAACTGAGTCACATTTGAATACGCTGACTAAATAATGATCATGAGTTGACCTTGACCATGAGATATGACGCTTAGTCTGACAATTCCGGAGAAAGAGAATGGAAAGAATCACACCTTTACTGTACTTGTGAGTCTACAGAACCATATACTATTTGCTGATGGAGAAGATAGTTTGTAACTTAGAACCTAAAGAGATCGTTTAAAGCGAATGTAATATCACAAATGAAAAAAAATAACTTGGTTTTCTTCCACAGATTTATTTTCTTGGTACGGTCTTATTATTATGGTCTTGAGTACGATATGTTTCGACCCAAAGGTGTCATCATCAGGTACAAGATGATGTACCAGACGATGACACCGTTGTGTCGAAACATGTCGTACCAAGAAAATAAATCAGTGTAAGGAAACCAAGTTATTTTTTCATTTGTGAAAATCAAATTCCACATAGTTGAGCCATAAACCATTGAATGTACGAATGTAATATTATCTTAAGGCATGCAAGTTGCCATTGATACATAGTTATACCGGTATATTTCTTATAGTTCTCGAGTAAATAAAGGGAACACTCAATCATGGTAAACGAGGAAGAAATTCGGCAGGGGAATTTCACTCTACGCTCATTACTCAACGATACACTAAGTAAGGACTAAATAATAATTTATTCCTCAGTAAGCTGAAAATGAACGTACCATTGTTTACCAAACAGGCGATCTTTAAGTGATGTTAAGAGAAGAATCATTCACAGGCCTATAATATTCGTCCCAAACCTCAAAAACAAACACATGATCTAGCTACGCGGAGAAGAGAGAAATTGTAAGCTATACGTCCTCATAGATGACTAAACCAGAGACAAAGCTTCGTTTCACTGGCGCAAAGAGTTTTTACAGAGGCAGAGAAAATCAGACGGGAAACATTTTTTATAGAAAAGTTAGCCACGGGCGGCACTTGCTTTTCCAGGCTCTTGAGAAAGATTATTAGGAATCATTTTCAAATATTAGTTTAAACAAATTGAACAAGAAGACATAATCCCAAAAAGTAATATTTTCCTGTTATTTTGACCTGCTATTTTGTTAATAAGCTTTATCATAAAAACAAGAATAGGAAAAGTAAGAATAAAATATACAACGCATGAGAACATTTCTAAATTTCAGGTCTAGTGATATGATTATAAACAGCGTGACGATAGAGAGAAGCCCCATTCCAGCAAGACACGCTGCTTTTTTTCATCCGACTCGCCTGCCGAGACTATCTAATTGGTACTAATTATCCTCATTGCTTCACGCCAGTGCAGGTGGCGGATGCCTTCAGACAGCCGGCAAAAACAGCTAAAAGAAAACCGTCATCGCTAATGACATGGCACCAGTAATCACAAAAAATCGACGTATGTAGAGTTGCTACATGGAATTTACAGATGGCCTTTGAGAGAGAGATTTAGAAAGGATCAATGATAGAATCATTTACCGAGCGCGCGAAGAAGGAATTTTTGTGCCCACCTACTTGTTCTACACACCTCTCTTATGCAAATTATTCTTTTTGGGATCAAAATAACAGAGATACACTGCCATACTTGGAGATTTAGTGAGGATAAAAATAGCGACCGCCAGACCATTCCCAAAATATTGAGGATCACGAGTAACGTCTTGAGCGGGTCCCAACCCAGTCCTTCCGTTGGATACGTCAAACTCTCTTTCCATTCCCGGCAGTTTTGAATGAAGTATTAAGATTTCTTTTATAAGATGCTCGTTTCGTACATTATATCCTTAAGGTGGCTAGAGATGTTATCCTAAGTCATTGAGAGGTCATTTTTATAATTTTTAACATAACAAACATAATATTTAAGTTATTTGAAAACAATTCTTGGACAACATTTCACTCAAATGTTTCTGCGCTGGAACCACCTTAACAATCAGTAATGGGAATGAGAAAAGACCTCTACTTTAAATTTAAATTTTCTTGACCTTAGCACACTACGAATGGTTTTCGTCGAGATATTCGAAATCAGCGACGAAATGAATTTAAATACATTGTTTTTGGATATTGGGATCGGTGTGACTTCTCGATCTAAAATCAACAATTGCAATGACAATAAATGTATTCTTTCACGATTAGAAAATAATATGTACTTTCAATAGAACTATATGTCACAAGCGAATCGAATCGAAATCGAATCGAAAAATATGTCACAAGCAGGAAGGCTAAGCGTTAAAATCGCATTACATTACCAAAAAAAACCAAATCGGTAAGACTCAATTTTTTCCCTCTTATCTATAGATATCACTAATGACAACACGTAACAAAAAGTTTCAAGACATTTTTTGCATAGATATTGCTCTAATTTCCTTAGTGTACGGTGTAGAGTTAACATATCTTTTCCTTGTACGGCCATTCTAAGCTCTCGGAATCATCGACTGACTAAATAACTTAATCAGCCCTTCCGTTAAGGAAATGTTTTTTTTTTCCTTTTATATTTGGTCATCCAACATATTTACGAGATAACTTCTTTATCAAGGAAAGGAACGATTCTCTAATTCCTCGATATTTACTTATTGAGGATTAACCACTTACGAGGCTTATCTGACTTATAACACTGATACTGGGGGTTATGCATGAATGAATTATTCAGAGCGATAAGAAATTTACTCGGTGAAAGCATTGTCAAAATTTGTTCTTTAGGATGGAATATAAAGAATCCACTGTCCATTGAAATGAGCCTTTCATAATGATGCTAAACATCTAAACGGGTTAGGTCAGCAACAGCAAATAAATTTTAGCTGATTTTTTTATGTGTTCAACCGGTTAAGGTAGGTTTTATTGAATTTCAGAGAATCTCCTCCCATTTTCTACTTATTCAGGGGCCAATCTCGTTCCAGGATATCCTTTATCTTTTCTGGAACTTGAAACCCTTCCTTAGAATTTGATTCCCACAAATAGCTCTACTCAAGACTTCATATTATGGCGAAAATCTTCCCTTAGTTAGAACTCTTTAAATAATATGATGCTTATTTTCGTCGCCAGAACACGTGCGCCACAATATTTGGCTAACCGCCACGTATAAGGCATGATAGCCCTCGGTCCATCTGGGAAATTATGGATTCAGTCGTGAGCACAGAAGATGCGGGCGTTTAACGCGGCATTACTAAAAATAAATAATTTTCAAGTGCAAAAAAGCCTATAAACATTGGAATGCGATAGAAGTTCAAAGGAGAGTTTAAAAAATACTCCACGTAGCTTAATGAGCGGGACCATACGTGAGGAGCGACTGGAGCAACGAATCGTCTAGAATAACAGCGCCAAGGGCTATTGTTCCATCAAATCGAGTTGAAGTGATTCGAGTGAAACCACATTTTTTCACGGCATTTTTGTTTTTATATCTTACCTTATACCAAAAACATAACTTTCAAGAATGGCTTCAGTTTTTTCGTCAGTTATTTCAAGAGAGTCAAATGTTACTTATGGGACAAAGAACTCAATTGTTATTAATGACAACAAAAACAGTGAACATAATTCATCCAACGTATGTTTTTCAGGTTAGCTCTTTTACTATAAAGATGGCAACATGGGTGGACCAATCACACCAGAAATTTTTATAAACGGAGTTACTGGACCATAGGTTTTAGCAAACCATTAGAGATGAAACACAATAAATAAAAAGAAATAGAGAAAGAGGCACGTAATAGAAGGAGTTCGAATGTGGTGAAAACCGCTTCATTGCCACAGACCTCAAAAGCTATGACACCTTGTTGCCAGTACTGACAAAGATTTATCAGCTTTGGAGGGAACACTGAATTTATCGATTTTTATTTTTGCATTCAAGTTTTACTATTAAAAATCTTTTTAATAGATGCACTTGAATGTATAAATACGAAATTTCTACATTTTTATGACGTTAATGAGACATATCCGTTCAACATCTTTTATTAATTCTTCGAAAAATTGGCCAAGCAGATTCACTGTAATCGAAATCGCTAGTAAGAATCGAAAGTAATAATTTCGGTACATAACATATATCGAAGGGGTCCAGGAAAAAGAACCAAGAAACATTTGCGTAATTCGAAGGGAGAGCAGTGAGAAAGTTTGTATAAATCGCGAAATCGAGCCACTATTGGGAATAATGTGCGTATTTATAGATTTGAAAGATTCTATCATTGACTGCACCCAGTGCACTGTCATGGCTTATTCACATCGATCACACACGATCACAATAAACAGATGGCACAGACAGCTCGGTGTCGCCAAAAATGTTGCTTGGCACTCATTCCCCCCGACCCCTTCAATTATTAGCAACGGAGTTACGCGTTATGAATTCAAATAAAAAAGCCGTGCCTACTCCAGATAAACGCTTCATGAACGCCATGTCACACGATATGTGCTGATCGGCGCCGTGCGGTGTGCGAACAGGAAATGCATCGGCCACTTTCACGCACTTGCTTAGCGGTTCTGAATGAATGCAGCAGTCTGTCATTAGTGGATTTCAATGTCGGTCACGAGCATTTTTCAAAGAATACACACACGGCTAAGTTAAACAGTCTTTAGAGAGAGGTAGTTTTTGGACAGCATCGGACGTAAGATTATAGGGAACAGGAGGATAATAGCTTCATTGAAAGAGACTTAGAATGCGTTTATAGATAAGACATTCCATGTATATGTGCTTTATAAAATGTATATCTTCTTTCAAATATTTGCTGCGTTCATTCTTCGACCAGAAATAGACTGAGAGGACTTGTTAAAGTAAGCATAGCGAGTTTAGTGGCCACAATCGAATTCATACATAAGAACAGGATTTGTGCATGTAACAGTAAAGTAAAAAATTATGATGAGTAACGGACGTAACATAATTTTGAACCTCTTACTGAGGCTACAGGGCAATAAACGAAAGCTATGTTCCTTAAAGATACCAATCTAAAAAATAAAAACTTTTTCTGCTGCATGTATTATTAATATAACTTTTAGCTAATGATTTAAATTTATACCATAAACAGTCATTCCAAAAATTTTACTTAGTTGTACAACGGATATTACAAGATTTTATTCCTTTATTTATAGCAATAAAATTTATTTATTACATAATTCAATCAGCCTAATTATTTATTGCATAATTAATCATAATTTAATCTCCTATGTAATGTTTCATTGATGTACTAAAAAGTATTCTATTACATTCCACCATATAACTTGCACGCGGTTCACAACAAAATTATACTTAATTTTTTCCTCTTTACTGGTTTTTCATTATACATTTTGCCTACATAGCCATCCTAACAGTGGGTTTCAAATGAAGGGTAGTTAGCTCAACCATACTTAGTTAAATACAATATTTTTCATTCATGCTATGAGGGATTCATTATTAAACTATTTTAAAACTAGACCTCAATGATCTAATCATGTAAATGATGCTTTGTCCTTTTAGCTGAATACTATTTTTACACGAATTGGCCGAAAACGAAGGTTAAGGTAAAAACTCATACATCAGTGGGGAAGGACCTACAGCTGAGGTGATCTGCGCTCTCCCCTCGACAAAGCTCACGTCAAGTGACCAGCCATCTGGTGTTTATTAACAGGGTCCAAACCACCAGGCTGAATTATAGGTTGGTAAGGGCAGGATGGTTAGGGGAATTAAATACGGTAGGATAGAAACCAGGTTTCGGAATTTCCATGCTCTGAACGAAAGGTAACAAGGGGTTCACAGTTTCATAGGAATTGGAATTTCACAGAAAATTCCCGCCACTGATGTAATTCGAATTCGGGCCCTAGGAATGGAAAGACTATGCTCTGGCAACCAAAACTAACTCAATCCCCGAAAACAACTCCATAATTAATACAAGTGACGATTGAGGTATAGATCACTTCGCGGAGTAACTTCGGAACATGAGTGCAACTTAGTAAAGAGGAGAAGCACACATTGTATTGTATTACGATAAGGATGAGAGTAACGGAGGATGTAAGATGGTAAGACAGAAAACGAAGGGAGCTCACTGTGGTGAGCTATGAAGGAACCCGTGGAGACAAATTCGCAGAAGACAGAAAAAGCAGGCGGAAGAGAACATAGGTTTGTCGAAAGCCATCGTTTCGTAGAACCGCACAAAAGGAGCGGTTTAGGGTTGTATAATGTGGGAAGGGATTTGAAAGAGTATAGAATAGTGAAATAACACCATAGAGATAGAATAAAGACATTGAGGATGTTATTCACTCATACTAATATTTTCAGAGTATCTGGTGGTTAATCTTATATCAAAATCTCCTCCTGGGCGAGTAAAAATAACAATCACAACGTAGGATCAATTATTTACTACTACCATTTATGTTATCAAGAAATACATGGAACCCAAAGTTTGGAAGTAGTAATGTCACTGAGAGTACTTTAAAATACACAAAATCTGAACCGGGGTATCGAGGGCGATTGCGGAACATAAAACGTACTTTGCTTCAACACCAAATTACCGAATTCTCACGCATAATCTGAAACCGATGATTATACAAAAGAATTGGCACATTCTATTAAAGTCGGTGCTATGTCCAAATTTCTTCACGATGAATCAGATTCCAAAACATTTAATTATGTCCTCACCTTAAACCTGTTTCCCATACATAACTTCCAGATTGATTTTACGGGGCAGTTGAATTCCAAGTCTCCAACTATCAGCACACAATGCAGGGTTAGTAAATGTTACCAAATTTAGTTCGGACAAAATAACAAAAGATTAGGAGAGAAAAGCCAAATAATCTACAATGATTATTGATATAAATAGTTTCACTTATGTGTCTGGTTCTATAAGAAAAATTTTCGCCGGGAGCAAGTTCTTCTTCCCAAAGATCATAGATTAACTGTACTTTGATTGCATTATCTCAAATTATCGCAAACCATAGTTAATTAAAAAGCTCCGCCACTCTGCATTGAATTGCTAACCCGATAAAAATTACATCGCCACATATAAACAAATATGAGCAAGTATTTATATCATTACTACCTCCCCACACCTTTGAGGTAAGCCACGCTACACCGTTCTAAGACTATCGGCATATCTCTTCGGCTGTCTTCAACCGCATCCTTCAATAAGTACGAGCAAGAAACAAGATCGATCGGCCATCTAATAGCTTGATAGCATTTCTCCTAATTTCCCGATACCTCTCACGGAGGCTCTTCCGGCTCCCCGGATTATTCGGAAATTAGATGATGTCCAGACGGAAATGTACGCCCTTAGCGAAGACCTTAGATGGTGCCTAACGGTCCTCTCGGTCAGATTCCCTAAGCCTATGACATGTCAAGAATGACCGATTTCTCGAGACTTAATGCTAAGCTTAGGCAACTAGAAAAAAATCCTGCTGCACGTCTACAACATAGCGGTCATTCTTCCACCCGACATCTTAATGTTTAGATGAGATTAATCTGGGAGATACTGGGAGATAAGTGTAATTAACCGTCGAACAATTAGGTTATTGAATTATACCTTCCAGCGCACCATTAACGGCTACAACAGGGGCATATCGAAACACTACTCCCACAAAAACACACCTCCCCAGCGTTAATCATCCCCCTCATCCCCGATTCCTTCATCATAAACACTTCCTCTTCATGGGTACTGCTTTAAACTCTCAGCCATGCGCTTTTCGCAGCCATGCAGGGTAGAACGTACATGAAAAAAACCTGAATTAGTTCACACGTATTGCTAAAAAAAACCTTTAGGATCGAAAAGGAGGCGAGGTCACAGTGAGAATTTTCCCTATGGTTGATAATCACGAGGACATCACTTACTCGATTTTAACCATAAAAACGATCTTTTATGAAAACATGAAACTGTAACACTCCGAAATGAAAGAAATTTACTATGACGACATGGAACTACGAAACTGTGTCCCCGAATTTTAATCACTATTTTTGTCGTAATAGAGGACATATGTAAGACAGGATAATATGACAGTTTTCCGCTTGCTAGACATGAGTAATATCATGGTTGAATGGGTGCTTCCCGAGTGAATTTCTGAAACATGAGTTTTATATTATATCATTCAGGAACAAGAGCTTACATCTAGATTAACTCAATGACGAAGATACGAATCATCGCATATCGACCAATGCGTATCTGGCCGCCAAAGGTCCAAACCAAAGTATTTCAAGATGAATGGTAGGAGACAAATGCAACAGGCTAGAGAGATAAAAATAGTTCATTCATATTTCAAATCATCTTCACGTCGCTCTTCATACTTCCGCCACCTCTTCCTCTCTTGATCAACGCTACATCCTCCAATAACCTCTTCAACAGGCCACCACACGTAACTAAACCTTTCCCGCAACTTATCTGCCTTCTTAAAACCTCCCCCGCCAGCCTTTCCTTCACAGTCAAACATTACATAACTTCCCCGGTACCGTACGCCTTCGTTCGTAATTGAAACAGCTGAAAAATTTCTAGGATCTAAATAACATATCTAAATAGGAGTCATACTTCTGAAGACACATCCAGGGCATAATTATTGCAATTCAGAAATCGCAAATTGATGGGGAACGAGGAATATATAAGGTATAAATGAACATGAGATGCATCAAAGTCTAATTTTTATGCTAATGCTCCTACCAAATATAGCAACGTAATTTTTCCGGGATAAAATGAGTTATAAAAATCTCCCTTATTCATAATACATACTATCATCATACCTTACTCATTCTTAGTAGCCATTTTGCATAAGTCTCAAAAACGTTTAAAGTTTTCCTACAACAAATAAATACTAAAATATGCAATAATAACCAACGCTTTGCCACAAACAATAAAGCTGGAATAAGAGTACCACCGACTATGATGCACAACGGTCCACGAGTCAACAATTACCCAGTGTGTACACCACTGTAAATTAATAAGTTACGCCATTCGACATTAAACTACTAACCCGATCAAGATTACATCGCCGCATATGAAACAAGATTTTCCGCTCATTTATAGTTCAAAATGACTCGAGAAGAGTTGACATTTAATTGAAACAAATATGGTTTCACTTAGACCCCGGAGGGAATTTTTAAGTAGTCAGGATTCTACCAATATGGCTCACGTATGATAGCGAATTCCTAGATACGCAATAGGTTTAAACATTATAAAATCAATAAAAAACACATATTAGATGAGAGAAATTCTCTCGGGATCCACATATTAGATGATTCTTATCTCCCTTCTAGATAATATCCGACAAACACGTGTGTTTCCCTGAAGAACAGAAGAGCGCATTTTAAGTCTCATCAGCTCGCATTCCATCTGCAATTCAAACCTAAGTGACGCAATGGTGAAGTCACGTAAATCAATCGTATCATATTACGCACCCAGATTGTCTTAAAATACGACCAGTAAGGCCCATTCAGTTGGGAGACAACTACTCAGGGGAAACGAGGTGTGCCTCTTACGGGTTCAATCACACGATGACTGGATTAGGAAAGAATTTGCTCGTTGCAGTGACACCACACCGCGACGTCTCCGACGAAAGACCGTGAAAGAACATGTCCCTTTCAAGACCCCTCAACATTTGACGCACAGCAGACGGGGCGTGGTTTTCTGCCGGCCGTGACAGTGGCTTATTCACCCCATCTCTCAGGGACATAAACCATACACGTCATCAATCTAAAACTCTTCAGCCGAGGATATCTAACCCCTCTCTACACGGTGATACCGCATAGCGACGAAAGCATGCAACATAATATCCAGTCTCTCTACACTCCAGTTATTTGAGGAGTATTTCCCATTTACACCGCATCACGTACGATGAAATATATTATTCCGTACAAATGCGTTTTTTTCACATCTGAAGATAAAATCAATAAAAAAGCTTTGATAGTTACAAAGAATCAGATTCGATCAGATTTAACGCTAAATGAGCGTTTAACGTTAGCAACATTCACATACAATGCAACTTTAATAAATACGACGGGGGGAATAACATTCTACGATGAATTAATTGGATTTTGGAACTCTCCGAAAAACAGAACTTCTCATTCAACGAGCGCTATTGATATGACGTTTATGTATGAACAGATAATCGTCTTTCTTACATATCCAGGCGAAAAACTATCCTCACTGCTAAAATAAGTGCATGGGTGGAAATAGAAAGTAATGCATCGGTTCGGTGAATACGATTGAGCCGCCTCTCCTCCCAATCTCTCTCCCCTTTCACTGTAACTGGAACAATATGGTGCCTCGTAAGTTTCCGGCATTTTATAGGGCATGGCCGACTATTCTGGGCGAGATCGACTTTTAATGGCCAGTTTTGATTCGTCAAGCCCCATTTCATCACGTAAGCTCCCGAATTGGCGACGATGGGTTGACATTTAATCCGACGAAAGAGTGAGGAAAAAGTTAAGCCCCTTTAAAAAAAGTTAAAAAAAAGCCCCTTTCTTCGTCATACGGGAAAGAGAAATGGACCATGACTGCGAGAATAGTACATTCCCATCCGTACATTAATAGGTCACACCCACCTTCACCAATCATATGAACATACAGAATTAAATCTAAGCGAGTCCAAAAGGAATACCATAGAACACAAAAAAGTAAGCAGAATCACATTACAAACGCCTTTCTCTTAGGAAAGCTTATTACCTCACTTCCGAGGGGTTAGTTCGGTTTTTGTGGAGGACTTCCAACTTCTTTACTCTTCGGAACCACAAATGCAGATATTATTAAAAGAAAGGAAATGCTCATCATATCACTACCAAGTGTAACAGTAATAATAATTATTATTATGGAAAAAAAGTCGTGGGTATTTCATCATGTGGAGATGAGCAACTTTACTGTGGCATTATGATTCAAAACTATGATTAAGAGGTAATAAGGTAAAACGGCAAGTGAATACTAATCAATGAGGAAGGCGATAGACAACTAGGCAGTGCCCCTTTCTACGGGCCAGAAATATAGCCGTCCAGGTCACGGAGGCTGCAACAGCAAGTAAGAATCATGCAAGGATCTACAAGTAAACCGCGATTGAAAAATAAAGCCTTCAAGTCGAAGTCTAGTTTATTAGTTGAGGGAGGACTAATCCAGCCCAAAGTCCCAAAGTAAGTCAAATTCGTGATATGTATGGAAGACAGCTTCTTTCCCTGCTCCGACAACGATTTCTCACCATGGTCTTCCATAACAATTATTTTTATTTTTCGGTATAAATGTCAAATGAGGAACACACACCGCCTAAGGTACTCCCTAACATCACCAATACAACGCACTATTCACTGGGCACCCACACCGTCAAGAATTACGTTGGTTTAGCTCAAAATTAATGGGGTGAGAAAGATAAGTTCCAACCAAGAAATTAAAGATAGATGTTAAAAGGTTGGATAAAACAGATCTATCACCAAGCATACACCTATTACAGGCAGTGAATGAACTAATGACGTACATCGGGAAAGTGTAATTACCCCTATGGGACTAGGAAAATTCTACAGGTGAAGAGCGTCAGCCCAATTCATCACATCTTAATGAACTATTCTGCTTTCTGTGCAGGACCAAGGACGCAATCGGTGTGTGGCATAAGTCCAACCTCTCAACACTGGCTGAGCGCTTTTTCCCAATATCTTTAATAGCGAATTTTCATCGTGCTTCTCTTCCTACTGCCCCACCCTCAAAGTATTTCTGGCCGTGCGCCTGGATGAACCTGTTTCCTTTCTAGGAGTCCATGGAAAAAATTAAATTGACATAAATCGTGCCACTGTAGTACTTTAGTACTAAGAAGCTTCCTATCACGGAGGTCGAGGTTACTTCCTGTCCAACTCGCCAATCCTAATAGGGGCAAATGATCAGAGTTATTGGTCACATCCCCAAATATTTGCAAAAAAATCGTTTGCAAAGAGACGAAAATCGTTATATTCGTAATCGATATCTGACAGCTGAAAAGATTAAAAGAATGCAATATTAGAAATGAATAAGTGCGACGGACGGAATCGAGAGTGCTGTAGCCGCTAGAAACTTGGGTTCACTCGTTTGCATATGAACATATGAGGGGTGGGAATAATAATCGGACAAATAGATACTGGCAAAATTGATATCTGTGACCAGGGGATGTTTCACCCGCGATTAAGTTAGGGCCAAACCTCTTGCCCTTCTGAACGTTAGAAATGCCCTCGGCAGAAGGCTACAGCTAAGAAAACAGAAGACAACATGAGAAGGAAAATATTGTATTGAAACCTTGAATCAACAAAGGCCTCCAACATCGAACACGATTCATTTGGAATTGTATTAAGAAATGAGTAATCATAGCAAAATTAAGGTATACTCCTCTCCAAAAAAAACTTCCCACCTCAGAGCCGAAAAATTTCTAAGTCCCGATTTGACGTCGATGTGACAACGCCGAACCACGCCCCCTTGCGCGGGAAAGCAATAAACAAACGGAACGGGAATACCTTCCTCCCCACAGTTGGAGGGGGAGGATGAGGGATAATATGCTCGTAGGGAAAATATTGACCTGCGAAAGGAAATTCTCAATGGTGGGAGGAGAGCCCAGGTTTCGTTCGCTAAATGTGTGAGCGAGAATGAAAGTGGGATAGCCCGTTTCGGTCGCTCCTAGAGACCAAGACCTCTCGTAGACGACGACTGCTAGAAAATGTGGAATGCCCGTCTTCGTCATGCGTCATGGAGGTTCACGAAGTTCACTAACGTGTTTATTTAAACTCGCATGTTAAACAGTTACACGCGTAAATGTAATCTAAATATGATATTAACTACTCGAATTGACTATATTCTCAAAGAGAAAAATCGATTTCCTGGACTTAGATTCGACTTTTGTGTAAAAAATAAATTTTTTATCGCAGCCGGTATCATGTTTCCTCCGCCGCGTCTGGAGCAATGGGACTATGCGTCTTTGAATTTTAACGTGATATTTTTCCCAAAAATAGCTTTATAGCTCCCTCTTAGAAACATTGATTACTTCATTAATTACATTATATACATTCGCAGGTTAATGGAAGATGTCCAGTTCCTAACGACGCAAGGATTTCGAAAATCCCTTAACTATAGAATCAATTAATCCTTTTCCGGAGAGAGACTTCCATGAATATCTCACAATGTGAACTATTCAAGCAACGTGAGTGACGAAGGTTTTCATTTCACAAAGCGATGGTTATTCACAGTCTTCATCTCTCCGGCTGAGAGGCGACTGTCTAAGAGAAGAAATGCTGGAATGGCCCGCGTAACACTTGGGAAGAATTCTCTTCCGTCGAGGCGGCAAAAATTCTAATGGAAAACCTTTGTCCGCTCGAAGAATGAGGGGCATGAACTTCTCCTACCGCGCGCATCCTTGGAGATGGGAGGAGCTTGAGCCACTACCCGAATGGGGAGAATGCCATTGTCTCGGGGTTGCTGCGCGCAAGTCCCGATAACTAACCCCGCCTTGCGGAACTTCCACGCGGCCTAGGCATGAGTCCTTATCTGGACAAGACGCCTACATTAAAAAAGCACGAGGTAGGCAAAATTAAGTTTGAGGATTTTAGGTTGGTTGGTAATACGGGGAGGCGACCGACAACTGACATAACTTGCGCCGCAACGGACGGACGGTTAAGTAGCTAATCGACGAATAAATATGGGAATGAAGGAAAGTGGGGGAGAGAAACTTGGCGCCTACATTGGAGGCGGAGCATTAAAAATATTATGATAAGGTAAATAATCAGTAGTCAGCACATATAGGAAAAAAATCCATTATTTTAATTACTATTGACCCAAATTTTATTACTTTTTTATGGTTTCTCTAACAGAATACAACTTTAAAGCTTCCTTTGTCAACTAGTATTAATTTTTAGGAGGTCACTTAACGGTTTGGTTTAAATTGAAATTTTTAATGAAAATATGCATAAGAATGTATAGTCGGCACCCCTGATAGAGAGGAGAATCAGTGCTCAGCACGCTCAGGCACCAGTAGTCGGCACCCTGGGAAGTCAGCAATATGAGGGAATTAAATTACTCTGGATAAATTACTAGCTTAAAAAATGGAAACTACACCATAGGATTTAGTTCTCTTTGTAAATATAATGTTAAACTTTGAGATAATACAGTAATTATTACTTTCTTAACCAACGAATCATGAAAGTTGACATTCAGCATTCAAACTTGATACAATATGAAATCAATAGAAAAAAGTAACAAAATAATACTTGTAGAGTGTTTCAGGAGGAAAGTTCAAAATTCCTGGAGGAGGTAGGGAAGGTGATTTTAAGCATTTTTTGTCCTATCAACATGGGGTCGCAACACCTTAGTTACCGAGCTATGGCAACGCAAACTTTTTTTCAAAAGTATTCTGCAATCATAATTAAAATACCAAATTTAAATGACTAGTATCAATTGAGAAGATTTGAAACTTTTCAAGGTGATGCATAAGATATATATTGCTCTTGTTCTGCTATCATCAATGCTAACGGTATCTTATTTTCAAGATGGCTTTCGAATATTGGTCGACATTTAATTCCTCAAATACAAATTATGTATATACGATAGCACTCTTAATTTCAGAGATATCAAAAAATTTGTCAAAAGAAAACTTGTAGTAAATATATTTGTCAATTCATTGCGGCAAAAATTATATCTCTAACTTTTAAAATAAGGAAGATAAGGTAACTTAATAGATGTTTTAAAATGAGGCAACAAATACCCTCGTGGGTAAAGGGGTTAATTTGCTTTAAAAACCTCTGCGATTAGTGACACTAATTAACATTGCTTTGGGAAAAATGCCCGAGGAGAATATGCAACCAAGCTCATGGTCTGGTTGCTGAGAGTTACAAAGTTAACAGTCACAAAGACAGCACAGACTTAAAGGTGGGGTTAACAATATGAACGAAAAGAGTACCCCACCTAATGTAAGGATTGATTGAAATCTATGGTAAGCTTCCGTTGGGAGTTGGTTCAGAATCTCCGGCTAAACGCTGGACTCAAGATAACTAGTGACTAATTTCAGGGAGACATGGAGGATATACATTCAACTACGCTCACTATCTCCAGAGCAGACAGTCCTATCCCCCTTCCAAATCTATCCTCCTCATTCCCTCCCTTCTTTATGGCTTGTGCCCTAACTCCAACCCGCCATTCGTCCCTGCGGCGGCTAGCAGGGGAGAATGTATATACATGCAGGTTAGCCTAATCTTAAGCTAAAAGACTAAAGGGTCACAGAATAACATCACGGAAACGAAGGACTTAACAAACCTCAAGAGTTCTTCGTCGGGCACCCAAATAGGGATTGGGATTTTACAGAAAAAGTGAGAATAGTGGAATTCGGAAGCGTTGCCTTCGGGGTAGGAGTCCTCGACTATAGCAACCACACCAAACCGTCTATAATGACATCTGAATGGGAAAAACGGGAGGTAATGAAACTCGTATACAGTTACCAACAGAAAAGGAGGGGAAGGAAGCAGAGTCATAATATTCAAATTACCTCAGCTGAAACGAATGAAATGTCAGTGTGTCCACTAAGGGCAAAATACTATTTTCATGAGTAATTCCACAAATAAGAATTAAGTGCCCCAACCCAAGAATAAAGTAACTGAATAATTATAAATAATTAAATGAGAAATATGTGTTAAAATAAAGTAATTAAATATGCAGTTTTAGCGGTAGTAAGTTTTATATTGGTTTTACGAAGACTAGAGCAGAAGTAGGCTTATTCACATCATGCTTTGTTGGGAATATAGTGCTTGAGTACTAGAGAAGACATAGGTAGGCAAAACAATAATGACGAATGATTATCCAATACCGAAAGTAAATTTATTTCGATTACATTTATCAAGTTGGTCTTCTGTATATAATCCAATAGGCGTGGCGGTAAAATAAAAGAAATTACATTCTCATACCATACAAGAAAGACAATTAGATAAGATACTAGAAAGATACAACAGCTATCAAATAACAGATGTATTAAAGTCATTGTAGTTGATTTTATTTATGAGAGAAGGATTTTTTGTCTTGAAATGACAATTTCTATAATTCCCGACTCAAACCAAAAATTCACGAATAATTCACGAACATTTCCCGGTGCTGAAAATTCACGAATAATTCCCGATTTTCCCGGTCAGTGGACTCCCTGATTTATGTACAGAACAGAACAGGTTGTACAGAATGAGTGAAACAATTAATATGCGTGTAACGCATTCATTTTTAGAGAGCAGTTAGGAACAAAAAAAAACAGCAATTTTCATGGACAAATTTTGAGGATACCAGGTCCTTCAGAGAGTCACCCACAAGTCACAACCGAGACGTACTCCAGAGGAGAGGAGGCAGATTAACTAAGATACCCGGGGGGATACCGAGGGATCCGAGTTTAAGTCCCAGTCAAGAAGAATAACTTTTCTTCTTTGGAATTTTGAAATTCCACCTTGAAGTTTTTCCATCACACTATGCCTATTGCCTCAAATTTAAAAAATATACTATTTTATACGTAACGATATTTTTATTTGTTTAATATCTTTGGATACCTCCCTTTCGCTAAAATGCCACTCCATCGAGACAGAGTCATTCTTAGTTTCAGAAGATGCACCAATATGAATGATAAATTTGTAAAATTATTCGCGACCACAGAGGAGTATGAGACCTAAATATAACTTGAAGACACAAAAATTAATTCAAACAATTTCATGCCAGAGAGAAATACTCCATACATTTCCACCCATGTATCAAAAACGGACATCAACTTATGGAAATTCAAAGAGGTTTGCTGATCAGATTTTCCGTAAACCGCGACCACACTTCCCAGAGTCTGTGGAAATACCCTTTCGTCTGATCGTGAATCTGTGCTCTCACGCACTTTGGTACTTCTCGAGGAACCCAAGCGCTTCCGGCAGTCCTCTTTCCAGACTTAAGAAGATTCTTAAAGACGACGAAAGAAACAAATAAACACTACGGAACTTCCAAGAGGACTGCGCGATTCGCGCTCTAAAAATAATAATCCTGCACGCTCTACAGGGACGAGAGACCCAAGACTAGACGGGCTTTTCAGTAAATAAACATTTTTACCCACATGCCCAGCTGTAAAGTTTAATAGAATCGAAGCAGCAAAAACTTCCATTCAATATTTCAACACACAAGGTCTCTCTCACTTTAAATGCTCTCTGCTCTCTCATTAATCTTAAGTCTGACCATTTCAAGTCCGCCAAAATGTTTCTCCAAAGGAACATTTAACGAGTGTAGCCAACTCATAAACAAATTTCAAGAAAAACTCAGTTAATCACAGAGGCGACACACAGAAAAATCTCGATCGAGTATTAATCCGGCTTGCCTTATCCAGCAGCGCCCGAATCACAAACAAAAGATGACGCAAAGACATGATAACTAAATTTGACGCAACACGTAGGACTTCAAGACCACAAGAGAGAATAAATCAGGCAATTCATAGGAAAGGAAAAACTGAAGAAGAATCGATGACAAAGAAGGCAAAACAACTGATAGCAAAGTGCAACCTTCCTACGAGCGGACCAGCCAACAGAGAAAGCACGTAATGGCAGGTTGCAAAGAGCCCGGGGAGTGATTTTCAAGAGATATTCGACGCCAATTACAGAAAAATAAATTGGAAAGCGCACGCGCTTCTTCAAATGGGCGATAACATCACCCAACGTTGCCTAGGCACACCTACACATTCCTCGTGTGAAGGCCTCCGAAGTGGGACACGGAATTTCGAGAATGGTTTTTTTTTAAGTATTCATAAAAAAACAAAAGGGATCCTTCGAATAATGACTTTGACCACTTTGACGCAACACGTTAGCTCCATTGAAATTTACTCTTACTCTTCCAGACGCAGCCAAGACTTTGCGAATGCATTTATTTAACCGAAAACCTTGACATTAAACGTATGCATAGGATATCAATCGTTGATAATGTTTTCACGTGGACGAAGAGAATTAAATTTTCATTGCGATGGACAAAATAAGTTCATGTTTAAATATAAATTAAAAATGCTAAAGCCAACAATACAAGGCAGGTTCCACGCAAGTATTTCATCCATAAATAAAAGATGCTGCATTTTCAGGGAGATCTGCACTACACAAGCAAATTATTCTGATTAACCATGGGAAAAGTTTTCATCGCGCAAGAACAGCAATACGATAGCTCGTTCTAAAATGATATTTGACACAAGCCAGGCCAAACTAGCCAAAAAATCAAATTAACGGAAGTAATTTCTTGAAGCCAAAGGCTAAGTAATCATCAAATGGTCTTCATCCTTTCGAATTTCTTTTGGCATTACCAAGCTCACCCTAGGCAAAGAGTTCCCTTCGAACGGCAAGTTAGAAACGAGAAATTTCTCAGCTTGGCAAGCAATTTGCATTTGTAGCCCAGTGAGACTAGTGCCGTGACTGAGCACCCATAGAGTGGATCATATCATACGGATAGACAAGCTGTGGAATATCAGAGAGACAAAAATACACCAATAATCAGACACAGGTCGATGCAATGAGAATTTGTGATATTCCGGTACATTTCATCAAACTATCGCTGATGAAAATAGCGGAGAGGAGCAACAAATTCAGACAAATAAGGATAGGGATCGGAGAATTTCCTGAAAATGTTCACCTAAAAATCTTATTTGTATAGAAAATTGCAATTAAACGGCATAAAAAATGTACGCATTATGACAATTAATTCAAAGATGAAATGACATCGTGAGTCTTTCGATAGGATAGTTTGAATGAAATTATAAGAAACATTACGATACAAATGACAGCTCAAGTAAAATAAACTGTGAAATCTAATAAATTGCTTCTAGCTAAATATGTTTACTCGTTGGTATTTGATGTAATCTGAGATTCTATTTTCATGATACAATATCAAGACAAACAGTCTTCACTCTGTCTCCACGACGAACCCATTTGTTAGAGAAAAGGAGCGAAAAGTAAAGTGTTTATTAAAACAAAGTAAGAGAATAGTTTCCATTTTCAGCGAAGAGGAACATTTTTAAAGCCTAGCGATCGTAAACCTGAGAGGTAGCTACGTGTAGCAGCAAAGTATGAGCAAACTTCTCCACGTTATTTTATTTTCGACCGTATCACTGAAGTCAGCAAATAAACAACAAATTAAATGTATACAATTCTAACAGTCTATTTGCTTAAATGAATTTGAAGAGCTACGTAGATCGTAAACCTGAGAGGTAGCTACGTGGAGCAGCAAAGTATGAGCAAACTTCTCAATGTTATTGTATTTTCGACCGTATCACTAAAGTCAGCAAATAAACACAACAAATTAAATGTATAGAATTCTAACAATCTATTTGCTTAAATCAATTTGAAGAGCTACGTAGTGTAAGATATTTTACCGAACGAGATGAAAAAATTCCCTTGAGCCTAGTCGAAGAATCAAATCGCTTGACTTATTTATTAAATTAGTAAAAAATAATGTTTTGCGACTGACGAGCGCTTAGGGGGCTGGGAGACTTAATTAAGCCACGAAAAATGGGTCAAGGTCTAATTAAACTATAAAAAGGGCTCTGAATGAGAACAGGCGTGAAAGCGAATTTCGACTGAAAAATACATCAACGGGGTGACAACGTATCGGAAGGGAAATGCCAAAAAAATATGAAAATGTGAGGCAGCTCTCCCACGTCACTTCCACCAACAAGGGTGACTCAATCAATTACAAAGTATGCGGCAACTGGGGCAATTCAGAAAGGAAATCCTCTTAGATTAAGTCTATGCCATATCCGCAAGCTTCAATGCACGGAGAAATTGGTACTAAGAGGCACATGTCTGACCTCCGTCATTCATGTCCTTCGACACCCTACGGGGAAACTCCCTGTACTGGCACCGTTCCCGAGTATTAAAGAAATGGACGAGGTAGGAATACAAGTCGCTGGCAATATGAAACCATAATGGTGAATGCTGCAACCGACACACTTCCTTATTCTAATAAACACAACGTTGACGAGCGAATTCCAACGAATACTAGTCTTGAGCCATGAAATTCCGAGCAAATGTGTACTACTCCGAGCTTATCTATAAGGTTACCAAGCACAGTCTGAAGTCATCCCATGCGAATTTTGTCAAAAATCGCTGGGTCCTCAACTTCGACCAGTCACATTTTATCCATGTGGAACTTGAGAAATGCGCTCCGGAAATTAGAAAGTTTTCGGAGATAAAATCACTACATCGCTATCCCAAACTTTAAATTTCTCTAGCGTGACCAAGCACAATGTTGACGCGCCTCATATTTAACATATCAATATCTTTCCTAATGAAGATAATAATTGTGGGGCGAGACCATAGTAAGTCATCAATGGCCAATTCTTGTGCTGTCATCTAGTTCTTTACGTTAAATTTTAGTGCCATCAACGAGATACTGCGTTTTACTGCTGAGCTCGACAAGGCCATCTCTTCATATTTTCCGTTCCCAATCGGCATCTGTTTCATGACATTCTTAGTAGAATTCCTTCATTCTGATGTCTGATGTTTCTACATGACAGAATAGCTAATAAGAATTAATGGGTAACGAGGAAATATCACACTAATTAACGCTAGCAGGAAAACTTACGAAACAAATTAGTTAAAACGAATGGGCAATTACCATCAGCTAATGGGTTAGCAAAATACGAACAGATTTACTATGCATATTCCACATGCAATATCAGGGTCAGGTTGCGCATAACTGCGCTTGATTGCATGTAGAATGAAACAGTATCTAAAATATAGTAACGGAAATGGAGCCCGTTCAAAGAGACCTTCAGCACGTAAACGCAGGGATGACCAACGCCCACGTCATTCGGACGGGAACGGCGTTCGTTCCGAGAGCGGTCCACCGAAATGAGATAGCAATGCTTTGATTACTTCCTCCGACCGGAAGCGAGTGAAAGGGTGAACTTCCACGTCCTTTCGTGTGTGTGGGCAGCGCGCAGCCGAAAGGAAATGGGTCGTTCAATGTACCAAACGAAATATCGTTCACTTCTGAAAATTTTTACGAATTGTGTTGAGTACTAGCGAATCCATACGACTGAACTGAACGCGTGGATTTTATTGGTTGCGCTACCCTAATCTTAGGGGTCAAAGCAAATGGAGGGTGGGTCCATGAGGAGTCCAGCCCGAAAATTTTATCGACCGGTGGGAGCATTCTCTAACGTTTCCTTCATGAAAATACTTGTTTTACAACTTTAAATACATTTCAAACTCTTCGAACCTTTGAACTCATTTCATTCCGTCCACGATTCTCGTCCATCTCCTCTCTTTCCCACACTTACCCAACATTATCATCTCCAACGCTCTACTTCAACATGGCCAGCGAGTATAACAGTATGAACATGAATTTATACTCCTTAACTTAGTTTATTTTGGCACTCCGGGCAGATTTCTTAATGTCTGGTTAATTAATCGCAAAATAACGTGGCCTCTTCGTTTACTTTATATAAACTGAGAGTTCGGGTTTCGTACATTACAAAGTTAGTTGACATGAAAGTTACCGATGTAAGAATGTTTTTAAGAGGAATGTAACCTTAGTTTTTACTAAGATTGTCTGACCTAGAAGTGGGTCTATATGTTGTATAAAACTAAATTACTTGCTCAATCATAGAGTTAAAGTACATTAAAGACGTTATCTACGATTGTAGAAGATTTAATCGACGGAAATAATTACCGATGAAGAAGTCCAACGAAGAGTTGGGTACAAAGGCAATGAAAACTCTTCGAAGGACTAGATAAATACATCTGAGACAATACAGCTACCTAAACCATAACCAAGGGAATAACAATTACGAAAATCTAGGGAGTAAGTATCAAGGAAGACCAAGGATGGAATGCACTAAGCAAAGAATTAATTAGAATGAGATGCCGAAATAGGGTATTTTGAGGGAACTGAGTGCGATTCCTGAAAAGGAAATGGGGTGGTGAGCTTCAAAAACCTTACCCTCGCATAGATAATTAGCAGCCAGCATGACGCGGGGACAAAAAGAAAAAACTTCTGGGAACATGAGTTCAACATCCTGTCGGAGGTATCCCAGTTTTGGGGGCAGAACTTTTTTCCTTGAATCCACGGTCCAGTAGGCCGCTCAAACAGTATTAAGTCGTATTTCCGTCCGATGCGGTTGCGCTGCCTATTTTTTTTGCCACCAGTGAAATGGTCCATGAGCGGCCTCTTTTCACTTCACGAGCCACAGCACAAGAATGGAACAGAGAACCAGACCAATTTATCCGAAGCACCGCACCAAGTACTAGTATCGATAGAACTAAAACGTACCCACGAGGTACCTACACTATATGATCGACAGTGCAAGACACACATAATGCGGGGATCAGGTTGGTGCTGCGGCTTATGAGTACGGGTGTCCCAGTCCGACGCCCGCGCTAGTCTCCCGGTCATGAAAGATTTCAACCAAAATGCCAACCATAAATAGCTAGCGTAGCAGAAACTTCACCACCATTCATAATTAAAACATGCTCAACTATTGGAGTCTTTCATGCTATTTGGAGGACCGTTTAATGTTCGTTCATCAACCGTTACTATATAAATTTAGTGTCCAGCATTTCGCGGTCCACCGCCAGGAGTCGACGCATTCATAGCTTTCAAAAACATGGAAGAAATACTCAACAAAGAGTCAACGATGTACTCGAAATTTAAACTGTATTTTTTTATATACTACTCTCCATCTCGTTGATACACCATGGAATTAACAACTCCCTATGCATCAGACAGATTAGCTGTTTAAAACACTAATAACAACATCCAAGAGGGACTTTCCCCTTATTTTGTTCAAAGTAATGAAACCAAGTATTTTCCGAATGTGTCACTCCAAAACATTAGATATTAATGCCCATTTCCCTGATTGAGATGGATGGTAGGTCTTGCGTGTAGATAATTACCTACACGGGAATACATTTATATGAGAAACAAATCGATGATTCCCTAAAATAATCCACCGATTTCAACATATGCTCCAATGTACGGTAGTCCATATTCTCATACCTATTCAAAACTTTCTTATTACTAAATACATCCTCAGGTCTCATGACGTCTCCGCCTGGTCCTTCTTTTCCGTACTACACCCTACATGGCTTTTCACTTAGATAATTCTCCATGGTCAGCTTCGCGAATAACCTGCCGACCTCTTGTGTTCTTATCAACCGCCTCCAACAAGGGCTCCTCTTTGTCTCCGACTTTCCCGAAGGAGGATTCAAGAAGATAAGCTTTCCACTACTTCGACTGCATTTGTTCGCGCAATGCTAAGCAGGGATAAAAAGAAGTATTGTAAATATAAACTATCAAATTAGCTTTTTATTACACATTCCAAAAATATTATTGGTGAGTCCCGGCGTGGGAAAGGGAAGGGGATAGCAGATATGTGGACGTGAAGCAAAGTTAGATTGATGCATGACCAAGAATTATCTCGTTAACTTGCACCATCCTCTTCTTTAAATTAAACTAATGACGGTAGAGGGCGCTAAGGCGGCCAGTTTAAGAATGTTCCCAGCACAAAGGAATGATCCATTCGAATTTCGCACGCTCATTGAGAAGTTAACCAACAAAAGACGCAGACACTTGCAGTATAAGTATTTAGAGGAGCTGCACTAACATTTTACATGGAGCTGAACCGTAAAATAGAAAACAACTCCACAGAATTAAAACTGAGATAATACAACTGAATGTAGTAAGATCTAAGATTGAGCAGATGAAACGAAAAACCCTCATAATAAAACCCGAAGTGAAGTTTTTCAGGCTAGCATCTGGATTTCTGTTCTCTTAATCATTGAATAGCCCAGTTTTTTCATGAAGAAAATCACGTTTTTCACAATGACTTCAACAAAGGAGTCTAAATTATCAGGCTCAACTTTGAGAAAAGTCATAATGACTGAATGACATAATGCCTGAAATGACTGAATCACTATAGTAACGTATATAATGATGACTATCCAGGTGATATCGCTTTTGCGCGCAGGTGAAAAATTCAAAGTTGTTTCCGATATTCAATCCCGGTTGTTATGCACTAAGAGGTTGGTTCTTCCCTAATTTTAATCATTTTCCATCCACTTAATTGCCCCCATAAGATCATCTAAGCTTCGAATCATTTCTATTCTAATGAAGCCGTAGTAGATGCATTTGAACACTTTACAGCGAATTCTGAATTGATCTTCACTCCAGAAACTAGACAGCTCTCTAATGACACATAGACTAAGCAGCGGCATATTGTTGGGGCACATAAGGCTGCCTCAGCATGGAAAACTAGGTAAAGAATTTCAGTCAACCAGCAGCAAAAATCACTAACGCAGGCACAAGAAAAAATAAACGAAACTGCTTTGTAACGTGAAATATGTTTGACGTATATGAGACCGAAACCCCGCTCAAGGAAGGATTTCATGATCTGAAATAAACAGAGTGATTTTATTTTTTTTTAACTTTGAAGTTCACTCAGTGCGTGACTCAAAATGGCCCCAGTCCGTGCCATAAGGAAATCCATGGAAATAAAGAAAAAACACCACGATTATGTCAGTTTTGAGGAGAATTCCCTCATTTTTTAACGGGATGGCGATTTCATGATTTCCCGGTTTTCGATAAATTCTTGAAGGGGTGAACGCCATGCTATTCCCACAATGTATCTCGATTTCGTCTAAAATATTTGGTCCATTTGTACCAGAAGCATGGTGGATGGGTCGGTCGGTGGCCTTCGGTCGGTAACCACAAAATATTCCGAAATTTGCTATATAATACCTAGGAAATTTGTTTCACCATATACAATCATAGGAATAACGGCTTCCAATGCAACTTTAGCGGCTAGCTTCCATTGTTTGGTCACTTGGAGAGCGGTTAGGCCTCAGAGTCCATTCGTACAGTTGAGGGCAGATGGGTGATTTGGTAAGGTTAGAATTGAAGAGGAGAAAGATTAAAGAGAAACGCGGGGCCAAGGGGTCCACAGTTTAACCTCCCACCCGATGAAATAAGTAGAGCACCCGATAAGCCTTCACATCACAATTTGAAGGAAAAATCACCTACACAGCCGGTATCCGAACCCTGGCCCTCGGTAAGGGAAACAAGAACACGAGCCTCTACGCAAATGGGATTCTCAAGATTCATTCGTGAAAGTATAGACTATACCATAGTCAAAGGTGGACTATGCTCAGCGTTAAGTAATCGACAATTTAGGAAAACTTGCTATTCAGTGAGAAATAAACCATTTTCGCTTTTAAGAAAAAATGAATGTGCATTGAAATGCGGGGCTAAATGATGCCGACGAGATTCAGCCATCAAGTCCTTCACTTCCGGCTTATCCTCGGAGAAACCCTCCCCCTATATTTCCTTTCACAAACACCTTCCCCAGCGAAGAACATGATTCTCTACGTGACCGCACCACAAGCGAAGGAGATTATGGCATCTGCTTCCAACGCGCGGAGAAAACGATTTAACACAAAGAAGCTCACACGTGATCAATCATTTTCCGGTTTAACTACACGCTGCAACGTAAGCATTCTGTGTATCAAAGTACACCATGGACAATAATTGAGATTATATCTGACAAAAAGAAGATAGCAAAACATTTAACTTTCTTCATAATACGAGGATCATGAATGCGCATTAAGGAGATATTACAACAATGTAATTTGCCTAATTAGTCAACTACGAGATCTTAGCACTTCATGTAAGAGGAATTTTATGAGTCTGGATCAACTGAATAGAGTCATGGCTACAAATTAATGTACTATGCATATTTTCACTGTTTCATTGAATGTTAGACAGGTTTTGTCACATAAGTGACATCATCAGTGAAAATAAGCATAGTTTATTTAGTTGTAAAGTCATTCAGAGACAAAGAATATCCAATTCGATAAAGGAGGAGTAAATATTGCTCCATCATCTACACCACTTAAGTATCCAGCAAGCTACTCACAGGATTTGTGGCATGGCATGCTTCCTAACCAGGCATGCTGTATTCATCCCTGGCTAAGGTCAAACCACGCATGCCCACTAGCTGCTTAGTGAGGACATCAAACTGGTTGAAGTATGCAAGGTTAGACCATATATAAGTTAGAGAAAATTAATTGTCAATACGAGAAGACTTGTGTTTCTGGTGAAGCAAATGTGGAATACTATTGAAGTTAAGGAGAGGAGTTAACTATAAAAATAAATAATAGCTATAATTAATACGTCTTGCCTAGCATCTGACTGGAGAGGCACAATGTTAAGATCAGGAATATTTGGGGAATGGATGAAGGGTGGAGAGAAAATGGGTGAGCTCTTTTGCTTGCCCTCAACAAATGGCACCATGGAATTCACAGTTTAATGACCCATCCAATGGACCGAACATTGAACTAGGAGTACTCTCAGCATGGCACACTGGTAGGAATGGGGCTTCCGTTGAAGGTAAAATCTTGTCTACTTTCGGAGGAGGATGTAGACTTAAAGCGTTTGAGATGTGGGTGTGGAGAACCATGGAGATGTGAGCTGGAAGGCAAGAAGGACGAACTAGGAGGTTTTGGACATGGTTGGAGAGGAGAGAAATCTGGTGGCAGAAGTTTTGAGGATGCAGAAGACATGGATGGAGGACATTTTGAAAAGAGAGGGAATGTTGAAGAGGGCAAGGAGGGTGGGGAGGGGACACTGGGGAAGCATGGCAGAGGTGAAAAGAGGATAGGAGTTCGGGACAAAATAAGAAGAGGGAGATGGTATGATGGCGGATCACCTATGCGAGGAAAACAGAATGATATACCAGATACTAGGATGTCAGGACAATTACTGTCCAAAAACCTACCAATCAGCTGGTAGAATACTTGAATGAACTCAACTTTTGGGATTCAGATCCAGGCCATCGGGATAGAAAGTCAGTTACTTTCTTCAGTTACCACACCAATTCAAGGGACCTTTAGATGCAAAAGAACACAATGCCCTGAAAATTTTTCTATTAGACCCACTGGGTGATTATAAAATCGTCCTGACAATATTCAGGCAACACATGGGGAAAATCAGGGTTGCGTTCGCAAATGATGCCATGATTAGGGAGAATTTCTGTTTCTAGCAATTTCAATGATTGGTATCCATCATGTTAATGGAAACTTTCATTTAAATTTCATAAATAGTACATCCTGGTATGACACAATTTCTGATACAATTTCTTTCGCATGGACTACACAGATTGCCTGAAGGGATCCGACAGAATGGAGCTCCTAGAAAGAGGGAAGGAAGACAGCTACAACGCATCAGCTCAAGCAGCTCTATTAATAGCCATCAAGAAGAACTCAGCAGAAGATGTCAAGCACCACCTTCAGAAGGCAAATCCAGAGCATGTGTATGACTTTCCTGACTCTGGCTCATGTCTCTACATTGCAGCTCTTAAGGTGAGTGGTTTGAGATGAATCTGAGCAATGATTATAAGTATTTGAGCCATGGTCAGAGAGCAACAGGCCTCACCATATAAATGGTAACTACTAGAAAAAAGGTCTTACAATCAAAAGACTTAAGTAAATAGGCTAGCATTTATTTCAATTAAGGAATATCAACTTTACATCCAACAGAAAAAGAAAATAATAATTGATGGTAAAAAGATCACTGATCATAAGTCACAACTGATTAATGTATGCAATATGACAACTTAGCACAAGACAATTTTTTTCTAAAAAGTTAATTAAAACCTGTCACCACAAGTTAAAAAAAACTAGAGTTGTGAGAGAATTTCTGCAGCTCAAGTTCAAAAGCTTCAGACTGTTTCGATTACAAGTCAGATACTTTAGAGAGCTCTACTATTTAACTAGTAAAACGCATTAAATAACCCTCCAATCAAAGCATGGATGGGAGAGAACTCTCGCAAGGGCACCCCACGAAGCTCTTTTCTCCTTTTTTCAGGAGAAAAACAAGTTACTTGGGCCCCAGGAGGAGGTAGGGGAGGTGATTTTCACAATTTTTTGTCCTATCACAACTCCTTAGTTACCATGCTATGGAAACACAAACATTTTCTCAGAAGTATTCTGCAGTCACAATGAAAGCAATGAATTTCAATGATTAGAGTTGATTGAGGGGATTTGAAACTTTTCACAGTAGTGACCAAGAAATGTATAATTTTTGTTCTGCTATTATCAATGCTAACGGTATCCTATTTTTAAGATGGCTCTTGAATATTTGTCAAAATTTAATTCCTCATAAATAAATAATGTACAATACCACTATTAATTTAACATAATTAATTTATTCTATCATCATGTAATAAATAATCAATAATTTTATTTACATAATTTAAATAAATGCTTATGCTCATTATTTATGAACTCTTAAACAGTGTTTATGCTTTCTGAAAGTTCATCCGCATTACTGACCTTACGTGCATACTCTAGACCCTTCATGTGACCACATAGAAAGTAGTCAAGTGGGTTTAACGCTGGAGACCAAGAGTGCCACAAATGTGGACCTCCTCAGCAAATCCATTGGTTGAGATAATATTGATTCAAATGGTCTGCTGTATAGCAGTGGAAATGAGCTGGGGCCCCATCATGTTGAACATATATTTGGGCTCATATAGCTAAGTGTATGTTTTATAAGAGTAGCGGTAAATGATCCCTAAGGAACAGAAAGTAAATTCTACCCATAAGATCAACGTTGAATACGTAGGGTCCAATTTGCTGATTGCCCAGGATTCCGTACCAAATGTTCAACGAAAATCGAATTAGGAATTTAGTTTCGATTGTTGGTTGTTGCACGGGAATTAAGTATGAACCTGTGGTGCCAATTATGCGAATAATTTACACCATCTCTGTCACCGTATTCATACCGTGAATGTTGCTTCATCAGTGAATAAAATGCGAGCAGGAAGTTTGTTGTTGGAGATGAACCACTGGCAAATATTTATTCTTGAAATGCAATCACCTCCTGTAAGATGTTGCACAGGTCAAGGATTGTAGGGATTGAGGCCTTGGGAATGAAGTGCCTTCCATATCCTTATGTGAGGGACACCCAGGCATGCAGGTAGCCTCCGTGTACTTGTTCCAGGGCTGCATTGAATTGCAGGAATATCGCCTTCAAGAGGATCCTGCTGGTGTTGAGATTTCTGGGTGAAGGAGCCAGTTTTGTGAGGCTAATGATGGGTACCAGTAAACACTTTCCCACTCAGAACTATACAATTCGGAAACCTTTGTCAATACTCTTGGACAGCTGCTGAAGCATTTCCATTGCAATACCCATAAATGAAATGCATGTCCGCATATTCCTCATTTGTGAACATATATGGCATTTTTTTTGTTATTGCACAAATGCAAAAATGAATACACAGGATAATAAGCAATACTGACTTAGTTACTGAGACTAAAATTCCAAGCCCACATCCAAACAGTGTACGCATTTAACTAAGCATGTAAATCTTAGCTACAGACACCAGGTGGCATAAACAGGAATGCCCAGCTCTGATTGAAGGGACATGACTTCCACTTGCTGAGCACTTCTATTTATTTTGGATACTAAGGAATTGTTTAGGATAGAAATTCATTCGAGCTAGGAAGAAAAATTAACGATTATCAGCGTGTTTATCAATGATTCTGGCATTGGGAGAAACTTTTGGTTCTTATTGTTAACCCCCTCAAAGTCTTTGTAGCCATTGACACTGTTGACTTTGTTACCTTCAGCAACCAGACCATGACCTAGGTTGCTTACTCTCCTCAGATCTTTTTCTCATAGGCAAGTTTTGATTAGTGTCACTAATCGCAGAGGTATTTAAAGGAAAATAAAGCTCTTGCCCAAAAGGGCATTTGTTGCCTCGTTGTAATAACATCAGTTAAGTTACCATATCTTCCTTATTTCAAAAAATAGACAAGATTTTTGCTGTAATAAATTGACGAATAAATTTACTAAAAGTTTTATTCTGGTAAATCTTATGAATCAATGACAAATTAATATGTAGTGGTATCATACATTATTTGTTTTTGAGGAATGAAATTACATTATCTGTTTTTGAGGAAAGAAATTTTGACGAATATTCAAGAGCTATCTTCAAAATAAAACACCGTTAGCATTGATGATAGCAGAACAAGAACAATACATATCTTGGGCATTGCTGTGAAAAGTTTCAAATCTCCTCAATTGACCCTAATCATTGAAATTCATTGTTTTCATTGCGACTGCACAATACTTCTGAAAAAATGATTGCGTTGCCATAGCTTGGTAACTAAGGAGTTGTGACCCCATGTTGATAGGACAAAAAATGGTTAAAAATCACCTCCCCTGCCTCCTCCAGAAGTTTCGAACTTTCCTCCTGAAACACCCTATATAACCTGAGGTCACTCAGGTCTGATTACAGTAAAGCCTTCATATATTTATATGCTAACTTATAATATGTATATGAACTCTGATATGCAGTCCCTTACCGTCAGATGGGTCTATTAA
Source organism: Ceriagrion tenellum (assembly GCA_963169105.1). Lineage (NCBI taxonomy): Eukaryota > Metazoa > Arthropoda > Insecta > Odonata > Coenagrionidae > Ceriagrion > Ceriagrion tenellum. The sequence continues at coordinate 47,517,278 of OY720640.1, forward strand.
GAGCTACCTCATTTGATTTATAGCTGTAATTTTAAAGTTGCACTTCTGCCCCTCAATCAAGTAAAAATTTATTGCTACTGCAACTAGTTAGGAGTAGAAAACTGCTTTCCTACCAGACGTAAAATTACAATCATGTCTAATCCATCAAGGTATCAAGATAGTAATTAATTATAATCACAAAACTGATGTAACAACTGGATGATATGTCTACAAATAATCACATTATTTTCCCCAAAGTCTCAAATTTCTTCCCATTAACATAAATGAAAATGAAACTTTCATGAGGCCACTATATTATATATCATTAAGATGGCTTCTGGGAACAATTTTACTCAGCTAAAAATTTCCTTCTCATAGCATATGCTGTTGATCTCTTCTTTCACTGTTCTTAAAAGAACCATAAGTTACTATCATAGAGCCTAATCAGCTGAGACTTCAAGTATTAAAATTTAAAGCTAAGAAAAGTAAATAGAAATAAATCTTTAGAGTGTCAGATAAAATTAAAAGCATATATTTTACAGTGCAATGTGAGAAGTAAATCACTAAATTTGCAAAACTGATACCACCTTACTAGGTCACCAAATGTCAGCAATAGTAGGTCAAGAAATTATCAAGGCATTCTACCCTTAAACTTAGCTCTTGTTTTAACAATGATGTGACAGATTTATTAGATATGTATTTCTAATGGCCAGATTTGGAAGAAAGAACCTACTAAACCATAACTCTATAGTATTTTCATTCATCAGAATCACAACTCAGGGAGAGGGAGCTAAGTTCAATGGAAACCCCTGATCAACTAGTAGCGTAGAGTCATGAGTGATAATAATGGGTAATTTTTATAACGGACGACAACATTTTTTCTGAGTTTGGTTTGTAAATAAATTCACTTAGTAATATTCCACAATGGTTTTTATTATTCCGACCTAAGTTTTGAATCAAGTTAAGTCATCATCAAGGTTAAGTCAAGTGGTTTATATGATTTTTGAAATTTAAACTCAAGAAAAACTTTTGATAAGTAATTTTATATGAGTTCATTCCATGGTATAAAATCAGCTCCCAATGGAAATTACTTTATCCTGACATCCACAATGAGATAAAAAACAAAGTGGAAACAATGGGTATTCATGTGGCACTCAAATAAACAGTTTGACTCATAAAAATGGCATTTGACATTTAACATATGACTATAAATTCACAAGGTCAATATTAATCAGCAATTTTGAGCCAAATGGTCTATTTAACATAAAATGGGAAGTTCAATCTAAATTAACCATATAAAAGCAAAAAGGCACATTCTTCTCAATTCATTTTATGCATTATTTATACAATATTAATATATTCAAGCCAGGGTTATCAAAATATTTGGAAGCCCTACCAACTTGTGAAAGATGAATTTTTCTGTTTCACCTCATGGATATTAATTTGTGTATTTTTCCACAGGGATACACTGAGGTAGCAGAGGTATTAATTGAGGGAGGGGCTGACACCAATGGATACAATGCTATGCGCAAAAGGACACCACTCCATGCTGCAAGTGAATTAGGACATTCAGACATGGTGAAGCTGTTGATCTTACATGGAGCAAAAGTGGACACAAAGGATGACCAAGGGAGGCTTCCCCTGCACTTAGCTGCCAATGGAAATTTAAAGGGAGGGCCATATACAGAAGGTCATGTGAAATGCTTGCAAGAATTGATCAATGCTGGATCCTCCATCAATGAGCTGGACAGATCAGGCAACACTGCCCTTCGCCGAGCTGTGATTCTGGGGCATAAAAATGCAGTGGAGCTCCTCATTTCATCCGGGGCAAATCCAGATGCAGACTCTAGTCTTGAGAAGACATCTCGTTCTCTTATTCAAGAAAAAATGCCAGAAATATTTGACACATTAGCACCACTTATAAGTGATAGTCCTCCTGAAGAGGAAAATATAGAAAAGCTACTTTTCATACACCTGCAGGATAGAAACTTGGGTAAATTTGAGACATTATTACCCATTGCCACCAGCAAAGGGCTAGATTTGGCCCGGATCCATGATGGCAAATATACCCTTTTGCAGTATGCATGTGACCATCATGGCCTAGATGACTTCATTATTGCCCTACTAAAAAATGACAAAAATTTGGACCTAGATGCAATATGTCCTGGAACACGATGGCAGCCAGTACTATTAGCTGCCTACCAAGGTAATAGTAATGCACTTCGTCTATTAGTGGCTCAATCTAAGACTGATATAACTGTCACTGATGACTGTCGGAAAGAAACAGCACTTCACAAAGCAGCAAGAATGGAAAAAAGTGGAAATGAATGCAAAAATTATAAGGAATGCATTGATATTCTTACAAAAGCCATCCAAGCAGTGAACAATCAGACACCACACAGGAAAAGGTTAGATGTGAATGCCATAGATGCCCTGGGCAATACAGCTTTGCATTATGCAGCTCAAAATCTTGATGGTGGCAGTCGTCCAGTAGAAGAGATTGTAGCAGCCTTGCTTCGTGCTGGGTCTTACGTTGGAATTCGAAACAAGATGGGAGAGCCAGCAATATCTAGAATCACTCCATCAATACTTGAAGATTACATGAATGACTGCATTGGAACAAATGGAGAAGCACCCTGTGAAGAGGACTATGAAATTACATTTGACTTCAGTATGATTGCCCCACCCTCTACCTCAATGAATGCCTGCACAGGATTAACAGATGACAAAGATGAGGACTGTTCAACAATAAGGGAATCTGAGCCCCTGTCATATTTCTGCAGTTCAAAAGAGCACCAGAGATTGCTCAAACATCCAATTATAAGCAGCTATTTGTTTCTTAAATGGCATCGCATTCGATGGATCTTTTATGGAAATCTAATGTTCTACTGCACATTTGTTCTCTTCCTTTCTGCTTACATTCTTGGAACTTATGGCTCAGATTTAGAAAAAAATGACACAGAAAAAATGGAGTGGACAGATGTCTGCTTCATAGTATCATCTGTCTTGCTCATAGTTTTAGCCTTACGGGAGCTTTTCCAACTAGTGATATCGCCTCTGGATTATGTTCAAAGTTTAGAAAATATCCTGGAAATTGTTTTGATTGTCCTGACCATGATAATGCTCTTCAGTACACTGGAACACCATGTGAAACAACACTTGGCAGCTGTCTCAATTCTACTGCTCTGGATTGAGCTTGTCCTCCTTGTTGGACGACATCCACGGCTTTCCACTTACATCACTATGTTCACTACTGTTTCCCGCAATTTCATCATATTCCTTACATGGTATTCGCTGTTGATTGTGGCATTTGCCCTCAGCTTCTTCATACTATTCCACAAAGGGGACCCAGCAGATGAGGTACCCAAGAAGGATGATGAGGAGGAAAAGAATTTCTTTGCAGATCCTGGTAGATCTGTTCTTAAAACTGCTGTGATGCTCACTGGGGAATTGGACTTTGGAGACCTGCCCCTAGATGCATTTCAGATCACTAGCCACCTTGTATTCTTGCTCTTCCTGTTTCTTATCACAGTAGTATTACTTAACCTACTAAATGGCCTAGCAGTTAGTGACACACAGGCTGTACAAGACAAGGCCGAGTTAGTTGGATATTTGTCACGGGTAGCTCTTGTATCACATGTTGAGTCAATGATGCTTGGAACACCAGTGAAGTTTCTGAACAAGCTTGGAAGGTGTAGTTGCAACAAGCGTGCTAATCACACAAAATTAGCAGTGCAGGCTGATATTAACAGCAATGGACTGGGTGGATCAATTCTTATCTTCCCAGAGCTTAACATTATTCAGGTTTTAGTGAATCGAGGAGGCAAAATACAGCCTAGATGCTGTTCCAAAAAGAATGCTTGCAACCACACATGTTCAATGGATCGAAAGATAATTCAGGCAGCCAGAAGCATCATTGCACAACGAAAACATCGATCTGAGATGGATGATATTCGACTCAGATTAGATGGAATAGAGAAGTTGGTAAGAAAGGTATCAGAACAACTAATATCTCAAAAGCACTGAATTAATTGGCTGCGATGAAAACCAAGATAAAAGAGCATCTTATTAGCTGTACTTTGATTCTTTGTTTATGAATTGGCTTCACAGCTACTGTTGCCAGCCCTGCCCTTTTTAACAGCTAAAGACAATGATGTTATTTAACATGCCTCAAATATTTTTGTTTACTTTGTTTATGGAAACCAACAGTATTCAACCTTATATGTACATATTATTTTTTAACAATACAGATGTTTATAGTAATTTATGAGTCAATTATTTATTGTGTACAGGATACTACCAAACTGCACATGGGGTTTAACTGTGTGAATGGTAGCAAAACTACCATGCAACAGTCTCACAATTAAGAGATACTCAATTTTTTTAACAATCCTCCTTCATGGATCTAGAAACACAAAGGTGAACATCAACTTGCAACTCCACCATTATCAATTTCAATTTTTTTGAGTTAGATATCAAGTGCCTTATACTTGACTTAGGAGGAGACATTGGGAACTTAAGAGGACAAAGAGAATCTACCGAAAAATTTCAATTGTCCTAAATCCTCACGTGTTATCATTTGGTGGATTTATGAGCTTTATTGCTAAGGTTATTGCTACAACCAATCTTGAAGATGCAATACTCTGAGATCCCTGTGACCACATGTATTGATCCAATTGATGCCAGTTGCCTTTAACTATGTATTCCACTCCTTCTATCCACTATACTTGTTATAGAACACTATAGTGTTTACTAACAAGTTCCCATGCCATAGCATTTCCAAGGAAGCACAGACACTTGGAGCATTATACAGACACATAATGCTAAAACATGAACAGTAATTGACACAAATGACATAAACAGCTGTAATTGTAAATTAAGCCATTGAAATTGGGACAGTGTGGAAGAGAGGGCAACATCTTCCCAAGCCAGTATGGAGACAGAATGATGATCTAACATAAATCACTATGTAATATGGCTACTAGTGTTCACATTTAATTACAGCCAAAATGAAAATATTTATGCAGATGGACTGCCACCATCATGAATAGTCCTGGATAGCTCTGCCCAGCAGCAAAGGTAAAGGTACAGAGACCCTGAAGAATAAGGTCCCTTTTCACATTCAGAATTTTGCTATAAATTGGTATCTTGCATAGCCACTGACTTGATCCAAAAAGGTTTTCCCTCTTGCATCAAAGTTTTAAGACTGAAAATAGTCTTTGCATTTTTTGCACACAATGAAAAATCAGTTATGGATTAGCAAGGGGTTCAGAGCAAAAAGCTTAAAGATGGTTCTTGCCATAATGCAAAGATGTATCAATGTAAGGGCCATGGTGACATAACAAACACCAAAAGAAATATTTAATGTAGAATGTAGTGAAACAAAAACCATGGTCTAACTTTAAAACTGAGAAGAAAATCCACAAGATAATTTCTGAACAAAAAATGGGCCATATTAGCATGCCCGGGAGTATCTGACTGGTAACAATGAATCATCATCACGAGTATTCCATTAATTAAGGTAAGTTACCCAGAAAATCCCTCCCTGAACATTCCTATCACCGGACCATACATGCCATTGACCTCCAATTAAGTTTATAAATATAATATAATTTTTAAAAATAATAAAATAACCAATATAATTTTTAAAAATAAGTGAAATAGTTTGCACAAAATTTCAATTTGATCGTAAAATTGAATTTTTTATAGTAAAAGAGAATACATCCTGAAAATTTGGTCAAAATTGGTGAGGTCAAGAGCATTTTCGATCATCTTTTAGTCGTTTTGACTTGGAGTTACCCTGCTGAGTTTAAAAGAAAAACTCCCCTCTAATACATAAAATGTGCATAAACTCTCTTCAAATCTAGACTTTGGTGCATCTTTTAACTTTCCTGCACCACACCATCATATATAACAATCTCATTAGAGGATCATACCATGTTTCTTCTATGAGTAATTAATAAAATTATCTCACTCACTCAGTGCCCAATTGTAAAGTGTCTAAACATTTTATAATCTCCATAAGGATTTTATGTCTTATGGTATTTCCGAAAGCATCTATGAATGAGCAAGACTTTTCAATGAATAAAATGCCATTATTGGGTTACTTCCTGCCTCAACTGATTTTTATCTCGAAATTAGGATCATCATTGAAGAAGGAAGAAAGAAAGATATTGCGACCAAAGTATTGCAAGCCAAGAAGGCATTCTACTAGATAAAGTCTACTAGCAGCCAGCAAAACAACCTTGGGCGTAAAAGAGTACTTCTTTACAACATATATTTTGAGTATGCTCCTAAATTGCAATGAAATTTTTACAAATGATGACAATAATTGTAGAAGAAGAGGCTGAGGAAGATGAAGAATTCTTTTCTGAGATAATTGTGAAATGCAGTTTAGAATTATTATCTCAGCATTCAACCAGGCACAGATAATGATTATCTTTACTGAACTCGAAATGCTCCCACTTATTATTATTCTACTTTTCTCCCTTCCACAGAGCTGTACAACATTACCACTAACTCATCAATAATACCTTGTAACAAGCAAACACACTGGGAACTCAGGAAAATGTCTAAGCCGAGAATTTAATGTTTTCAGGATCAAAGGAAGCAAGTCATTGCAACCTCAGAAACAGAAGAATTGCATTGATAACTTAATGAGGCCAGGAGACCATGAGAAATATCCAAAAGATATAGCTCCCAAGGTGGTGGCAATGCTATATGAAAATTGGGCTTCACCTTGCAGCATTGAATTTCCAACAGAAAGGGAAAGAAGGCAGCATGTCATTTCACTGGCACACATTAAAGAAGGATGTATTAAGAAAAATGAGAATTTTTTACTTCCGTTGAACATGCTAGCTTGCCGCACTGCCAGGCCAGGGGCATAAATCGTTTCAGAAATATTAAATTCAAGGTTCCAGGACACTGGCTTACACAAATGCTCAGCCTGCCTATGCCTATACTGATCAGGTTTTCATCACCACAGCTTTATGATAGACCATGTTAAAAAATCCTATTTTCAACATTCGACACTTTAAGGTGGATTATTAAGGTAACTGACTGCTTGTAAACATAATAATGATCATATACAAAAGAAAAATATCAGAATTATAATTTAAAAAATACACTATTTTCAAGGAGGTGGTACTTGGTTATGGATAAATGATATGAAAACTGTCAAAAGTTGCATCGTGCAATATCCCTTCACATGTGACTTCAGTCATTCTCTGATAACCTAGATTCCATTTGTTATCTCAAATCATGTGAACTACAAAGGATATCAAATACCTGACTCAACAAGAAAACATTTATTGCTGAAAATCCTTTAGAATAACTAAAATTACTACTATAATAATAATCCTGACACCCTTAGCTGTAAAGTATTTTCCACCACTTTTCATAGTGAAGGTCAATATTCATTCCCTTGCCCAACAAATGATTCCTGCAAATTTTTGGTGACAATTAAGTTTCATAACAAGGCTAAAGTGAGAAGACATACAAAGAGGCCTCACCAAGAAGAGAACCCCAAACTTTCCGGGCAGCAGAGAATGCTCTTCTCTCTGGGAATCTAAATTCATAAACAAAAGTTCATGTCAAGTGGTCCTTACTTTTCACAATAAAAAAGGAAATCAAAACGTTTCTTTTAATTAAGAGGCAGAATTAAATATCCAGGATAAATTTGATCACGTCAGGTATCACTTAACATAATTTAATGATATTAGTTTCCATTATGAAGAGAAAACTTTGTAGTTTTCCACACAAATAAATCATATTCTTTTGTGAAGAAAAGTACCAAGTTTTCACTTCATTAGGAAAATAATCGACTTGACCTTTTCAAAGTGATTTACAGGAAAACTTAAGCATTAACTACGCAATTGAAGTATTTGAGGCATCCTTCCTCGACTGCGCCAGCACCGAAACTCAAGTAGGGTATTAAGGTACCGCAAATATTTTAATGGAAAAAATATCTCCTCTTAGCAAGGATTCCATTCTGCCAGAATTCTGTATTTTGGCGATGAAGTCATACGAAAATACGCCAAAATTTTATTGTTCCTCGAAAGTAGTTATGTCTATGTTTATCGACGTTCGTTCATAGATATTTCTTTCACTCGGAAAAACTTATTATCTCACGCTAATATTATCTCGAGAAAACAAGCAATTAGTAACAATATTAATAATGCATTTATCGATGCGTTTCGAATTTTTAAATGAGAAAAATGTATTTAAACGGCTAGCAGTTCTAAAAAAAATACGCTAGTATCATTACGTAATTCACAACGGCATCGGAACCTCGACTGGCTGCGGGGCGAAGCAAACTGTCATTAAGTTTTTTATCTCATGGTGATTACTCGAATATTTGTACCTTATTTTTAAATCTATCTTTGCGACACGTAAAATGTATTTCCATTCAGGTAGAGTTTGAACATCCCCGGTTGCCATTCACTTCCACGGTGTTTTCAAGTTTTCGAAGGAAACGCAATTCCAATTCGTTTCCGAGTAAGCCATATTTAGACGCCAATGTGTTCGGTATTTATTTTTTCCGCCACTGTACACTGGATCGATTTTTGACGATTTTCAAACCAATCTTATTCGCGTTTTTTACCATTTCTTCATATTTCACGCCGTACCATGAGCATATGTAATAACTTATTCCAAAAATTTATTTTTTTATTTGAGAATTTAGGTCTTTAGCAAAGTTCGGCGATCCGACGACAGATTGCTCTGCGCGCGGGAAAATATTAATTTTTTTATCAGGTAACCAATTATAATTTTCATAATCTATTTAAGTTTTTGAAAACATTGAAAATACGACATGAGAATGGAGGGGAAGAGAAAACACGCAAGCATCACATTATTATCATTTATCTTATTCCGTTTCCAATCCCCACACTTGCTGAAGAGGTGTTTCGGTTTTTCATTGATTGCCAAGGATTTCGTCGGCGATCTCGCTGCTAATTTTGTGAAAACATAACGTGACCCACGCCTTCTCCTGTTTAATGTGGTGTTGTTTCGCGTCGGGAGTGCATCACCCCGCGTGTCTAACCAAACAATTCATTTGGCTTCCAGGGTTTTCGTGCCTTTTATTGATTTATAAAACTACTCGTATGACGTCAACGTTGACACATTAAGATACAATTTAGAGACCTTGAACAATGGGTGATGCCCGTAATTCTTATGCTAAGCGTATCTTGAATATGCGGTTGGTCTGAATACTCTAAACATGGACAAAAAATATGATCTAAAAACAGGCTGGCCCATATTTGGACCATTTTTCAGCCAGAAATAAAACTTAACCCTTACTTGTTAATCTTACTCTGGTTTTCCTGATTTGATAAATATTTTTCATTCTTCCGTGAGCCTTTTTTTATAATTTAAGGAGTAGGTTAGTCTTAATTTGCGCTGATTATGGTTCCCCATAAAAATCAGTCTTCCAGTTGTTCACGCCGACTTTCAATTCGATGCCGGTTGACTAAGAGAATTAATAGCGAAAAATAATAACTCAAAACCTAAAACCAGGGGCCCATCAGTGATTACGTACGATTACCACAGCGCAAATATCACATACTACTAAAGTAATCTGAAACTGATTAGGTATTCATAACCCAGGCAAGTAAGAAATACAAAGTTCTCATCCGCTTGTTTCCTAGTTCAGAATGGCAAGAAAGAAGCCTAGGTACTCTCGTAAAATATTAGGAAGAAAGGGGAATCAAAAGACAGAAAAGACAATTATTGCCGAAATAGAAAATAAAATGAGGACACTAAAGGCTTCCAAACTAGTGAAATGTCCTCCGAACAACTCTTCAAACTCCGAGCAGTACAAGATATATAACACCTGCCAAAGCAGGCAGCATAAAGCTTGGAAAAAGCTGTGCCTGGAACATGAGCTTGAGGAAGCACTAGTTTCCGACAAGTATGTATTAAATATGGAGCAGAAGTTTTTTGGATTCACCATCTGGGATGAGAAGAAAATGCCGTACCAATTGGTACGCCATGAAGAGTCCGTCATTCAATGATCCTTCGCTAAATTCTATAGATTTTCTCTTATCGTGATAACCGAGAAGGATGTTAAATACCTTCCTTGATAATCCCTATTTACCCGCGGAAGTGATTGGCAGTCATCCCGTCAACCACCAACATAGCTGCTTTGCAAAACCCTTTAACAATATGGCGAATTTTCATTTGTGTTTTCGAAATACATCCAATCCTTTTCAACAAAGGCTCGTATACATCGGATGTGCTTGCGCGTCCGATGCCACGTTCTGCTGCACACAACTTTCTCTAATGAAGGCGTCTAAAGCCTGTGCAATTAGTACATGTTCGAGATTCGTTACCATGAATACGAAACCAAGTGTCGAAACATGGGTCGGTTGGAATATTAAATATAACAAAGTAATCACACTCACAAGGTATGTACATATTTCGTCAAGCTGGGCTTTTGATTTCTTCTTCTGATTTTGACTGATTTTATATCAAAGGGCGACTAAGCTGAATCTTCCGTTATGCTCTTAATCAAAATTCATTCTCTCGCATCGACCATTTAAGGAGGTTGGTCCGAAAACTAAAGTCCATGTCATTTTCTTCATATTCACAGAAATTATAGAATAAAAGGCTCTCTATCGATTGGCTTAATTAGAAATACACCTTTCCGTCCTGGTTTTTCCAATAATCACATTTGAAAATAGCTATATTTACATTACGTAGTACAGTAGGAGCGGATCCTTGGTACATAAAATATAGATTTAGTGTGTTGAAACCCATGTCGTTTATACAAAAAACGGATATGACATAAACAAGGATTTAAGAAACTGATTAGTGCAAAGATGACGGTAATCACCGACTTAGTTTTTGAGAAATTAAATGATTATTATCGAAATTTTATCCGAGACAGTAGTTAGCTGATCGGGGCGCTAGGGTCGGTCATACATGTGGCAGCGTTGGAAGTGAACTTACACATACCGTGGGAACTCAAACAGAAAGGCTCATTTCAGAAACTGTAAATTGCTTGTTTGAAAATATAGTGCCACCTCGATCAATGACAAACATCGGTCAAAAACGAAGGGCTTCATATAACCCAAACATGCCCGCTAAATATTCCTAAAACATTTTGATGACACACAACAATAATTAACATCACTTAAAAGCGACTGATAAATGCTTCACTTACGTCTAAAACAAACGCTTGATATTATAAACAAACATAATAAATGTATAAAATATATACAAACTAGTTGTTTTTAAGTCCTAATGTATACCTTTGTGATTTCGAATCCATGTCTGTTCATCGTCTTAGGCAGAAGTAGGCATATGTACTTGAATTATGACCTTAGTTAACATTCCTATTCTTAATGCTATTAGCCCATCATCTATATAAATTACTTTCTTTACTCTTTTTTCCATATCATTTCACACAATTTTGAGATTTAGCGTCAGAACGGTCGATCTGATCGAAATTCTGACAATTTTTGTAGGCAACGAAACGTTCGTTCAAACGTTCAATTTTTATCATTTTTGGGGGGGAAATATTTTTTAAGCGAGTTACGATGATGAAAACAAAAATTTTAAAAGATGTTAGTGGAAAAAATATGAAAAAAATAGGAAAAATATATTCCACTTCAGAGAAACGAACCTCACACCTTCCTCTTTACAACCCATTACCTTTTCTCTCGACCACCGCTTGGTTGTACATAGGGATAGTGTAGCAGCAGTTAAATTATACAAAAATAATGTATAAAGTGCGTTATAGTACTGATCTCCACAATAACACCATTCAGTGATCGATTTAGTCCTGAAAAGGACTATTATGTAGTATGAGAACTTCTAAAAAGAACTTATTCAATGTGTTTTAAGTAGGAAAGCACTTCAGTTCACATCAAACACCAGTCACTCAGGACAACATCATAGTTCAGTACGGCGTTAACAAAGTTTTTAGAAATTAATTAACCTTGAAATAAATGTTAATGTAGGGTTTACTTGAGAAAATATTGTAATATAACAATCACATGAATTTTTAGATATTTCTGGTGATATATATTGTTGAATAGGTTTCATAAATCTAATTACTTATTTAGGCATAATCGCTGCACGACTCCATTCTCGGGATTCGATTAAAAAGTCTTTTCGTAGACTGGTCTTCCTAATATTCATTTTTAATGCGATATTTCACCTTTCCTCTAAATTAGACATTATACTAATCAAAGCAGTATTCTTTTAAAGGCTCCTGTACATAACTAAAACAATCGGGATGCCGCTAGAGTTATGATTCATTCAGTCGCGAACCAACCTCCTTAAGCGAACGAGGGTACTTACCGCAAGAGCCTGACCTACACGAATTGACCTAATGATGAAACACAATTACTAATGATACTTTAGAATGGTTATGTTTCATGCCTACAGTCATCTATCACGCACTCCTAACATATGCCCATCATAGCCCCGCCTTTATTTTAATGTAACACGTTTTCATTTCCCAAAGGAGGACTCACACCATCATTCATTCCGACTGTGGAAGCAATTTCGCAGGCGCACACGAATCCTTGACAGAATAATGTCTTACCAAACATCCAGCGCAGAGTGAGTGACGTTGACAGAATAATATCTTTTAATATGCTCAGTTCCCAATTAGGAAGCATCGTGATTATTTCCTCCATTGCATGGCATCGTGTGACGCCTAAACTATCCTTAGTTGGATTGTTGGTAATTAGGAAATGCGAACGACAACTGAGACCACCTTTGCCAATGAAGACGAGTGGTAAGATTGGTTATGAGGCATTCATAGGAGAATTGAAGAGCAGCGAGGAAAAACTCAGTAATGTACTGGAGCAAATTCCGCATAACATCCAAATATAGATCGGGATTCGAATTATATCAGTCAGTACCGGGATTCGAACACGGACCCTCGGACACGCGATGAAAGGTCGACGCCTCAGTTCTCACAAGAAGCCGATCCCCGTATTTTCCCCACGCACAGAGGGACTAATTTATTTTTTCAAGTCGTACACAGTTAAAAAGTTAGACGTCGACAAAATAAAAACCTACACAGTTGTCAAAATAGAGCAATGGAGTAGAGATGCTTTCCCGTGTATTCTTTACTTTATGATAAAATATACATGCTTTGAAGGATATACAGGGTTGGATGTCGAATCCTTCCTGACCAAACGAGAAAATATGATTTTTCAAGCAAAGAGTAGATATTGTATAGCTCGCCATTTCTACATATTACGATCCACTCTATACTAAGCAGCCTCCTCTATTTTCCCAGCTCAAATTTCTATTGCTACCCCGTATTAACAAATGACTCGACAGACGTAAAGGTGTCAGTCGTTAGTTTCCCACACAGCAATTTCTGTTTTAAAACGTTTTTTTAAGTCTCAAAACTGTCAAAAACAGATTTTTTTGTAAGTGCGAAAACGATATGAAAATAAAACGTTTTTTATTGGTTTCAAAATGAGCAGAATCAGAGTTTCCGATCCGCAATTCACATTCGAAAAGTCCTATGTTCCTTTCCACTATCTCTTGGTATTCCCTCCTTTTTTCCCCTTTCAACGCTTCTAAGTTCCACCTCTTCATCCTCTTACTCTTATTAAGCTTTTTGAATCTAACCTCACAGTTCATCATTACTAAATTATGATCCGAGTCTGCATCAGCCCTCGGATAGCTCCACGAGTTCTTCACACTGTTCCTGAATTATTGGCTAATTATGATGTGATGTAATAATAATGTGGTCAATTTGATAGCTACCAGTGTATCCCGGCATTTCCCATGTGTACCTCCACCTACGATGGTGCTAAACGAAGTGTTTGTTACTACTAATTTATTTCTCCTACAAAATTCAACTGTCTTCTCTCCGCGATCATTTCTCGTTCCTAATCCAAACCCTCCCACTTCATACCCATCTCTCCCTTCCCCCACTACTGCGTTCCAGTCGCCCATTTTTATCAGGTTTATCTTTCCCGGGACTTATCTGATTATCTCCTCTATCTGTTCTTACACCTCTTCCTCCCTATGAATACTAGTATGCATGTACACCTGAACCAAAGCGAAATTTTTAGGGCGTGATTTCATTTCTATCACTAGTATCCTGTCGCTCACCTGCTCAATATTGACTACCCTCCTTCCCAATTTTGCGTTCAGTACTATAGCTACCCCACGTTGACTCTCCGACCCACCACTACAGATTACCCGGTAACAATCACTGCAGAAGTCCCCACTGTCCCTCCATCTCACCTCGCACAGTCTTAAGGTATCTACGTTACCTCTATCTATCTCCCTTTTAATATTCATCAGCTTCCCTGCCCTCATCATGGCCTTAATGTTCCAAGTCCCTATATTTATTGGTACTTTCCATCTCCTCTACTTTTTCTTCTTATCTTCCTTGGTCCATGTATTTTGTGATTGCTCTGAGCAAGGATTTCGTGAGATGAAGACCTCGGGGGCCTTGCATTCCCCGCTGCCAGGCCCGACACCTACCCCAGTGGGTGGCGTCCCGTAGTAGCCAAGATTCATTTATCTTTAACTGCCATTCATTTTTCAGGGTAGTAAAATAGTTGGGACTCCCACCCCCACTTCCCAACAGTATTATTACGTGACACCATCACGGGACTACCCGGGTCTGGCTCCTACCCTTCGACCTATCTGGCATGGGTGGCCCTACCGGGAGCAATTTAAATTGATCCCGCAAGTCCAGCTCTAGGGGTCATTGGAACGCGCAAGCCCTTCCACCACGTGAAGGTTGTAGTCCGCGAGAAAGGCGATCGATTATTTAAGATGCCGAAAAAAATATTTTTACAGCTTATATTAACACGTAATATCGTCAGCAATTCATTCCCTTGGCACCTGTAATTCATATCTAGCCTGTCACTTAACTTATCACTTATCGCAGTTAAAGGAAAAAATTAGTGACAAATATCCGCCATGAAGAACAATTACTGCGATACTCACAGTAATTACATTCTTTACGATAAATATTTACATCTTTGTCAACAGTTAACGGCCTCCAGAAAGGCCCACGACTGATCAGAGCTCTGCCTTCCCCAAAAAGTATCATCGGATTTCACAATCAGAAAATATTCGGCCAACGACACACCTTCCGTCTTTGAAGTCTCTCCCGGGGCAGAGAAGTCCTGCAACTGACTGCAGTACTCTCCATCGAGGGACTGTAGAAAATTCAGGTAAAAGGCTCAAAAAAATATGCGGAGGTTACTATTGCACATAACCGAGATCAGGCATCTTCAGGTTGTTTACGAAACATTTTCGACCGAAAATAATAGTTCTGCCTCCCAGAGCCTCAACCCCATGCACTCACCACCAGCCTGCGCCTTGTCGCCGGCGGCCACGACGGCTATTGCAGTAACACGGGCGAGTTTAAGGGTTACCAAGGGACAAAATATTGTCTGTTAATTTTCCCACCAACCCGGGCCTTTGGGAGAGAAAGCCGAGACAATTTTCTGAAATTTTCTCTCAATTGACCAAAAAAAACTTACATCAGCAATCTTTACATCCATCACGCGATGTATCTTAGTCAGTATCAAATTTTAAAATGAATTTTCGTTTCTTCCAATGAGAATACAATTTACGCGTGAATTTTATCTACATTTTTGGGTCAACAAGAGTTCGAACGGAAGTTTTGTGCTTCGACGGAAAAGGTACTACGCTCCAGCTCCAAAGGCCATTATATAGAAGCAGCCCCGAAATAGTTGTTCATGGGAGACTAGATACTGGAATTAAAGCGCAGCCTCCCGATGGGAGTGAAGAGAGCAAAAGTCAGATATGGGTCATGAAATACATTTCGCAATAAGTATCCGCACTTTTTTGCCATATCTCATACACCGAGTACATTCTCTCATAAAAGTTTTCTTTGCGATAGAAGCACTGGCACACCTTAATTGGAGGGTATGGTCGGAAAAAATCAATTTATAATAGAACATTTACTTTGAAATTGGTCTTTATTCATGTCTAAAGGAGGAAGACTTGTCAGAGACGGTTGAAGTAGCGCTTGAGATATCATTTCTCTCTATCTCCCGAGATTTTTACGAATTAAAGTAACCTCTTTCCTGGTGTGATATCTACACTAAATACTCAAACCAAACTATTTCACAGTTTCTTCCGTATGACGTAACTAAGCAAATCCCACGAGTCAATTCGAGATTAATGGCGAGTAATCCGAAAAATTCATTTGGTTTCATTCCATGCTCCTCACAAGCAATGAAGAGCGGTTCCTGTACCTCATTCTTTGCTGCCGGGTTATAGTCACTCGGCTCAATTTCTCCTTCGCCATCTGAAAAATGTAAGTATTCCCTATTTTTTTATTTTCATTGCTAAAGAAATAATGCGTTTCTTAGTTCTGAGCAAGCCTTCCCATATATAATTAAACTGACAAATTACATAATAACAATTCAAAATTCAAGCGGAATTTTAATATTTCCAAGTGTTTATTCTCAGTCGACAAGTAAGTGCAGACGAAGTCCCTACCACTCCTATTTTTGCCTTATCTCGCTATCCTATTCATAACTTGCGGTCGAAACTTCCTTTCGGGATAAAATCGACGATTCCCTCTATCTACATCTACATTCAACCCTACAAGCCGCCGCGTGGGCGAGTCAAGGGAGTGTTAGGACACCAGCCGTGTAAAGATGTAAGGTTTTGGCAGGTGAAATGGTGACGTTTATTACGGGAGTGTATTAAGTGGAGAACAGTCTTCATTTTGGTCGCTTTTTGTGCGCGGAAAGAACGAGTTTTTGTACCGATCTGTTCGGCAGTATATCTCTTATTTTATCGCTTCCATCAGACCTAGAGATGTAGAGACGCGCCATGATAATATTTTCTGTATTGCTTTAAAACACTCCACATCTGAATTGCTCAAGCAACCTAAGCCTAACGTGTAGCCTCCGAGTCTCTAGATCCCTCTGAAAGTAGTGAGACAATATATGCTCGCTCGTGGTAGTTTTTAACGAAGCATACTCATTTTCTTTGTGTTTTAATAATATTTTTGGTTAAATATTTATGACCAGGGTCCCAAATGCTTGCGGCATATTCGAGGTGTGTCCTAATCAGGGCGAAGTAGCATATCTCATTACTTTTTCATGTGATGACCTTCTTATTATACTTACGCTAAACAAAACCTAGTTTCTTTAATGCTGTGCCGCATGTGTTTTGTATGTGTGTTCCCCACGATATATCAGAATTGAGGTAATTCCAAGATATTTCACTGTACCTGAAGATATTATGTTTAATCCACCTACAGTATAGGTATGGCATTTGTGTGATGACTTCCGCAGGAAGTGAACTGTGGTGGACATACTGATATTTAATTCCAACCACCACTACTGGCACCACGAATGAACGTTTTTAAGGTCCGATGTCAGAAGCCTGCGTCCTCGCTTATTTTACGATAGATAACTGTATCGCCTGCAAATAATCTCAAATTACTGTTAACTCGAGAACTTAGGTTATAATTATAAATAATAAGTAAAAGAGGGCCGATCATGCTTCCTTGTGGAACACCGGATGTGATGTGACTTCGACCATATCAGAGCAAAAACCATCAATTACTACTTTTTGTTTTTGATCACTGAGAGAGTCCCTTATCCACTTCTACCCTCCAAGCCTCCCAATTGGCGTTAATTTGTAGTGAGATGCACAGTTTATGATGCCAGCGAACATCGGCATAGTTGTACTGACATAGCCGCCGTATCCGCAGGCGTCAAGACGCAAGCTGGTGGTGAGTACATAAGGTTGAGGCCGTGTGTAGTAAATTATCATTTTCGCTCGAAAATGTTTCCGAAAAAACTAAAGGTGCCTGATACCGGTCCCGCACTATGGTAACCTCCGCATATTTAATTATACCTATTACCAGAGTTTTCTAAAGACCCGTGACGGAGAGTACTGCAGCCAATTGCAGGACTGCTC
The DNA here is from genome assembly GCA_963169105.1 of Ceriagrion tenellum. Taxonomy (NCBI): domain Eukaryota; kingdom Metazoa; phylum Arthropoda; class Insecta; order Odonata; family Coenagrionidae; genus Ceriagrion; species Ceriagrion tenellum. Next base: position 47,535,161 of record OY720640.1, read on the forward strand.
TGCCCCAAAAAGACTTCAACGGCGGAAGGTATGTCGTTGGCCGAATATTTTCTGATTTTGGAAATCCGAGAATACTTTAGGGGGAAGGCAGAGATACGATTAGTCGTGGGTCTCTCAGTTACGTCTTACGGGAGAAACTGTGCAATTGTTTGGTTTGAGTATTTAGTGTAGATATCACACCAGGAAAGAGGTTACTATAATTCGTAAAAATCTCGGGAGATGGAGATAAATGATATCTCAAGCGCTACTACAACCGTCTCTGGCAAGTCTTCCTCCTTTAGACATGATTAAAGGCCAATTTCAAAGTAAATGTTCTATTATAAATTGATTTTTTCCGACCATACCCTCCAAATAAGGTGTACCAGGGCTTCTATCGCAAAGAAAACATTTATGAGAGAATGTACTCGGTGTATGAGATTGGAAAAAAAGTGCGGATACTTATTGCGAAATGTATTTCATGACCCATATCTCACTTTTACTCTCTTCACTCCCATCTGGAGGCTGCGCTTTAATTCCAGTATCTATTCTCCCATGAAAAACTATTTTGGGGCTGCTTTTATATAATGGCCTTTGGAGCTGGAGCATAGCACCTTTTCCCTCGAAGCACAAAACTTTACACTGCATAGTGCTCATTAATATCAAAACAAAATCATTACACTGCAGGAGCCGGTAGAGGTCACAATCCTAAATGGCTCATGTACAGCCATGGGAAATCAACAGATTTCTACCTCAACGCAGCAACTGTCCACCTTTTTTCCACGGATATCATTTGATGAATAAAATTAGATACTAGGGACGCTAATCGTCTGTATTTTCTCAACCATACCCCTACACGACATTTACTGTACAGCAAGAACTAGCACATGACAGGAATTTAGACATTCATAACTTTATAAGCCTCCTCACCGCTCTTTAGATAACCCCAATAATGGATATTGCCATTACGAGCGCGTTAATTGCGATAGGAACATGCTGTCCGGACATTCTGAATGTCACAGTTTCTAGTCTTGCCTCGGGCATGCCTGTTGTGATTCCCTCAAGTTTAAGGTCTTAAGATAGGTAAAGCTACATAAACCTAGTAGTAGTTGAAGCAACCAAAAATTGAAATCTACAATGATTTGCAAAACTGGACATATTTCTCTGATTTAATTGTTACCATCAGCTTCTGTGATGGGTAGTAAAGACTATCAGAATACTCTGTTAAAGCTTTCCTGGAACTGTAAATAATATAAATTCTCACAGGCAACTGCCACCAGGTTTCACAACCATTCTACTGCTCCTTTTAACTTCCTTGCTTTCAACAGAGACTTCATGACTTGACCACCTGGAAGATTTGAACTGGTGAACTATAATTGAAATTTACAATTATTTGCAAACCTGAACATATTTCTCTTGATTAAATTGTAACCATCAACTTCTTTGATGGGTAGTAAACACTATCAGTATACTATCGTAATAAGGTATTCTAATTTTAAAAGCAGAGAAACTTTGAGAATAATCGCGCATTTTCGCTCAAAGTATGTCGTATTTGTTGGTTGACTTCAATATTATCATGCAGAATTATGATTTTGCGTTCTTGAATGAGAAATTCAGTGAATATGTCATATGCATGCTTTTTAAACTCCTTCAAAGAAAGAGCACTCGAGCGATGATTAAGGAATTCTCAGGGCCACCTGTGCTCTTTTCAGCAAATAACTCAACGGATCAAGACCGCCCTGTTCCTTTTCCATATAGGTCCTTAGAAAAGGAACTGGGTCAACGGAAACCTCGCATATTTACGTAGAGTAGCTGAAGTTCTACAGAACAGCCTGTAAGGAGTTATTTTGCTCTGCAGAAAATAACTCTACAGAAAGTTTGTTCTGTACTGTCAGGCTCTCATGTTTCGTACAGATCCTTAGAAAAGGAACTACATACTTCTGAAGAAAAAAGAGTCAATTTATGTAGAATTCCTTACGTTCTACAGAACACCTTCCAAGGAATTTTTTAGCAGGGAAGTCTTGTCTCGGGCATGCCTGTTCTGTTTCCCATAGAGTTTAAGGTCGTATGCTAGGCAAAGCAACTTAAACTTACTAGTGGCTGAAGCACCGAAAAATTGAAATCTACAATTACATGCAAACCTGAACATATTTCTCTTGATTAAATTGTTACCAACAACTTCTTTGATGGGTAGTAAAAACTATCAGTATACTTTGTTGAAGCTTTCCTGGAACTGTAAATACTATTATTTCTCACACGCAACTGCCTACAAGTGGCATAACCACTCTACTACTCCTTTTAACTTCCTTGCTTTCAACAGAGACTTCATGATTTGTTCATGTGGAAAAGTTGAACTGGTGAACGTTGAGGATGGACGGCGCCGCAGCACACCAGGGAAAAATTCATCCGCTCAGGCACAATCCACAAGTGATAGTGGTTCATCCCTGTACGAAGCAGTATGTAAGGTGAGAATTTAAACCTTAAATTGATGGCATGAGAAAATCATAGACCCGGTAAATGGTACATCTAACCAGTAATGTGGAAATTGCCCACCACATTGTCCATAATTCCATAGGTTTTCATACTCCCCTATCCTTGCAGAACTCCATACGTTCTGTACTTCTTCATACACACGATCCTCCCTTCATACTCCTAATATCCCTTCCCTTGAGAAAATCTTCTATCAAATTCACACAAGACTCTCTCAGACTTGGCATTCCCCGAGTTACGTAACAGATGCGTTCTGACGAAGGCTGCGTAAGTCAAAAATTCCTCCTAAACTTAGAAAATGCTCTGAAGATGGCATTCGACGCGGAGAAATGCAGATCAAATTTTCGGTCACACAATATACCAACGAAACTCAATAAATAACACGTTTCCTTACTTTATTCACCCAAATAAACGCTAATAACGGCGGAAAATTGAAATCCGCGAATGTCTTGAGAAATTGCCCAACACCATTCCCACGGATTAACCAACGCCACGGATTTAGGGGAAGCACAGCTTCTAAGTACTACTTAACTAATCTGACGACTATTATTGATTTATTACGTACTTCTGCGATCACAGGAGCTATTTGATGCGAAGTTTACTGACCTAAAAGTGTGTTATTCCCTGCCTTTGTCGCTGAGCTAAGCAAAACTAAGCTGAGATGACTGACGGCTCCGGAGGTTTAATTGTCGCAATGAATAATCGCGAGAGAAGGGTACAGAATTACGTGCAATTTACATTAAAAAATGCCCGCAGTTCACTTCTATGTCTGTTTAAATTCTTGCAATCTCACGCACACACACTCACGTCATCTTTCGCGCACGCTGATACGTTTTCGCTCCCACATTGCGATGTTGAATAATTCGCGGTGACGTCACCTATGGCGCCAGCTGCTGAAGATGTTGACGGTGATGTGGATTCAACTTTCATAAAGAAGATGCGCAGAGAGGTTAGTGTGAAAGACTTATTTTTTCACGATGCACTTCCCCGTAGCAAGAACAAGCATATTGAAGTGTCCTGCAGGCTTTCGCGAACCTGTTGGGATCCATTTCCTCTAGTTATTCCACAGCTGAATTGATAACCTTGGAAACCTCCAACAGCCCTTCTGGTGAAAGCCTTTTTGTTGTCCACACACGTCCTTTCAGGAGCTCTTACCATCGTCTTCATCCCCTGCATCTGCCTTGTGTCCCGAACTCAATCAAATCTTCGTTCGTCAACTCCCTCGAGCGAATCTAAAAGCCCCCCTACGTCTTCCGTCTACATTACAAGATCGAAAACACGCGTAAACTCAATAATTTCATCGACGACTTTGTCAACAGAATTCATCGTAAATCCCTCGAATGGTACAAGGTCGGAGCTAATTTTTTTTTCCGGACGGATTGGATTGGATATTTGGGGAGGCGACCGACGGCTAAGGTTATTTGCGCCATAGGGCAAGGGAGGAAGGGTGGATATAAAGCCGTCGTCGGCATTAGCCTGCTCTTAACGAAAGGCGCCAAGGGGACCACAGTTTAACGCATCATCCGACAGACGGAGTATTGTACTTCATAAGACAATCCTCCTTTGCAGGGATTTGAACCCTGGTCGCCCGTGTGGTAAGCGAGTTCTCTAGCCACCACATCAACCCTTTTTTTCCGAACGAAATTCTATTTTTTGTATGTTACTGCATTCTATTATGACGACATATTTTTACCATTATAATGCACAATTTTGGCCTTCCAAAACTCCATTATTTTCGTGTCACCATCCCCATCTGTGGCTGCAATGGCATCAGCAAATATGTAGCGTAAGTTTCAAATCAAAGCAAATTAGCTTAGAATGATGCGATAACACCATGATCCACAGGTTGTAGAAGGGCTATTGTAAGTGGTAGCGTAAAAACAACCTTAAGCCAGTCATTTAAATTTTTCGAGTATTGAGGGTGGCTTGGCGCATTATTAAGTAACACCAGGATTTGATAAGAAATGTTTTACTAAAGGCAGTACTCCGTTACTTGTATGAAATGGTTGCTGTAACAGCCCTCAAATAGGGTAGATATAACCAAAGCTTTAGCGTTACATTTCCAAATTACGGGAAGAGAGGATTTATCAGTTTTTTTAATTCTCGCGGGTGTTAAGAATGGTACAAGAAATGAGGTCTCACTTTACAATCGCCCATTGTGTCACCTTCAAGGAAGAGAGTTAGAAGATATTTTCCTACTTTTACAATACAATTTGCAAGCAGATGACGATCAAAATTCGGGTGCTCAACTTCGTATTTCAAGCAAGCAGCCTTGTAATGAAGTGAGCGCAACTACTTATTTTGCTACGCCTATAAAATGTCTAAGGCTAAGATAACACAGGGAGTGAGGCAAGGCTGTTCTCTGTCTCTGCTGCTGTTTAATGCATACATCCAGCGAGCTGTGGATGAAGTACTAGGAAAGAGGGGATAAATGGTGGAATAAGTATTCAAGGCAGACAGATTAATACTTTACGATTTGCAGATGATTTACCAGTATAAGCTGATAGTGAAGAATGGATATCAAGCATGTTGCGAAGGCTGGAGACAGTCAGCAACAGATAAAATATCAACATCAACAGAGAAAAGACAAAGATCCTTGTCGTGAGCAGAATGGGAGCTGATGCAAAAGTCATGCTTAAGGGTCTAAGACTCGATACAGAACATGAGTTCCAGTACCTTGGAAGCAAAGTCACATCAGACAGAGATAGCACAAACTTATTGTCGTTATCAGGATTTTACCACAGAAAGGAATCTGGTTTCAGCCTCAGCTGCGGTCGATTTTTTCCGTGACCCCAACCTCTTTCAAAGTTCTCCTTGAGTAAATTTTACAAAGTTACGCTTCAAAAAGTTAGTCCTATTTCGTTTTCGTGTTTTAAGCTCCTCATCAAAATCAAGCATAAAAGACGTAAGTCGCAGAGGGTAAAGAAAATAACTAAATAATGGAATGGAGAACGCTGGATCTGAAATATCTCCGCGATGCTCATTTAGAATGAAGTTTTTCTTTCACACTATTGTTACTAAAAAGTTCCAAAAATATAGGAGTGATTCGGATATCACTTTTTAAATACGAGGCATTTCATTAGCTTCTATTTTTTAGCTTACCGAAGTTGGTATATAAGGGCGCCACTGCATAAAATGGCGTTCAGCATATCACCTACGACGTAGAGGATAAAAAATAATCGCTTACTATATTTCCTGGATTAATGTTTTGCCGAACAGAACTATAAACACGAATCATCGAAGTGAAAAGGAACTCGGTCATGAGATACCTAAAGTTTTTTACTCGAACTTCAACGAGCGGTGAAACCATCTGGCTTGGAACGAAATAATATTTCTCCCCAATTTCGTATATCCAGGAGGCGACGAGGAAGAAACCACAAATAGTGACCTGAGAAGGATTTTTTAAATGAACTGAGTCCTTTGCTCTTTTTACCTATAATTGAGAGAAAATGAAAGGGCAATTGGAAGCACGGTCGGGCCAGCTACCATCTAAAATGCGTAGATGATAGAAACATCTATAAGAATTGGATTGGTGAAGCGCCGTCATTGCGAGCGAAGGCATGTCCTGGACGGCATTTGAAGCGTTCGTTCTTTCTCCACGAACCGTGATCTGGGATTCTATTTTCTTCGGTATCATTCTCCACGACCTCCACATAAATATTCCATCGGTCCAAAAAATATCGCCATTTAGAACCGGAAACTTAGTATACTCCGAGATGATTAAGATATGGAAAATGTCCGGATCACGCCCAATTTGTCGTCATGCGATCACTATTTTGGAACGAAATAATATTTCTTCTCAAGTTCGTATATCACGTGATGGGAAAAAAAACCACTAACTGGGAAGGAATTTTTAAATGGAGTGCGTCTTTTGCTCATTTTATCTGTGATTGAGCGATAAAGAAAGGGTGATTGGACGCGCGGTCGGGCCAGCTACCGTCTTCACTTCGAAAATTTTAGAAACAACGCCCATACCCGTTGCACGTCCTGATTAGCAGCAGATTAACAAAGCTAAAGTCTCATAAAAAAGCAGAACTTGCTTTATATATGTCTCCTAAACATGGCGAAAATTTTGCTAAGAAAATGATATCAAACTAAAAATGATATGCATAGGGAACTAAGAAGTGATAGTTACATCACGAATGTTAGTGACATTTAGTTTATAATTTAAAGGCATTATTTCGAATGCTTTCTCGAATAATGACTATAAAATGTTTATAAACGTTTCCAAAAACCAGAGAAGTCAGGGAGGAGAGGGGAAATACGATTCGCGATATATATGGAAAAGGTTCGAAAATACGAAACGGGAAAATACGAAGTGCCGATTTTTCGATACGGCCAACTTCGCATTATCGAGTAGCTACTGTACAGAGTACTGACTTTTTTTCTTAACTTTTCCACAGGGATCCACACAGGAAGTAGAGAAATTGATTAAGAAAGGGGCTGACATAAATTGGTACAACAAAGCTCATCAGAACACACCACTCCATGTTGCATGTGAAAAAGGGGACCATGACATGGTGAATCTACTGACTGATCACGAGGTAATAAAGACAAATATCAAAGACGACTATGGCAACTTACCACTGCATTTAGCATCCAAAGGAGACTTGAGTGATTTGGATAGCCTAAAGAAGCTGCTTGAGGTTAAATCACCCATCAATGCTAGAAACAGACGAGGAGAAACTCCTCTCTTGCTTGCAGTGAAAAACAACCGTAAAGAGGCAGTGAAGATCCTGATTGAAAAAAATGCCAACGTCGACGCAGATGGATGTGAAGAAGCTCGTTCCCTCATCAAGGACAAATGGCCAGATGTTTTTGATATGCTACAGCCTCCAAGACAAAACAGGGAACTTGAGAGGGATGACATAGAATGGCTCCTTTTCAAAAATGAGCAATTCAAGATCTTAAGTGAGTTCAAGAAATATTTGCTGAAAGCTAAAGAAATCGGGCTTAAATTGGGCCAGTTGAACGATGGAAAATATACCCTTCTCCAGTATGCATGCGAGACCATTGACCGAGACGAATTCATCACTGAACTTTTTTCATTAGAAGGTGTTCAAATAAACCCTAATGTATCATGTCCAGGCACACGGTGGAATCCCATACTATTGGCTGCTTACCAAGGCAACAGTAAAGCACTTAACATCTTAGTTTCAAAAAATGCTGACATATCAGTATGTGATGATTATAAAGAGACAGCATTGCACAAAGCTGCAATGATGGAGAAAATGAAGCAAAAGGGGAGTAACTATATAGAATGCATTAACATTCTAACTAAAGCAAACCAAGATGAGAATTACCAAACAAAAACCAAGTTAGACATAAATGCTTGTGATGACCAAGGAAATACAGCCTTGCACTATGCTGCAATGAACCTTATAATGGGGGGTAATCAGCCAAAAGAAATGGTTTTAACCCTCCTTCGTGCTGGGTCTTACATTGGAATTCAAAACAAGATGGGAGAGCCAGCAATATCTAGAATCACTCCATCAATACTTGAAGATTACATGAATGACTGCATTGGAACAAATGGAGAAGCACCCTGTGAAGAGGACTATGAAATTACATTTGACTTCAGTATGATTGCCCCACCCTCTACCTCAATGAATGCCTGCACAGGATTAACAGAAGACAAAGATGAGGACTGTTCAACAATAAGAGAATCTGAGCCCCTGTCATATTTCTGCAGTTCAAAAGAGCACCAGAGATTGCTCAAACATCCAATTATAAGCAGCTATTTGTTTCTTAAATGGCATCGCATTCGATGGATCTTTTATGGAAATCTAATGTTCTACTGCACATTTGTTCTCTTCCTTTCTGCTTACATTCTTGGAACTTATGGCTCAGATTTAGAAAAAAATGACACGGAAAAAATGGAGTGGACAGATGTCTGCTTCATGGTATCATCTGTCTTGCTTATAGTTTTAGCCTTACGGGAGCTTTTCCAACTAGTGATATCCCCTCTGGATTATGTTCAAAGTTTAGAAAATATCCTGGAAATTGTTTTGATTATCCTGACCATGATAATGCTCTTCAGTAAACTGGAACACCATGTGAAACAACACTTGGCAGCTGTCTCAATTCTACTGCTCTGGATTGAGCTTGTACTCCTTGTTGGACGACATCCACGGCTTTCCACTTACATCACTATGTTCACTACTGTTTCCCGCAATTTCATCATATTCCTTACATGGTATTCGCTGTTGATTGTGGCATTTGCCCTCAGCTTCTTCATACTATTCCACAAAGGGGACCCAGGAGATGAGGTACCCAAGAAGGATGATGAGGAGGAAAAGAATTTCTTTGCAGATCCTGGTAGATCTGTTCTTAAAACTGCTGTGATGCTCACTGGGGAATTGGACTTTGAGGACCTGCCCCTAGATGAATTTCAGATCACTAGCCACCTTGTATTTTTACTCTTCCTGTTTCTTATCACAGTAGTATTACTTAACCTACTAAATGGCCTAGCAGTTAGTGACACACAGGCTATACAAGACAAGGCAGAGCTATTTGGATATATTTCACTGGTAGCCTTTGTATCATATGCTGAGTCAATGATGCTTGGAACACCAGTAAAGTTTCTGAACAAGCTTGGAAGGCATAGTTGCAACAAGCATGCTAATCACACCAAATTAGCAGTTCAAGTTGAAAATAACAGCAATGGACTGGGTGGATCAATTCTTATCTTCCCAGACCTCAACATTATTCATGTTTTAGTGAATCGAGGAGGCAAAATACAGCCTAGATGCTGTTCCAAGAAGAATGCTTGCAACCACACATGTTCAATGGATCGAAAGATAATTCAGGCAGCCAGAAGCATCATTGCACAACGAAAACATCGATCTGAGATGGATGATATTCGACTCAGATTAGATGGAATAGAGAAGTTGGTAAGAAATGTATCAGAACAACTAACATCTCAAAAGCAGTGAATCAATTGGCTGTGATGCAAACCAAGATAAAAGAACATCTTATTAGCTGTACTTTGATCCTTTGCCCATCAATTGGCTTCACAGCTACCGTTGCCAGCCTTGCCCTTTTTAACAGCTAAAGACAATTACGTCATTTAACTTCCCTCAACCATTTTTGTTTACTTAGTTTATGAAAACCAACAGTGTTCAACCTTATATGTACATATTATTTTTTAACAATACAGATATTTCTAGTAATTTATGAGTCAATTATTTATTTTGTACAAGCACTACAAAAATTGCACATAGAGTTTAACTGAGTGAATGGTAGCTAAACTACCATGCAAAAGTCTTCACAATAAGTAATCCTCAATATTTTAAGCAAGCCTCCTTCATGGATCTAGAACTACACACATGAACATCAACTTGCAACTCCACCATTATCAATTTCAATTTTTTTGAGTTAGATATCAGTGCCTTATACTTGACTTAGGAGGAGTCATTGGGAACTTAGAGGACAAAGAGAATCTTCCAAAAATTTTAATTGTCCTAAATCTTCACGTGTTATCATTTGGTGGACTTGAGCTTTATTGCTAAGGTTATTACTACAACCAATCTTGAAGATGCAATACTCTGAGATCCCTGTGACTACATGTATTGATCCAATTGATGCCAGTTGCCTTTAAGTATTCCACACCTTCTATCTACTATAAGCGTTATAGTACACTATCGTGTTCATGATTACTATCAAGTTCCCATCCCATAGCATTCCCAAGGAAGCAACGACACCCGGAACATTACAGACATGTAATGTTAAAACATGTACAGTAATTGGTAGTATCAGGCGTAACTTTGTGGAATCTGTTAACATGTAATGATAACACTTAGCTTTGTTATTCTACACATCTTTATTTTCTGCAACCTGGCTTTTGACGTTCAATGTCATCTTCAGGTCACCTGAAGATGACGTCAATCTGACGTAATGATTACACTTAGCTATGTTATTCCACGTATCTTAATTTTCTACGACCCAGGTTTCGACGTTCGACGTCATCTTCAGGTCACCTATATAATATAGATATGTGGAATAACAAAGCGAAGTGTTATAATTACATGAACAGTAATTGACAAAAAAGTAATATATGTACAACTTTCATTGTAAATAAATCCATTGAAATCGGGACAGTGTGGAAGAGAGGGCAAGAGAAAAAGTTGAAGCTGTCTACACTGGTTCTACAGCAGTCCTTAGAAAATGCATTCGGGGATACTATGCCATCTTCACATGAATCTCGGGTAAGTGATAAAAAATTTAATTCCAAAATCTATGAAGATAAGGGAAGAGAAACGTTACATCAGATCAAGGAAATGTTAAATTCCCTTTCAAATTGCAGTGGAAATATACAATTACTATCCCTTCTTCCAAAATTTAGGGGTGCTCCGAAAATTCAATAAGGGTTCCACGTCTCTGCATATCTCACTAGTAAACAATAGTATCAGAGTAAGGAGCATTATGTACTTTTAACAAAAAAAAAGGTAAACTACTGTCTGACAATGCAATGAAAATAAGGTCTTTTTTTGGAACAAATCTGTTAGCATGGAAGTGTCTGGAAAAAAAGGAATGCAAAACTGTATATGATGGAGATGCAAAAAATGTTAAACAAAAGAAATTAGTTTTAGGAAACTCAAAGGAAATTTATAAATACTTAAATGAGAAACACTCGCATGAGAAGATGGGTTTTGCAAAATTTGCACAATTAAGACCTCTCGAATGTGTACTTTCCAGCGCCTAAGGGACATATAAAGTGTACATTTGCAGTGTACATCAAAGTTTTAAGTTGCAGTTTCTCGGTGGCAGGCTTAATCTGATTTTGAGGAAAGATGGATCAGTTATGTTTCCAACTTATAGGGACTGTTTACTGACTATAATTTCTTACAAAGTCCCAAAAGAAGCCTGCTCATGGGATTTTTCCAGAGGGCTTAATGCGGAAATACAGATACGTTAAAAGATATTCTCAATGATTTCTTAAGTGACAATTTAGTGGACATGGTGACATTTAAATCATGGACGAAGGTGGATCGGTGCAGCTTGGTCACAGTCATTACAGACATGGACTCTTTTTTTGTATCATTTGTTGAAAGAATTGTGGCAGTGCATAAACATTATTTTATCACGCACAAATGAATAGAGATGAGTGCAATCATTGGATATGGTTTTTCAAATACAGAGGTGGCCATTTTGGCTCACTTTTCTGAGAACTAGTAATTTGTTCTCTGGCGATACGCGTAGTGTAGCCACTACACCTGCCACGTCGGATCCGCACTCGCCTTGGGCAGTCGGATCCGCACTCGCCTTGCTCACCCGTGTTCGGGCCTCCGAGCCGGCAAATATTTTCTCTAATGTTTCTCGGGAACTTCTAGAACATTCTCTTCTGTTCTATGGTGGCGCCTCTATCTGGACCCTTCCTCACCTATACTAAAGCCGAGTCACTTGTCACTTAAATTCAGTCTGTACGAGGAATGCAATAAACATCTATACTCTAAGCAGAAACTACCTCTTCATTCCGCGCTACTTACGCTACATTGTCTATTTTTTTGGCAACCCCGACATGATAAATTTGTGACCCCTGACGTCAGACAACATCGGCAACCCTCTTCATTAGCTTCCAGGCTTCTCTAGCATCATCGAGCACTAAGCTACACGGGCTTCTCTGCAAATCTCCCACGGCACTCTACGGACCACTTCGTCGTGTTAGCAGCGTCTACAGGCAACCATGGCAGACGCGGAGCAACACACCAACCTTCAGGTGCAACTCGCGGAACTCCAACAGCAGCTCGTTGCCCAGCAAGCACAATACATCCAACAGCTAGCAGCTCTCCAGCAGCAGCCCCAACAAGCTCTGCAGTAACAACTACAGCTACCTCCACAATGTTCGTAGCAGGTCTATCCGCTTCCGGATCTCGCCGGCATCGGTCCTCCTGCCGTCTACCGCGTCATGCCGAAACTGCCTCCTTTCTGGCCAGCTCAAACTGCAGTATGGTTCACCCAGGTCGAAGCACAATTTTCCCTAGCCAACATCACCTCGGACCGGCATATGTACGATTACGTCGTGTGAAACCTGGACCATCGCTTCGCCAGTGAAGTCAGCAACCTCATAATAAACCCACCGGTCGCAAATCATTATCAGACGCTTAAAGCTCTGTTGATACAGCACATCTCTCTCTTCCAGGAGCAGCGGGTTCAGCAACTTCTCACAGCAGAAGAGCTGGGTGACCAAAAGCCATCTCAACCCCCACGACACATGCGTTCTCTCATCGGTGCCACACATGTACAGGACTCTTTCCTGCGCACGCTGTGGCTATAGCAACTCCCGCTCAGCGCGCAGGCCATTCTCCAAGCGCAGGCTACTACACTTCCGTTCGATCAGCTTGCAGATATGGCCGACCGCATCGTCGCCGTCGTTCCGCCTCCAAATGTCCCCACCGTCCACGCCGTACGCTCTATGCCCGACAATTCAACATTAGCCCAACGGATGGAGGAACTCGTCAAGCAGCTCCAAGCTCTACAAACTCGTCTCAGCAATCCTCCATACCAACGGACTTAGACCAGAGACAGATCTCAACCTTGTCCTACGGGCTCCACAGACACTTCACAGCGCCCCGCTCCTGCTGGAATGTGTTACTACCATCGAAGGTTTGGTGTCGAAGCCAGACGCTGCACCCAGCCGTGCTCCGCCAGCTTTGTGAATCCGGTAAACTCCAACGGTGACTTGTAACGGTGGCCACGAGTCGTCCTACCACAGGGTGCCGCCTCTTTGTCACCGACCGCCACTCCCAACGGCGTTTTCTCATTGACGCGGGATCAGACCTCTCTATTTACCCGGTCAAATTGTGCACCGACCACCGGACCCTTACTGACTACGAGCTCTCCGCCGCCAACGACAGCAGGATCCGTACCTAAGGTACACTATCTCTACGCCTTCAGTTCGGCCTCCCACGCGACTTCCTTTGGCGATTTGTCGTTGCTGATGTCACCGAGCCTGTCATCGGAGCACATTTTCTCACTGTTTCACCTCGTTCCTAACATGGCCACCGCTGAGCTCGTCGACACAATTTCTGGCCGAGTTTCCTAACCTCACCCGGCACCCAGGCACTCCTCGGGAAGTCCACCATAACACAAATCATCACATATGACTCTACCCCGGACCGCCAATCTACTAACGTGCCCGCCGTCTAGCTCCGGATCGACTTCGGGATGCACAAGCAGAATTCGAGCTACTAGTACGCGAAGGCACTGTTCGTCGTTCACACAGCCCTTACGCCCCACCACTTTACATGGTTCGCAAGAAGGATAGCGTCTGGCGACCTTGTGGCGACTCCAGAGCCCTCAAAGTCTGCACAATCCCGGACCGCTACTCCGTCCGCCATCTGCTCGATTTCTCCCATGCTCTTCAAGGATGCACCATCTTCAGCGTCATTGACTGCGCCAAGGCCTTCACTCAAATACAGATGGCGCCCGAAGACATCGAAAAGACGGCCATAATTACACCTGTCAGCCTTTTCGAATTCCTACTAATGCCGTTTGGATTTCGTAATGATGCTCAGACCTGGCAGCGCTTCATAGACGAATCTCTAGACGGTCTCACTTTCTACTTTCCTTATCTGGATGATGTCTGGGTATTTCCCGCTCGAAGAAAGAGTATCTTCAGTATCTTCGGATCATATTCCTGCGCCTCTCCGAATACGGTGTCGTCATCAACTCAGCCAGGCGCGTCTTCGGATCTCCTAAGATCACATTTCTGGGTTTCCATGTGAGCGCTGACGGCTGCTCGCCCTTGCCTGACAACGTAGCTGTAATCAACAACTTCTCTCCGCCCAAGACCATTCGCGACCAGCGACGATTCCTCGGAATGCTGAACTTCTACCGCCAGTACATCCCACAAGCCACATCTGCCCAAGCTCCATTCAACGCATTTCTTCTATGTCCCAAACTCAAGAGCTCCACTCTAACATCGTGGACACCAGAACTTCAACTAAGTTGTGAAGACTGAAAAGCTAGATAACCTTTTCAATTATGAAAATGCATTATTTAAAATTCTTAAAAGGAAACTTTTACCATAATATGCTCCAACTACCTAGAAGATATTAATTGGGACTCGATTTATCAGACTGATTTTCACTGATGACCTGTGATAGAAGAGCCTCAATAATGGCGCTGCTCCAATGCTACTTCTTTAACAATGGGAAATCTTAGAGGAATCAAATTTTAAAGATTAGTCGAGATGGAAACAAAGTTGCCGAGGCATTGTTGGGAATTGATAATTTCTGATATTTTCATATAAAATATGCACTTTCAGTGTAAATTATATGAGAGAGGTATTTCATCACAGTACGATGTAAATTCATCGCTCAACAGCCGAAGGAGTTGTGAAAGTGCGACAGGAATGTATAACATGTCGACGGAAAAAAATTAATTTCTCCCTTAAATTATGATCGCAATTGTAAATATTGAGTAAACAAGGTATTTAGCTACTAACAAGGAGACATCGCGTAACAGTAATCGAGGACGAAGACAAGACATATGTTATCTTAAAGGGGAGTGAAAATGCCGGAAATTGGTAATGTCTTTCTGCCCCAAGTTCCCGGGTTCGTGAGAAAATTGCTAATAAACATTTTCGTCCCAAGTAAATACTTACGATTTCGCGTCTAACACAACAAGGCGAATGGCCGAGGTGGTTAAGGCGCCACTACCTAATATGCAGGGTTGGAGCGGGACGTCGCGGGTTCGAGGCTCATACATACGTTAATTTTTTTCGCTCTAATATACTTTGGAGACCACGAAAGATGCCAGATTCCGAACGTATACGACAGTACCTACGGTTTTTTTTCATTTTAAAACTATTTTCTGGCATTTCTACTGCCCAGACTGTTAAAGACAATTGTGGAGCTTTTATCATTTGCTCCGAAGGAGAGTTGGAGGAGAAAGGAGCGTCATTGGCCGAGTATTTCCGATTTTGAAATACTTTTTGAAAGAGGAATGACTCTGATTAGTCGTGGGACTTTCTGGAGGACATTAATGGAAGACAAAAATGTTAATGTTTATCTTGAAGCGATCTGATTGCTTTAAATTTCCTAGAAATTATGATCCAAAGCGGATAACGGAAAATTATTGGGTAATAAAAAAACTAATTCCTACACTCCCAACTGCCACTTGCACTGTTTTTTGTCCCTTGAATGCAAGCGTTCTCTTTATATCTGCCCTATATGAACACCCACTTTGGTCGGTATTCCTCAAAAAATCCTTATCGTAGTGCTGTATCATGCGTTTCACCTGTTTTTGAAATATATCCGCTGATTTTAAAATATCCTCTAAATTACGCTCCTCACTTCTAGACACATACTTGGTGAATTTTCTCTGAACAAGGCGAAATTTTTTTTTAAACGCAGTTACCCAAGTAGCACTTGCTGAAAACTTAAAGTTCTCGGACACATGGGACAAAAAACAGTGCAAGTGGCAGTTGGGAGTGTTCACAAACTCACTCACTTGTACACGGCTCAATATTCCATAACTGCATCGGGGAAACTGCTCCCAAAGGTGTTCTTGTGCATGCAAGAAGCAGGGGGTGAATTTGGTCCGCGTGTGAGGGAGATTGTGATGTCCATGTAGAATGAATACAGTAATGTTAATGTAGTGTGCTCAAATTCAGGAAAAATGACAAGTGCATTATTTAAAAAGTTTTTAGAGAAGGTAAGTAAGCCTTACGTTTGTGAAAAAAATTTTTAATGATGGTCGATTCCTGGGGAGGACAAATAAATGCTGGCATGTACGATGAGCTATTTACTAATGTCAATGACGAACCTACATGTACATTGAAAGTGATTCCTCCCAAGTGCACCCCGTTATGCCAGCCTTGCGACGTTTATTTTTATAGACAAGTTAAACAATTTATTGCAAGGCTACAAAATAGCAGTGTCCTATTAAAGGAAAAAAGGGAAATTACGTCTCGAGAAGATGCAATTAAAATCCATTCATTGATCCACCATCAGCTATCTTCACCATTGTTCAATGAAATGATAAGTTATGCATGGTTTGCATCAAAATTATTGGAGGAGAGGAATGTATTTAGAAATGTCAGAGAAATGTGTTTTCCACAAGATCTACGTACACGCAGATGCAAATGTTCCGGTAAGAGCTTCATTAAATACTCTCATTGTAGGGAAATTATATGTTTCAAATGCTTTTATGATGAATATCATCCAAAAACTTGCTATTCAACGCCATGATTTAAATTTATAATTCCTGCAGTTTTAATAAACATGGCTTTGGATAGGAATTACAGTTTTTTTATTACCCAATAATTTTCCTTTACTGAAATGGAATTTCTTTTTCCCTAACCCTCCCCCCCTCCCCTAGTCGCTTCATTAAATACGGTGTTCCATATTAGCTCCTCTCAAGCCTCTTATCCATACTCTTGGCACCTGTTTTAATCTCTTTTCTGGCAAGAAAATCTTCGCGATTGAAGGAAAAGTTGAGTAAAAAGTATCCGCTTTGGATCACAATTTCTAGGAAATTTAAAGCAATCAGATCGCTTCAAGATAAACATTAACATTTTTGTCTTCCGTTAATGTCCTCCAGAAAGTCCCTCGACTAATCGGAGTCATTCCTCTTTCAAAAAGTATTTCAAAATCGGAAATACTCGGCCAATGACGCTCCTTTCTCCTCCAACTCTTCTTCGGAGCAAATGATAAAAACTCCACAATTGTCTACAACACTCTGGGCAGTAGAAATTCCAGAAATAGTTTTAAAATGAAAAAAAACCGTAGGTACTGTCGTATACGTTCGGAAACTGGCATCTTTCGTGGTTTCCAAAGTATATTAGAGCGAAAAAAATTAACGTATGTATGAGCCTCGAACCCGCGACGTCCCGCTCCAACCCTCGCCTTGTTGTGTTAGACGCGAAATCGTAAGTATTTACTTGGGACGAAAATGTTTATTAGCAATTTTCTCACGAACCCGGGAACTTGGGGCAGAAAGACATTACCAATTTCCGGCATTTTCACTCCCCTTTAAGATAACATATGTCTTGTCTTCGTCCTCGATTACTGTTACGCGATGTCTCCTTGTAAGTACAACAAATTGAACCAAAATGAGAGGGTACGTATTTTGAGAAAAACACATAGAAGTTTGAAAAATTAAAATAAGTGTTATAGTTTGGACTAAATTTCAATTTTATCGTAAAATTGAATTTTTGATAGTAAAATGGAATATATCCTGAAAATGTAGCAATAAGTAATGAAGAGGCCATGTTTGTCCTGATTCACTTCCATTACATAGATTTTTAAATAAAGACCTTTAGTTTTAATCAACTCTACAATTTTACTCATAGTTGATCATATTTCCAGGACTATGTATTTTTATCATGGTGTTTTTTTTTATTTTAAGGGACAGACCTGTATACTCCAAATTGGAAAATGAGGTTGGGGTTGGTCTTGAGGAGGGATGGTCAAGGAGAGGGTTTTCTCATGTAATTCCCAGGGAAAAAGAAGGATTAACGAAGTGCAGTCAAGGCTTGGTTTCGTCGAGTAGATATGGGGTGAGAGTACCTAAATATGGATGAGTATAGGGAAATATTAAGAAGAGGTGAGTGGGGTTTTCAACACTTTGCTGTTACAAATGTTAAATTGAGCAACAGTAATAGAGATTTTGAATTGTTTGTGGAGGTTACTTTCTCCCCTCATCAATACAATTTAAAATGATTGGCATGAAACCACACCAGTGATTGCTGTCACACCAAGACCAAATTTCAATGAAATGCAAAACTGGTATCATTTGATGCAGCCAATCTTTTCCCTTCTGCTCCTGCCCTTGATGCCTGCAGCTCTGGCCAAACTGGCAAAGAACTAGCAGTTGTAGTAGTTGTAGCAGATGTAGCAGTTGAATTATAGATGGGCTTTAGTCACATCTAGTATTGTGTGTGAAACAAATCATATTAAGTTCTATGGTTTTTTTTACCAACAAAAAACTGGCCTCACCTCTGGCCCCAATTTCAGCGGAAATTATTATGGACATCGAAGAATGTAAGTTAATTGACTATAAAATTCTATTGTTAACATTTGTAAGTTACTAGTAACTCTATGTTCACAATACACTGTACCTATGGACTGGCACCTTGTGCCAACTAGAAGTTTTCACGTCTTCATTTATATTCTTTACATAAACCCATGTTTAAGCCAATTTAAATTCTTAACAAACACTGAAATTTCACCTTTGAATACATAGGAAAGAATACTACTATTTGGAACTTAATATTTGTCTTAAAAATGGTAGTTATGATTTTTCCATCAACTGAAAGTCATCATTTACTGATGCAATTATATAAAAAAACTCAATTCATCATCACTCGCACAAAATAACTTCACTTCAAGTCACGTTACAGGTTATCGAATATTTCAATGCCTAAATAAATTTTTGAAAAGGAGCTTCACTTAATCAAATGTATTGCAATATGAAATGGTTTTCATACTAATTTCATTTTGAAGTTGATACATCATTTACAGACTAAGCAGGTATTAAAAATGACCACCATTTAGCCTAAAATAGATAAGCCATCACACTGGTAGAAGTTCCCATTCATAAAAAAAAAGTCATACAAACTGTGTCATGTCATTCCTGCTGACAAGAAAAGTGTGTCCTTCTCCACCTTGCTGAGTAATAGAGAATTACATTTTAATTCCAAGGATAAAGAGTGTAAATTACTGAAAAGGGGTCTTTACTAATTTAATTGTGGAAATTGTACATAATCGTGTAAACATAGGGCACACTCAATGGACATTTAAGTGACAACAACCACTGGTGTGCTTTCAACCAAATAACTTTACATTGTATGGATATGGGGGAAGTTGGATTTCATCAAGTGATTCAAAATTGTTAATACCCCTCCTCTATTTAACTTATGTAACAACCAAGTATTTGAAATCACTCACCTCTTTGGCTTTCATAAGGTATTTCCAGTATTTTCAGTTCATAAAACTTGACCACAGTTAGTTAAAGGAATAATTTCATGGCATCAAAAATTAACTGCCTTTCACCTGAAGGTCGACAACCACAGGCACAGACCCACCAGACCTCTTCTGCAATCTCAATCATGCACATAAGGGAGGAGGATGGACTTCTCTTACCATCTTCTGTCTCAAAAGAAAAGATTTTCTACTATATGGGGAGTAGGAAATTTACACTAAGGTAATTTTGGACTCACTTCCAGAGCAAAATCCTGAAGATAGGTGATAAAATGGCCTGGGACAGACTCATGACGAAGAGAACAGTTGGTATGTTCAAATGTTACAATGGTAGAAGCAGATAATATGAGATAAGACAATGGTGGGGCTCATTCTTTGCATTTCAAACACGGCTAGCACTCGCAACAGTTTATGAGTACCATATGACCTAAGGGTCATTGCTAGAAATCTTAATCCTTAAAAAGTCACAAGTGTGTAAAAAACACCAAAAGCATCATTAAAGAAATTAACCATCCAATTTCAGAGCACCAGGTTATTGTATCTGTGCTTGTGTACCTTCCTCCAATATTTTAAACTCTCACTCTTCTTTTCATTAGTTTCAGCTATTGGTTACATACTAAAAAAATTTCACAAGACAAATGATAAAGCTAAAGAAGCCCTAAATTTTCATTGAAACTGCTTGGCAACTGAAGAAGTTTCAAAATGAACAGTACTGTGAAACACCTTGTTGTGGACTACTGCTGGAGGCACACTGAACAACAGGTGAGTGATCGATTCTATTCAAACATTACTGGTAGATCTGTATTCTGAGTAATAGGACACCTTTCACAAAAGTAACTATTGCATTTGGATCCATGAAAGATACATACAAACATGCATACCAATCATGCTGTTCCCTTCCGAGGTAGGCAGAGTCACAAAGTTTCACTCATAAATATATATTTGTAAACCTAACTCTGTTTCAATAATTTCTCTCCGTTGATTCACAAAACTTATCTGGGAGCTTCTGTAATCCCTGTAGACTGTCTGAGATTAAAACAGCAGCATCCGTATATAGAAGAACTCGCTCGTTTACATTCCCAATCAAAACACCGTCGTATTCACTACATGCATCACTAACACATTTATCCATAAATACTTTAAACAGCCATGGAGACATTACGCAACCTTGCTTTACACCCCAATTTATTACAAACCAATCACTCAGAACCCCGTTAACGCTTACACCTGCCTTACTATTGTCATACACCACCATCATAACATTCAATAACTGCCCATTCACTCCATAGTCCTTCAAAACCTTCCATAACTTCTTTCTATTTACCCAGTCATATGCCTTCTCTAAATCAACAAATGCACAATACACTTTCTTTCAGACGCCCATACATTTTTCTATCACTTGCTGAAGTGTGAAAAGCTGGTCACTACATCCTCTCCCAGACATAAACCCATACTGCACACCCCATATTCCTTCAGAAGTAATATTCCTCACTCTATGAAAGATACATCAAAATTTAAATTCTCTCAGCCGTGATTGGTAGATATGTTGGCAAGACAAACCAGCAACCCCCTAAAACAGATTCAAATGCAACAAATTATAACTTATAACTGAAACACAGCTACACCTGCAGTGCAACAGGAACAGAATAGAAGACAAAACAGTCAGCTTCAGCTATTAGTTGCCTCTGCACAGCACAGAGCACAACAGCAAGTACAATAGTGTCTATGTGGGAGAAACAAAAAGAAGTTTTGGTGTAAGGATGAAAGAACACCCATATAAAAATAAATTATTTTGCAAAATATTTAATACATGATAACCAACAAAAACTGGACCAGCAGGACCATTGGAAATTTAAAAATGCAGAGATGATGCTGAAATCCCTCTTATCAATGAGTACCTTGACCTCACCTTTTCCCCTATCCTGATCTACATTTCAAAAATACGTTCCATTAGTTCAAATGATCATCAAAAACTTTTTAACAACTGTAATATCATTTTCAGCCGTATAGGAAGGAGAATCCTATATAAAATCCTATGAAATATTCTTCTAAGTCTACATTTCCCAAGTATGGAACCCATTTTCTTGTCTATCTAATGTGTAAACAAACTATTAACTGTGGACATGGGCTGGCACAGAGGTGAAGGGTCAAGATTACCTCCATCCACTGGCCAAGGAAAGAGTTTTGGTGTGTGCAGAACTTTGGTCTCCATAAGTACACTTGTGGGATAACTGATCACACAAGAGTTCTATACAGAGGAGTAGACTAAAAAGCTGACATTACTTGTGACAGGGGGAGCATTTCCCATTGTAAGGCACAGGTACAAAAAATTAAACAGTTGTTTCTCATTTTTGAGGGTAGGTACATGTTTCTAAAACTGTAGATCTGGTGAGAAAGGAATCAAAGAGTGAGATGCTTTCTAATGAAAAAATTATTTAGTGACTTACCTTTTCCATATTCCCCAGGAACTCATGCCAATTTGGCTCAATAACCTCAAACATCATGTAGTACTCCAAGTTCTGCACACAGTTCAGCATTCTCTGCTGAAGGGCGAAGGCAGGTCCATAAGTCTGAGATGCAGTCAATGGAAATGACTTGGCAACTTTATTAGAAAGCCATACACTGAAAGACAATATCATTAAATTTCCCAGTAAGGCATGACAAAGTTATTTGTGAATTCAGTGACATAAAAGAGAGAATAAATAAGTTATTCTCACATTTTTCAATTTACCACATAATAGACAACATACCTACAAAGCAATCTTTCCACATGTTTGCAATAAAATAGATGTCGAAAAATCATTTGGTAGCATGCCAATGCTTTTCTGTTCAAAATCAATGATATGGGCCACTTCACATTGTAGCCAAACGAGAATGATTCCAGACCTAGGAGATTGAAATTTTGCGACTGGACACGATACTCTGTAACATAAAACCACAATTTCATTATTTACACTCAAGTCATAAAGAAATAAAAACTAAGGTATTAATAATGTTCATCATGTTTATCATATATCGAATAATTACTGAAAAAGATACTTGGGACAACAATAGAGGGCAACTCTAGTAGAATGAAATAGAGGGGATGAATGGTGAAATCAAGGAATTAGATCAAAAGTTGTCTATATACTTAGAGATAGGCCATTTGGAAAATTACTGTGATAATTTTCATACATTACTGTGGTATTTCATGTAATTTACTGCAGCCCAGTAAAATTACTGTAATTTTTGGTAATATTCACCTCTGTCTCAAATATTTATCATGCCAATATATTCCAAACATAATTTTTAGCCGTCTATATATATTTCATACAATATTTATTATAAATTAAGGCAGGCACAACTCATTTGTGGAATAATTTTACTTGTGGTATATTTGAGGGGCTATCATCTTAACGATTTGAACAAATATTTCTCATACCAGACAATAGAATAGCTCACTGTCTGTAAGCTGCCATATTTTTTGTAATTTTCATTATTTCTAATACATTAATGTAACAATAGTAAAGATTAAATGCCGTTAACCCCTTGCTATTGCCTTTCCAAATTAATCCTCCATTAATTGATAATTGCAGAAAATTAAAAACTACTAGAAAATTACAGACATTTTCACAAGTTAGCATAATTTACCATGTAACGTAGCTCAAATGATAATTATAGTAATTTAATCATCTCTACTTATACTTTAGAATTGAGAAAAGAAATGTTTTCCTCCTCCAATTATGATTGTTGTGGAGTGTTAACTAACGGGTCAAAGTTTCACCACCCTTAGTTACTGGGAACCCATAACCCAAGGGCCCAAAGTACCTTGAAACTAAATTTGCATTTTTTGGGTCACGAAAGCACCGTAAAATGCAGTAGTAAAGTACTAAAGGACCAACATTTATTCAGTTTTTATCTATCTTTTTGCATTTATGAGATATGGTTATGCACCATTCAAGCACACCCACAGGGCACCACTCATGCTCCACTGCTGCACCACTAAAATGAAGTCTGCACCATTCCTTAACTCTATGAGATCCCAACAATCTATCCCCTCCCTGCAAAGGTACATAGTGGGGTAACCCCCATCACTTGGTCCAGAGGAATGAGAGTCCATACATAGCCTATCAATCTCCAATAAGAGATGTCATATTTTGGGCAATTTTTAACTGCATTCATAAATACACAAATATGTAAAGGATTATTTCAACTATACAAATAAGAGTACCTATATTTGATCAATTAGCACTCTTTCACTCTTATTAGAAACATTGCTCAATTTCAAATTCCAGAGTGTCATTCGCAATGAGCAATCACGAATACAATGTCTGAATGTTCCTTATTAGCAATACTTGTAGAAATCTTGGCCATTTGCCAATTTGAAATGCCAAATTTGAGATTGAAATAGTAGTTAAAGAGGGAGAGCTATAAATAACGCTGAAGCTTAAAAGCAATGTCCATGGATGGTGCATGCATTTTTGGGGAGTCAGGAAAGGGGATTGGGCTGTGTATACAGAACTCAAGAGAAGAAAATAACTCCGGAGTCTTGCGAAGTGTTCATTTACTCCAGAATGATGATTGCTAAGTGCCAAAAAATAGCCTCAGACACTTTCAAAACATTTTTGTTCCAACAACGGGTCTAACAAAGATACCATCAAGACCAGTATCAACATACACATAAATAAATCCTGGAACGAAACTTCAATAAATTTACAAGACTCTGACACATATCTTTCTTGATTCCACATAGTGCAAAAGAAACTTTTTGTTTGAATTCATAGTAATTTTAAGCTTTGAAATATTACCTCAGAACCCATTCCCCTTGCCGAACCCCACAAGAACACACATGGCGCCAATGAATATCTTCTCTTAACCTCAATAGTATTTCTTATTTACCACTCTCCCCAACAGTTTTCCTCCAACAAATTTGAAACCTTCCAAGAGTCCTTGAGCTAATGCTCATCACAAATAGCTTTATTGCTTACAATATATATTTGACAGAGTATTTTTGATAACACCATGAGAAAGAGTATTTTCACATAAAGTATGCAATTAGTACTTCAATATGTAACCACGGATGTGCACAGCACTACAAGTCAGCAGAGTGGTAATAATCAGTACATCTTGTCCAATTTTTAACCAAGCATGGAAAATAGACTGCCTGCAACTTAACCTGCAGGGAACATTTCATTTCTGCAATAAAATAGCCTCACATCTGATAAAATTCCTGAACACATCACTGCATGAAGGTATTAAATTAAAAAAAACATATTAGTCTGGCAGAGAAAGACACATTGAAATACATAGAAAAGTTTCTTTGTTGCCATTGACTTCTTTGGGAAAAAACAGGTAAAATGTGCAAGAAGAACGACACCCTATAAAAAGCAATTTACATCTAGATATTGCAAACTAGCCAGTTCCATGATAGCCTACTTCCTTGAGCAAAGCAGTCTTGCCCCCCTTTAATTTAAAATCAAATGCTATATAATGAGTGAAAATGTTCAAAGTATTTTCTTTGCATAATAGTTAACTTACGACTATAGTTAAAAATATGACATCTTATAATTGAGTTCAAGAGGCAATGCATACACCCGAATTCCTCAGGACCAAGTAGGGCTATGCACTGGACTCACAGGGGTAGTAAATGGTGCAGGCTCTATCTTACCTATCTCTATCTAGTGGGGCAACAGTGCTGACTGTGCCCTGGGGGCTGCAAAAACTTCATGGGACCAAATCTCATTGATGCAATTGATGATGGGACCAAATGCAAAAAGATACATATAATCAAAAGAAATTTTGGCCCTTCAGTTCTTACCCCTGACATTTTACATGCCATGCATGTGTTTTTGTCGCCAAAAAATGCATACTTAGTTTCTAAGTACTTACGGCCCTTGGAGCACAGGATCCCAGTAACTAAAAAAGACGTGACTTAGACATGTTGATTAAAACTCTACAATGATCATATTTGGAGGAGAAAAATATTACTTTGGTCAATTCCAAAGATAAGTGCCACCCTCTGGTCCATTTCACTTTGTCTCAATTCCAATCATTGACCTTTACAATTACCCTAACTCTATATTTAACCGATTACATACTGGTCTTCATGAGTGCAATAATAATTTATGCCCAAAAGGAATGATGAGCTAGAAATAAGAGAAATTGAAAACATTGCTTTGTGATTCCAATTCACTTTCAAGTCAAAAATTTCCTTAGCAAAAATCTACTTCAAGTAATAAATAATGTTGCTCATCATTTATTAAAAGAGCACCTATAGAGTTGTACACTCATAGTGTTAAAATATTGATGATATGGATAGATCACAGGTTACACATGTCTATATCTGACTGAGTGTATTCAGGTAATAATGTAAATAAAGAGAGAATGCAGACTATAACCTAAACTCTTATGCACTAAGACCATCCTATACATTTCCCATCTCATTTTAAGGTCATAATCCAAAGAATTCATGTGGTTTTATTTCTTCATTCTCAAAAGTAGTTTTCCCCACACTTTTCACAACCAATACATGGACAAAAATGGAAGGATTATACTTGAACACAAACAGTCAGCGGTAAGTCTTAGTCTATCAATATATTTTCTTTGAGTCATAAATGTAATGTGAGAAGAAGGTATTTCTGTACCTATCTGTTAAGCATGAATTAATTCCTCTAATTACATCACTTACGAATACATATGCAGCATGAGGATAGAGGAATATTTTCCATGTCACCATGAAACTCACAGGATCAGTTTTTCCTTAAAATTTCAGGTACTCTGCAAGTTTATAGCATCTCCTAAACTAGTCTGTTCATCTAGTGTGTGACAATGAAGTAATTATTCACAAAACAAGTAGCTTTCCTCAGTATTTTTTGCACACCCTTTCTAAGAAGGGTTAAATGTTTGCCATACACCGCACATGTGGCTCCGCTAATGCAAATAAGCATCTCTCTTTCACATTTTTGCATGAGGTCCTCCCAATATTTGCTTCAAGTACCCTATTGATAGGTCAGATATTATGGTGAATCTTCCTCCCAGATATTTAGATTCGCCAGCTGCATTGATATCTACTCTCCCCCATTTACAGATATTGCTAATTACACATTACTCATTGATGCATACATTCCTTTATTTATGTAAATATGATTTTTTAAGGGGGAAAATTGAAAGTAACCTCATCCAACAACTCTAACTCAGCTACAACTTACACCACTTGCTATCAAATTGAAAGAGATTGTCTCAGTTAGGCATGTTATTTCATGTGTCTATCAGTTGGAAGATAGTTGATAACATTTGAGTGGCCAACAATACACAGAGTAAAATAAAGAAAATTGAAGCAAGCTGGAATGAAAAAATACCTATGGACACGAGTTACAAGTTCACAGACAGACAGAGCATGTATTTTCTAACCCTATGCTTACCTTCCTCCTCAGTGGTTTCAATTGTGAGAATCTTAAACATTTGAAACATTAAATCATATGGCAACAGCTCCGCGCATATATCATCTTTAAATGGATCATTATTTGCCGCCGAAGTTCGCAGAGCTAACTCTAGCAACGATTCTAATCGAGTAGGCACAATTTCATCAATTTTCTTCTGCAATTCCTCTTCACATAAATCCATAAATTGTACTATGAAATCACCTTGGTCAAGTAAGAAGTAATGTTTTACTGACCTGAAAGGAAGAAAACAGTTCAATGGTAAGTTAAAAATACTTTCACATGGCTAATTAAGAAACATCTCAACATAGGAAATACAACTATACGATGCCTAAAATTATCCAAGAAAGCTATCAACCAATAAATTAACCCAAGGTAGATAAATTAACCCAAGGTAGATTGCTTTCAAGTGCTTTCAACAAAAATAAAAAAATAAGATGACTTTTTCTGCTTCAGACTTCTTGATGGGTGGTATGGAAAATTTTGAGAAAATTTAAGAGAAAAATTTTCTATCATTGGTGTTGGGACAAAACACTAACCTAAGCCTCTTCATTAAATTATTTTCAGTCATTAACAGTTCCAATAAGGTCTTGCTCGCAAACAAATATGCTCGCTCAATAGCCTCCACATACTGGCGTTGCTTGATAGTATATACTATTTCTTCAGCCTGAGGAGATTTGAAAACTTTACCTGCAATATAATAAGAAAAATTAGCAACTAAAGACAAAAATATTTATTTATTACATTAATATTGCAATTAGACATGGTCTGGTGGCAATATAACATTAGTTTAGCTGTAAATAATAACAACAAAGTTTTTAAAAAATATGTATATCTACACAAAATATCAAACAATCCACTCGTTTTTTATGAGTAAAATTTTACACATTTACATATATACATACCAATTATGCCGTTCCCTTACGGGGTAGGCAGAGTCACTAAGTTTCACTCATAAATACATATTTGTACACTTAACTCTGATTCAATAATTTCCTCCATACTGAACTATCCTTGCAAACCTCTTTTGCTTCATTTACCCACATACACTGCTTCATACACGCCCTACTATCTTTAAGACTCCTAATATTCCTCCTCCTAAGAATTTCCTCAACCACATTCAACCACAACTTTCTTGACCTACCTCTACCTCTCCAACCATTCATTTCACTCTCATATATCTGTTTCGTTATTCGACTCTCATCCATTCTCTCAATGTGGCCAAACCAACGAAGCACACTCCTTTCATACACGTCCATTACTGGAGCATTTAAACCACATTCATTCATGGCCCACTCATTCCTGACCCTATCCATCCTACTTTGCTCCTTACTAATGCTCCTCAGATAACTCATACCCACGGCGTTTAGTCTACTCTTATGTCTATCCTGACATATCCATGTTTCACTACCATACAACAAAGTGGGGAGAAGTACACTTTTTTGCACAGCGATTTTCGCTTCCTTAGACAGGCATTCATTCCTTGATATGCTCCACACGCTACCCACTACTTTCCTTCCAGCATTTATCTCCTCATATATCCGTCCATCTTTCACAAACATCTTACCTAAGTACACAAAATCATCCAATTGTTCAATTACTTCACCATTCACCCTCATCATTCAGTTATTCTCTCTATTCTCCTTATCAAAAACTACTACTTTAGTCTTGCACGCATTTACCCTCAATTCCATTCTCTCTGTTGATTCACAAAACTTATCTAGGAGCTTCTGTAATCCCTCTTGGTTCTCTGAGATCAAAACAGCATCATCTGCATATAGTAGAACTCGCACCTTTACATTTACAATCAAAACACCTTCGTTTTCACTACATGTATCTCTAACACATTTATCCATCAATACATTAAACCGCCATGGAGACATTACACATCCTTGCTTTATGCCCTGTTTTATTGCAAACCAATCCCTCAGAACCCTGCTAACTCTCACACTTGCCTTACTATTATCATACATCGCCATCATAATATTCAATAACTGCCCATTCACTCCATAGTCCTTCAAAACCTTACGTAACTTCTTTTTATTTACCCTGTCATATGCCTTCTCTAAATCAACAAATGCACGATGCACTTTCTTTCGGATGCCCATACGTTTTTCTATCACTTGGTGAAGCACAAAAAGCTGGTCACTACATCCTCTCCCAGGCATAAACCCACACTGCACACCCCATATTCTGTCATAGGTAATATTCCTCACTCTTTTGATTAAAATTTTGCTGAACACTTTTCAAGTAATGAATAGAATAGAATAGATTTATTTGCCTAATAGATACATTACAAAAGGTAAAATACATTACAAATGTAAGTACATAAGGCACGTCATTAAAAAAAGAGGGAAAAAAAAGTACGCAGATACATATCAATGACGGGAAGTCAAATAGTCACTAACTTTGAAAAAACAATTCTTCTCAAGATAACAAAAAACCAACCTTTTAAATGCCATCAATCTTTTTTCATTTTTTATAGCTAGTGGCAAATGATTATATAATTTGGCACACATTAAATAAAGTCCTTTCATCGTTGTACTTAGGTTAGATATAAGCATGTGTACATCATCACAACTTCTGGTTTTATAAGAATGGTAGCAGTTATTTGACTTAAACTCTGACAAATGTCTTCTTAGAAACAGAACATCATGGTATATGTACACAGATGGAAAAGTCAAGATCCCTAACTTTCCGAAAAGAGGTTTACAGTGAGCCCGATAAGACTCCTTACACATGTTCCTCATCAACTTTTTTTGGATTCTTAAAAAACTAATGGCTTGATAATTATTATAGCCTGTAAGCATAAATAATATAGTTCACACAGTGGTAAAATGAGTAAATTACACCCACACTTCAATATTTCACTGGATATCCCATCTATGCTTGCAGCCTTCTCATTTTTTAATACTCTCACACCCGTTATGACCTCATTCTCACTAATCTCCTTTTCCATCATCACATTCTCGCATACTACTTCGCAAGGCTCATCCTCAGCACCTGCAACATTATTGTATAATTCTTCAAAATACTCCCTCAAGCAGTCCCTGATATTCATCTCATCCCATACAATCTTTCCACTTTTGTTCCTTACCGCATTCATTCCCCTGCCTTCACCAATCTTAGCCCTTTTTACCCACTTCCAAAACAGCTTTTTATTGCCTTCAAAATTGCTCAGCATTTTACTGGCTTCATCCATATGCATTCTTTCCTTGCTCTTTTTCACAACGATTTTCCATTCATTCTTTTTCTTTCAGTAAATCTCACATGCCTTAATATGCTCTTCCTCAGATTTGGCAGCAATCACATTCTTGTATGTCTCTTTCTTTTCCCTGACTGCAATTTTCACTTCCTCATTTCACCAAGCATCACCTTTCATTCTTCTTACCACTCCTTTTCCACAAACCTTCCAGCACCTTCTACAATCACTCCTTTTAAACACTCTCACACATCATTCACATTCTCCTTTCTGATATACTCGTCCCATTCTCTCTGCTTCAAGGATAGAGCATCCTCAAGCATGCAACCATACTGCATTCTTACCTCACTGTATAGCAACCTCTCCACTTTTACTCTCAACTGCTTACACGCAACATTCTTCCTTGGCACCCACTTCCTGCCCAGATTCACTTTGGAGAGTACCAAATAGTGGTCTGTTCCAAATTCAGCACCCCTCATCACTCTTGTGTCCCACACTAACTCCCTCAATCTCTCATCGTACACAACAAAATCAATCATGCTATTACAATTGCCCCTTTGCCTAGTCTGCAAATGTATTCTCTTATGTTTAAACCATTTGACACAAACAACCATTTTTCCAAGCACACACTCACCAAGTTTTCACCATTATCATTCACTCGAGGGTCACCATATGGCCCAACCACTCTCTCAGATGTATCCTGCCTCACACCAACCCAGTCATTCAAGTCACCAAGTACAATTTTTCTCTCACCAGGGTCACATTCATTCAAAACCTCTCTGTTTTTCCCAAAACTCATCTTTCAAACTGTCACTCTCTCCATCCACTGGTGCATAGCACGCTACAATCATAACTCTCCTAATACCTACTTTCATACAGACCCAGAGCAATCTAGGGGTTACTAACTCATACTTCCTCACTAGTAACTTAGCTCTCTCATTAAGAATGAGTCCTACACCTTGACTGCCATGTACATCATCGTCAACTCCTGACCTCAGTGCCTGATCACCACCATCTATAGTAAAAACATTCCACCCCTTGCGCTTAGTTTCACACACACAAAACATCCATTCGTCTCACTTTCATCTCATTCAACAACTCATGCTCCTTTCCATATACTCCTATCACATTCCAAGTACCGATAGCCAATTTTGTATCACTGAGTCCGTATCTTGATAGGCCAACCTTATTCAGCTTCTGCCGCCCATCATGGCTTCGGCTGTCCAATGCCACTTTGTGACTCTTAGGAATAAGTTGCAATAGAGTATGCAAGGTAACCAGCCTTTGCAGTACCCGCGCCACGAGCAGCTTTCCCTGGTAACAGTTACGGTGCTCTACCAGTAAGTTTTGGCACATTTTCACCAGTATGCCACAAGAGAAACCAAAGCATAGTAATACCCTAGGACCGATTTCCCTATTCTGCTCAAGCTAGGATCCCTTCTGAAAGGACTAACTTGAGAGCCAGCATACCGTTGCCTGCGACCCATGTGTTGGAGGTATGGAGGTATATGCGGTGTACTGACATATACCTCCAACTGAGTAACATTAATAAAATATTAACATTCCTTGATAATGGATTTGTGAGTTCTTCTGGTAATTGATTCATTCAAAGACCCTGCGATTTAAGGAGTACTTGGCAGCATTTGTTTTTTTGCCTCCTTAATTTTAGTTTCAGCGGGTGGTCATTTTTCCCAACAAAATTTGGTGGTTTCAGCCTCTTCTCCAATTCCAACCAGGCTGGATGTTTTGAAAAACATTTAAACATTCCCAACAACCTATTTACTTATATAATTACTTAATAGAAGCAACTGGAACCATTTTTCACAGAAAAATGCAAAATCCTAAGGTGTCAACTTGTTAAGCAAAGAACTGTATTCCGATGATTTCAGTTTGAAATATAGGGCCCCCAGCAATTTTCCATTAACAAAAAGTGACTTTTCACCTCAAAAGAAGTGACAATTGACTTACTCATCCAAAAAGCCACATTGACCTTGTAAGAGAAAAACAAAAGGGGAAATTATGTTTGCTCTATTTAATAGGCAAAGCAAAATTTAAAAAAATAGTAATTCCAGCCCTTAGGACACAGAACCAGGCAAACACAGATACTTTCTTTCCTTATAATAAAAAAAGAGAGAAAAACATTGAAGTGAATGAACAGTTATTACCTCTAATGATTTTTGATAGACAGTTGATGATAATTTAACTTTTTCTCGTAACTAGCTATCAAGTCTTATCCATACAATTCCTGTTCTGTGCTGTTCATATTATAAAATAATAATTCAAATCCAAAGAAATTAGAAACACACATGAATAAAATCTTCCCTTCATCATCTGACAATAATAATATGTAACATGCTAAGTGGAATAAATGTTGGATCACCTCTTTGACTTTTGGACATACAAGTTAGTGATCTACATTTACATAATACCCTGCAAGCCACTGCTTGGGCGTGTGGCAGGGGGTGTTAGGTCACCAGCTGTGTAAAGGTGTAAGTTTTTGGAGATGGAATGGTGACATATATTATAGGAGTGTATTTAGTGGAGCTCAATTTTTATTGCGGTCGCTTATTGTTCGCGGAAAGAATGAGTTCTTGTACCTATCTGTTTGGCATTGTATCTCTCTTATTTTATCGCATCTGTCAGACCTAGAAATGTAGTGAGGAGTCATGATAATATTCTCTATGTCGCTCTGAAAAATATCAGTTCTGAATTTATCAAGCAAGCTAAGCCTAGCATGTAGCCTCTGAGTTTCTAGGGGCTCCCGCCTTAATTCCTCTAAAAGTTGTGAGACACAATATGTATGCTCGTAGCAGTTTTTAACGAAGCGCGCTGCTTTTCTTTGTATTTTATTAATGTTTTTGGTTAAATCTATTTGACCAGGGTCTCAAATGCTCACGGCGTATTTGAGATGTGTCCCAACCAGAGCGAAGTAGTATCTCTCTGAGACTTTTTCATCCGAGGACCGTCTTATTATAAGTTTAACAAAACCTAGTTTCTTTATTGCTGCACCACATATGTTTTGTATGTGTAATCCCCACTATATATCAGAAGTTAAGGTGATTCCAAGATATTTTACTGTATCTGAAGACTTTATGTTTTGTCATTGTTTCACTCATTCTCTTTTTCATTGACTTCTTAAACTTTCAGCACTACTATTCTCCTCATCAACAGCATTCCACACAGAGTCCACTCCTTCTAGCATAAACTGGGCTACACTAATATCAGAAAACCTTTTTGGCTCATAGGCTTCTGTCAGGCAACCTGTGGCTTCCATCAGCCAACCTATGGCTTCTACAGAGATTTAACCCATTAGTGCCCAGCTCCTACATTTGTAGGCGCACCGAAATCAAAGTGCTTTTATCCTTAAAACGCTGCAACGACAGATAAACAATGTAGCACAATGTTAATCTGGCATTGCTAGAGGCGTGGCTTGTCCGGTGACGTCGTTCACAGCGGTTGGGTGTTAGCTATCGGTAAGTGAAAAGTGAGTTTTTTAGCACGCTATGTCGTCTAGCAAAAGGTGTGTTTTCATAGAGAAAAAAAATTGATTAGTGCTTATGTTTTCAGTTATAATTGCGCAGTTTGATGTGAGGAATACGATTCTGGAGTAGTCTTTTTGACTTATTCTGTCGTTTACAAAAAAATCTCACATTCATTACGACTGCCCACATTTGTAGGCACTGGGCATTGCCGGGTACAGTGTATTTCCGCAGTGTTTTTTCGTGTTTTAGCTCGCCAAAACCACTCTCTACTGAAGATATCATAGCTTTGCTTGTAGACGAGTGTGAAGATTTGATGGATGCGTCGATTTATATTGAACCGCCGGAAAATCATTTGCAAAGTGACGGTGATAGCGACGCGGACGACCCCGAGGGTGATGTAAATCGTCTTTCTGGAAACCAACTGTGCGGTAAGGCTGAGCTAATCGGAAGGAGGATTGTTGACGGTAGTGTCGAGACCTTTACTGTCAACGTTCCGGGATTCAACTCCCCTTACGACTCGCAAGTGTCCATCTTGGATCGTGCACCCACTGAAAACACATGTGTTTCCGAAACAACGTCAGCTACAAATAATGAGAAATCGCGTCGCTCTAAGAAGTGTTCGAAAGATAATACTATCCGAACAGCAAGCGACTCCTCATTGAAACAAACTGCAGCCGGATGTAAACCGATTTCACTAGGTGAGCGAGATGGCACTTTTCTACCGCAGCAGAATAACGATGAAGAAGCCACTATACCTATACCAATGAAAAAGCCCAAGAAGGCCTCAAGACGCAAAACTTCTCATGAGTGGAAGGAAGTGGACATCGCAGAGAAGGAGGAACGGGCTGCGGACCGACCGGATTGGCTCGGCGAAGATAAAGACCCGGTTGATATGTTTGAAATGTTTTTTGACAATGAGATTATTTCACTGATTGTTGAAAATACTATTCATTACGCGTCCGATCAGGGCAATCCAGAATTTAGTGTGTCAAAGACTGAGATGAAAGTTTTTGTAGCTATACTGTTTATAAGTGGTTATTGCTGCTACTCACGTAGGCGTATGTACTGGGAATTAGCTAGTGATGTATATCACAAAGGTATAGCAGAAGCTATAAGCAGGAATAGGTTTGAAGAAATCTTGCGCTATTTTCATGTTTGTGACAATTCTAACTTAGACAAATCGGACAAATTCGTTAAAATACGTCTTTTGTGGAGTCATCTGAATTCCAGGTGGCTAAAATATTTTCCCGATGATCCTAACTTGTGAGTGGATGAGTCTATATGCCCTTATTTTGGCAGGCATGGATGTAAACAACACATTCATGGCAAACCGATTCGTTTCGGTTACAAAATTTGGTGCGTGTGCAACCGGTTAGGCTATCTGATACAGGTGGAGCCGTATCAGGGTGCAGCTACTGGTAACACCATTCCCGAACTTGGAGTAATAGGGTCAGTTGTGATTGATCTTGTAAATGCGTTGCCAAAACCGTACGTCTACTTTGATAATTCTTTTACTTCCGTCAAACTTTTACAGCAACTGAAAATAAAAGGACATGATGGGACAGGCACTATCAGGGCGAATAGAGTGGAAAATGCTCCCTTGAAAGATGCATCTGAACTAAAAAAAAAGCCTAGGGGTGCTTATCACCAAGTTACGGACACCAATTCTATGGTAACTTTGGTCCGAATGAATGATAATAACGTTGTAACTGTTGCCTCTACTTGTTGTGGGGTTGAACCAATGGGTAAGGCAAAACGCTGGAGCAATGCCGAAAAAAAACGCCTTCAAATAGATCAGCCTCGTTGTGTTAATCAATATAACACCTTTATGGGCCATGTAGATCGCATGGATCAAAATATAGCTTCGTACCGTATAGGAATTCGAAACAAAAAATGGTACTGGCCTTTGATTGCATATCTAATGAATGTATCGATGAATAACGCATGGCAATTGTACAGGCTCACTGAACGTGGAAAAAAGGATAAAGTGGATTTGTTACACTTCACACGAACTGTTGTTCAGAGCTATTTATCAAGAAATGTAATTGATCGGAAAAGACAAGATCTTTCTTCCGTAGCAGTTAAACGTAGAGTTGATAATGCTGTCCGTCTAAGTACTGCAGTACTACATAGTCTAGAAACATCTGCAACAATAATACGCTGTGGAGAATGTGGAAAAAATACCCGTAAAATCTGCATAGTTTGTAAAGTGGGTTGCCACATTCAATGTTTCAAAAATTTCCATGAATCAAATAAAACCTAGATTAAATTTTTTTCATTACAACTTGTAATTTGTCGATGTACTATTGTAATCCTGATTTTTTCACAGATACCATGTGTTAAAATAAAAAAGAATTGATCATATTTGAATATCTTCATTGCCGAAAAACCTCTTACCCTCCGTGCCCAGTGCCTACAAATGTAGGCGTTCAATCTTAAACAAACTATGTGTGATATTGATGAATGACTTTAGTTTTTATCTTAATTGAACAATAAGAAACTTAATTCAACAGAAAAATATTGAAAAAAATGATAGGTTTATATCGTGGGCACTAATGGGTTAAAAAGAATATAACAAATCCTCATACCATTATTCCTTTTAAACTTATCCTCTAACATTCAACTCCACCATCCCCAATTTCAAGAATAATTTTCTCAGGTAAGTCCTTCCAATTAAGTGCTATTCAAAGGTACACAGCCATTATATTGAAATTTATATGGTAAATACAACATTGAACATGTGACTGGAAAACAGACAGAATTCTCAAAAATAAGTCACAGTTTACGGAAGAAAACCACAAGTTAGCATGTAACACTTACCACACTGACGGATGACATTTAAGTATTTCCCAGTTCTTAAAATTACATCAGCCACTTTCTCCAGGAATGAGGGAATTCTCTCTCTCCTAACAGTGTAGCGTTTTTCCCAATAGTCATCACTGTAGTCCAATGGTAATTCCTCCATTTCTATCACTTCATTGTCTTCTACAAGAAACTGCAATGAAATATTTTTGTGAATAAATCTTCATTAGCAAGGAATTAGATCAACTGAAAACCACCTGAAAATGGACAAACATAACACTGGTAGAAATTTTCCAACGAATCGATGTTGATTATTCTTTCCACAGAAGCTTCAAAATGAGTAAGATTTCATTTCTCTAAAGAAGTATCAATGAGAACCTATCCCATTTCAGTACTCAATAAGCAAAACTTTTGTAATATACAGGGTGTTTTAGGAGGAAAGTTTGAAACTTCTGGAGAAGGTAGGGGAGGTGATTTTAAGCATTTTTTATCATAGCAACATGGGGTCGCAACTCCTTAGTTACAGAGCTATGGCTACGTAAAACATTTTGTAGAATTATTCTGCAATCACAATGAAAACTCCCAATTTCAATGACTAGTATCGATTGAGGAGATTTGAAACTTTTCACAGTGGTGAATAAGATATGTATTGTTCTTGTACTGCTATCATCAATGCTAATGGTATCATATTTTCAAGATGGCTCTTGAATATTCGTCAAAATTTGATTCCTCAAAAACAAATAATGTTCGATAGCACTCTTAATTTCAGAGATATCAAAAAAAGTGTAAGAATAGAACTAAGTAAATTTATTTCTCAATGCATTGCAAAAATCACATCTCTTTCTTTTAAAATATGGAAGATATGGCAACTTAACTGATGTTAATACAACGAGGCAACAAATGTTCTTGTGGATAAGAGCTTTAATTTGCTTTGGAAACCTCGGCAAATAGAAACACTAATCAAAACTTGCCTTTGAGAAAAAGACCCGATGAGAATACGCAACCAAGGTCGTGGTCTGGTTGCTGAGAGTTACAAAGTTAACAGTCACAAAGACAACAAATACTCGTCAGTGGGGTTAACAATATGGACAAACAGATTCTCCCAATTCCAGAATCATTGTTAAACATGTTGATAATCGGTAATTTATCCGCACAACTTGAATGAATTTATAACTTTAACAATTCCATTGTATTCAAAATCAACAGATGTGCTCATCAAATGGAAGTCCTGTGCCGTTAATTTGAGGTGAGCTTTCCTGTTGAAGCCACCTCAAATGTACCAAAAATGAATTGAGAAATAGGTGAATGAGATATAGATGTGAAAACTACCCAGAAACACAGTCCCTGACCCTCAACCCCTGTTTTAAGTAGAACCACACACAGCACTGTTACTAAATAATGGAAGAAAGAAGTGAAAATTGAAAGGTTTGACAAAAATTGCTATTTTTTAAGTATATTCCTTGAGTGTTGTTAAATGCCACACTTTTTTGGAATTTTAAAAGAGAATTATAGATCTAAAATATTTAAATTCTGCAGGTACAAAAAAATCTTTGAACCGGGTGAAAATAATGCAGGTTTAAGGATTAAAATCCCCCAGTTTAAAGCATGTTTGAGAGGTTAAATAATTTTGTCCATGATGCCCTATCCTTGCAAACCACTTTCCCATTTCTTACATTCCAATGCTATACACATGCTCTCCCACTCTTAAAATTCTATTTTCCTCCTTAGTCTCTTCTACCACCATGGCTGTCACCATCTACCTCTCACTCTCCCACCATTAACTCTATGTATTATCATACATCCATTTTCAACTTTCTTCCCTTCTCTTAACATCACCTACCAAGACACTTCTTTCATACTTGTCCAGTACTGGAGTTTTCAATCCATGTTCTTTTATCACCCGCTCATTCATAACCCTGTTCACCCTACTTTTACCAAAAACACCTCTCAGGAACAACATTCCACTTGCATTTAGGCTACTCTTATGCATTACCTTACATATCCAGGATTCTTTTCCATATCATAATGTAGGGAGGAGAACACTTGTACACTTCTCTAGACAAGCACTCATTCCTAGATATGTTCCACATACAACCTCCAACAATCCTATTTACAATCACATGCCCTATTATCTCTTTGTCCACCCTCCATCTCTATCAAAAATTTGGCAAAGATAAAATCATCTACTTAGCCACTTATGTATCACTTTTTTGATTTGACACCCTCAAATTGTTCACCAAGTTTCACAAAGATGACAAATGAATACATGAATTGATGTCAAGGACCATAATCATTTAGATAGAACACACAATGTAAGACATCATCTCAGGTTCTACTTTATGGAATTTTTCCATTGTGACACAAAGAAGAAATACACTTTGCAAATTCGACATAAAATTTATTCTTACTTCAGACTGGTATCGTGACAGAGTCACATCTAGAGTGTGAGGTAAAGTGAGAAAGTCATGGTGGTAGAAGAGACTTTAAAGAGGATGACTCTAAGGAAGAATATTAAGAGTTTTAACAGTATGTGAGTACATATGAAGCAGTACATGAGTATAAGAGAAGAGAAAATGGTTTGCAAAGATAGGGCATCATGAAGGAAATTATATATGTAACTTGAAGATTTCACTCTGTTACGAAACTGGTCAAAGGGAGAAACAATTTTGTGGAATTTTCTAAGTGTATTTTTTCTTTGTGTCACAATAGCACACACATGTCAAGATATATGTACTGCCTGGGATTTTTACCCACAGTAAGAAATGCCAACTAGTCACCATATGCTGCCCAATCTGCATCCTGCACACAGTAGACCCAAATCGAATTCATATACCAGATTCAATCAGAGCACATTTAATTCAATTGTGCCATTAGTCACAATATTATAGAGTCACAGTCGATCGCCCTGCAAACATTAGCCATTTCTATCACTAATTCTTTCTTAGTACACAGCAAATCGTCTGATTTTACAAATACATCCACATAAGTTAGTATAGAAATTTGGTATCTAATTATGTACATGCAACACATTCCAAAATATGCTATAATTCATACCTCCTCATATGGGTCATTGATGACACCTTTATACACCCACTTTTCCAATATTTCCATGTATGGTACACATGCAGCTTGTGTGAGATAAAGGCACAACTCCTGACTACCTTGTTCACCAGTAGCCCCTGTAGTTTGCTCATGTAAATAACTTAACACTTTTCCACCTCGTGCATCAGCCTGTATGGATAATTAATCCATTAAATTGTAGAAAAAATATAAGCCATAAAAGTATTGTTTTCTAACAGACAACAAATATTCATTCATAAATCACCTAAAAATACTACTGCCAGTGAAATGGCAAGAGACCATGCACTAAGTAAAGTCGGTAAACCAAATCTAGGCATGTAAAGATAATGATAAAATAAATATCAATTCTCTAATACCTAATGTTACAGTCAATAAAAATAAAACTATTTCTAAGCCATAAAAGTACATAAAATATAAACTTAGTGAGGTTTTAATACTGGAATTATTACTTTACTGAAAGCACCATTAATGACCTCATAAAACCCAGTTCAGAAAGTGTCTGAAATACCTTAGATGTCAATATGTACCTTGTTGATTGTATCAGCAATATTGGAAAGAATCTCCATTGTTCGCAAGCTAGGTTGAATGTAAAACCACAACTTATGAAGAGTCAATGTGCCTTTGTGATGTTCACTCTCCAATTGTGCAACAAAGACCTGAAAACATGGGGAGATTAATCTGCTACCATTGAAATTTTCAGCAAGATGAAATAATTAACACTAAACCAATAAAAATAACTCAGATAATTTTCATAAATACAATTTCCCTGCATTTTGGATACTTCATATCGCCAAATACAAGGTCCATATGACAGAATCCATATGAATGGGGTATTATCTAGAAATATCACATAATTTTCATAACCACTTAAAGGCCTTGGCTTTAACATTCTCATCATTTTTTTGTCATTTCAGATCAAATTTTTCAAGTTTTATAAAGTGTTTCAATATTTTCTTGGAATAAAAAGTAAATTTCAAATACTTCCCTGTCATTCGCACTCACTTCAACAAACCACCATTGTGATGTAATATAGAAATCCCACACTAACAGTTAAAATCAAGAACACAAAAATGCAGCACCACCTTTCAGTTAAAATAAACCGGACATTATTAAACCAGGCCTAAAGGACTCATAAAGAGAGCCAAACTTTTTAATTGCAAAAGTTCTTACCAAGTAATCTTTCAGAAGACTCTGCATTGCAGCTGATAGTGCATGATTTACAACACCATACTCAAACCTTGACTTTTCTTCTATGAATCGGGACACCAATGAGTAATGTGAGGCAAGAGGGAGAATTCTATTCACAAGCTCTTTGAGAGGCAAATCTAAAAAAGAAAGACAGAAAATATCTATATTAAAAAATTCTTTATTGACATTAATTTTAAAGTGACAAGAAAAATTGGTAAAATTTTCCTAGTGCAATTCACTGGAAAGCTGGCTTCGGCAGCAGAAGTCACTCACCTTCAGAAACCAACTGAATTTGCAAACAGAAAAACACAAGGAGATAACTCTAACAAAAGCACAACACATCGACAGGAAAAGATTTTCAGATCTCATAGAGAAATCTTTTGTTGAGTATGAAGGAAGATGGCAATATGAACTATGAACACTCACTCACCCATATCACATTACTTTGAAGGAAGTCGGTTGGTTTGGAACTTAAAATATACAGAAAAGGTTCAATTATGGGTACACATTTCATTTCT
Organism: Ceriagrion tenellum; assembly: GCA_963169105.1. Lineage (NCBI taxonomy): Eukaryota > Metazoa > Arthropoda > Insecta > Odonata > Coenagrionidae > Ceriagrion > Ceriagrion tenellum. The sequence continues at coordinate 47,576,246 of OY720640.1, forward strand.
GCACAGTTTGTCCATTAGAAAGCCTCAAAACCTGGTGAATACTTTGTTTTGATACCGAAAAAGATAATGAGAGTAAGTTTCAAAGGTCCCGTCATCTCCTGCCATAAACAGTAACATGTGGCAGAGTATTTATCATGCCTGGACTCTAACAGGGGACCATGAAACCATGGCTAAAACAGGAACAAAACTTGTCGCACCATTATGCCATACATCCAACCATGCAAAATAAGTCTGTTTTTATCACAGAAAAGAATGAAATGAAAAAAACCTAGTACTATGTTCAACAAACTAAAAACTGCTTAAAGCTAAGATAGGTACTAGAGAAATGGATTTGATAATATTAAAAGATTAAAAAAAAAATGGCATTTTAGATATCTCAGGGTGTAAAACACCCAGGCAACTGTTCTCAAGTGTTAAAATTGAAATATGATATTTAAGTTATTTCATAATTCCAATAATTACTTTTGATTACTTGCAAACACTTCCTCTTTCTGACAATATTGCATCCTTTATTAAAAAGTTATCTCACACTTAAAAATCCCTAAGTACTGAATCTATATTGATTTTACAGGCACATATTTTTTATAATTAATCTGTACCATCCACCATTTCTGAAAATCATTAAGGGAAAAAATATTTTTGAACTATGCATATAATTTGGGTTCAAAATTGAAACCATCGACAGTCCTAATCATATTCTAAGCATTGTGCATAATATAACAAACTATCAGATTACGTAGCAATATACTATAGTAATTAACTCTCTGAATATGTCGCATATACTTCAAGCATCCACTCAATCAATCAATAAAATATCAATAACTTCACTTCTAAACAGCTGGTATTAAGTCAGCTGCTATTAAGGAATAACATCACTTCTAAACAGCTGGTATTAAGAGTATGAAAAAGAGCATTTTTTTACATATGATATATAAACACACTGAGAATCTTTTTGAGACATTGCATTTAAGATTTAGGAGCATTTTCCATCTGGAAAAAACCTCCTCAGCCTTCTGGCTAAGTATAACCAGACTTCTCTAAATGAAAAGTATAACAGAGCACTGATTGCCCATGCTAATGGAGGGAAAGCCCAACTGGATAATCGTCAATGATGGATAATCTGTTCATGTTCAATTATGTGGCAGTTTTGGCCCCAGTTTCAGCATCAAGCCTTCTGGAAGTATTTTGCGACTATTGTGATGAAATCCTCAAATTCCTATGACGATTTCGTTTATCAGGCAATTGTTCATCCTATTTACTTCTCCAAAACATTTGGCCTGATAAAATTTATGTCTGTTGGTTGGTTAGATGTGGTAATACACTCAATCAATTCGTGGAACATTCTGTGGTGAGTCTCTTGTCAGATGCGCTATGCATTCCATTTTAACATACCTATTTGTGACATCTACCTACAGGCAAGAATTTTAATTTGTGATCACAACATATTAAGCAGTGTTCACATGATGCCTATACCTGTGTGAGTAGTTGTGTTCTCCATTAAAATTGCATTGTGTACATGCATAAAGTGGTGCAAATGCATGGTTATAAAATAGCCCTTATTCTTCTTTTGGATCCTCTGTTAATGCATCTGTCCAGCCACGAACTTACACAGGCACATGCATCATGTAAACACACCTTCATGATCATTGCATGAATCCTGATGTTGGCGACAAGCTAAATTTGCTTCTTGTTATTTTTATTTCTGAGACTCATGCCAAGGTAGCTGATGCGCACTTGCATGACTGCAGCTCCTTAGAGTCTTGATTCTTTCACCCCAAGCAAAATCTAACCCTGGCACATGTCACTTCTGCATTAATTAGTGGTCACCCCCTAAGAGTTCTGAGTCCCTTATCTCCATGCTTATGCAGTCCTCTCTCCAAGTAAACACGTCAAGATCAGCAACCACCCCAATTCAGTGACAGACTTACTCTGTGCTACTGCAAGCTTATGTCTCCCTTAGAAGTCCACCATTAAATTATCTTCAACCTCTTGGAAGAATCTTACATGAATGGCTTCCTCTTTCCTGATGAATTAGACATTTTACATTTGCTGAAGGAAAATCAGTATTACATACAAAACGGCCACAGAAGCAACAAAAGCTCAATGCCAAGGTCATACTAATGCAGAGCAGTGATTTTGGAGCCTCACGATAATGCAACACTACTATCTGCAAAATTGATAAGACTACAGCAGGAAAACCTAGTCAGTGGGTAAAATGTCATAATTTTGTAGACTTGAGCTTCTGTGAGGGCTAACAAAAGCGGTAGTAGTAGAGGGAGGACAGAGATAAGAGGGACAGAAAAGAAGGAAGGGGAGGAGGTTGTTGTGGACAATCTGCCTATCAGATAATCAGGTGATGGATAATTAATTGACATTCTATTGTACCTGGAATCCTTCCCATTTCTCAAGTTGCCTTATTCAACTAACACAAAAGAAACTAAAAAAACAGTATATAGATTTATTCAAATGGGATCCAAAAAGTAGCCTTACCTATACCTTCAGTAGTAAAAAATGTCCTACTCCCATGAGTATCCGTTATGTTATGAGGAGCAATATGATTTCCAGTAATGCCAGATAAACAGTAAAGTAAATCCTCCAGAAGGTAATTCTCTTGAGAAGTTGATGGTATTCCAACTAGATAACAAAATTAAGACATTAACTATTACTTTGTGACCAAAGAAACAAAGAAAAACTAAAATATGATTAACAGTTAAATAAAAAACCATTTGAATATTATTAGATAAGTGAAGCACACAATGAATTTTTAAAATAGTTGAATATTTTGGTACCCAAGGATAGTTAAAAATCAAGGACATGACATCTCTATTCCCAATAGAAAGAGATAGGTATTGGATCTTGTTTTTGAAAATGAGGTATTAAATGACTGGCTTTGAAGTGTCAAAAAACCACATAAAACTGTGGAAAAGATCAAGGGGAAGATATTGTAAGCCACCATGAAACAAGGGAAATAAAAGATACAATTTTAAGGCAAGAAATTAAGAGCTCAAGACAATTTCAGCATTGATAATTCAAAAACCAAAAATATGTAAGCTTCCAATTATTGCCAAATAATGGCAGGAATGGACAGGGTGTAAATAAATCATTAATTTCATGAGCAAATTGAGTCAATGGATGGGTAATCATTTGAATATGTATTGGAACAAGGAACAGAGTTCAATGTTTTAGGAATTTCAAAAATGTATTTAACATTTATTAATCATTCCAGTTTTAAGCATTTGGAAACAAACAAAGCATTGAAAACAACTTAATATTTCCATACAATTGCCAAATTTAAGCAAGTGTAGGTAATGAATGGGTAGTATCTGCAACCACTGTCTGAAACAATAAATGTTCATTCATTTCAACACAAAAAAATTAGGTTAATGCTCCCTGCTTTTGTGCAGTTTTTTCATCCATTTACCTCACTGATTCTAGATAATTCACAAGCAGTCTAAAATGTTTTTTTAAGTGCCAAAAAAATTTCACTGTGTAATGCAATGTTCTGAGGTAGGTACAGTAGAGGACCACAAAATACAGTTTTTTCTTTGGATTTCCAATAAGTGTGGGGGAAATTATAGGTACCCAGTCTAAAAACATTGGGCAAAAAGAATTTTCACGATATTTCAATTTTCCACAGCTCAGGATTTAATTTAAAAATTCAGACAATTTTGGGTATACAACCCAAAAACAGCTAACACTCTTACCCTGTTATTATTGTCTTTCCTGAAGCTCTGCTGGAGATTCTATATGGCTTCTGAGACTGAATAGGTTAGTAAACTAAGTAAGGAATCATTATCTCATAGTTAACATGGTTCCAGACTCATTATAACTCCAACTGTGATAGTGTATTCATGAAGCAATTGCACAGCTCCTGGCCTGTTCAACTGATATCAGTGGTGATAGGGGCAGATACATAAATACATGAAAAAGTCAAAAAATTACCAGAATTTCAAATGCCTGCAGTACAAAAGGTTAGTTTCTCAGTTGCTTAGTAGAGTGTCACAATACTTACAGCCATTACATGCTATCTTCTCTGAGAGCGTAATCTCTTCAAAATAACTTCATTTCATTGACGGAAAATACAATTCCACACAATATTAAAATTACCTGAGCCACATTACCCCATATATTCAGGAACAGGGGACAGTTTTAAAGCAGCATTTAAATAAGTTCCAGATCACACAGATTGTGAACAGCCTGTTGATAGACATTGGATGTGACGGAACTAATACAAGGTTGAAAAGAGTAGTCATAAACCACATTGAGCAATACTAGGGCAGCTCTCAGCAATGGTGCATTCTTTTGTCGCATAGCAATATATATTACTCCTTGGCCAACTGTTCCAGAAATTAGAAGGGAGACGTCAGACCCTTGCAATTTCAAAGGTGCTATTGGGTACCAGCTATATCTTTCAGAGACGCTACCTGTCATATCTTTTAAAGCCATTTATGTACAACTTCCAGAAGTAATGAATCTGCATAAGCTTAGCACATACCAAAAATACCTGCCTGATATTATTCAGGCTATCAATTAAAGGAGGCGCTCACCTGAATTAGCTGTAAGAGAACCAGGAACACTGACATGCTTGCATTGGCTCACAGAAGCAAACACATCTTTATGCTAATAAATCACCACAAAGAAACCAACACTTGACTGAAGACTTTAGTCAATTATATCTTAAAAGTTTATGCACCTATGTGGGACAGAATGATGCTAAAGCCATCTCGTGCAGAAGCATCTAGCACTTCTTAGTCATGATACAGTTCTCCCACTACCTAGCTGTTAAAAACTGTGCAGTGTGAGGTGAAGTATATCAAAATAATGCCATTTTGCCCACCCAGAGAATATTCTCCTCTCCATGGTTACAGACTTTGACATCAACATGGCAGAATGAGACTTTGGCCACTCCTGGATGCATGGCACCACACCAGAAGTAATACCCCAGTCTGGCCATTCAGAGTAGTTCAGAGAGTTTAATTTGAAGGGCCAAAATAATTATGATGTGACCTGGACTGAAGAAACTTTGATACAACTGCTGCCACATATTGAATGTCAACTGCAGAGACATGTGGGAGCAATTTCAGTCGAGAAGTTTCCCAAGCACACACACTGTGGAGTGAACGATGAGGTAAGCCAATGAAGCAGCTTTTCAAGAGAGTGGCTTCCACCCCAGAGGTGGATTCATTATGTCTACAATTAAGTCGTGCACTACCATGCCAGTGTTTTAGACCAAGAAGTAGTCCTCCACTACATATACATAAATGTGCCTTTGGATGGCTTAGCAGCAGGGGAATCCAAGGTACAGCTACCTCCAAATTGTGAGTTCTGGGTCATTCTACCAAGAGTGTACACACGCTTCATGAGTACATGCAATTGAAGTTATGATGAAGACTGGAACCATGTTTACAATCATATGACAATTCCTTACGGTATTTACCATCTATTTCAGTCACAAGAGCCAGATTATCACCTGAAGAGCTTCAGGAAAGAAATATATGGGGTAAAAAATAAGGTGTTTCTTGAGTTGCATACCAGATAACACCTGACTTTGCAAATGACAGCCTGAGCAGTGAAATATTGAGATATTGTAAAACTTCTTTTTGCCCTGTTTCTACACTAGGTGCCCATAATTTCCAATTGTAAATCAATTATACGCTGATTGTAAATCAAAAGAAAAGATAATTTCACTTTCCCCTAGCATATAGTTCATTAATGACAATAAATAGCTTTAATTAATTCAAAACTCAAAGTATAGGCACACAAATTTAAATCAAAATTTTAAGTCAATTAGTAGGGCATATGCCCATTTCAATACTATATTTTGAAAAACTCATAAGGCTAATTAAAAAAATTGGATTTTACCTAATGGAGAGAGATTTGGAGATAAATCTTCCACAAAATCCATTGTCATGTACGGCCTCTCCGACCACCAATTTGGCACACTAGGTATTGGGCGATTAGGAGGTCTATTCTTTGTGAAGGAATCCATACTTTTTTGAAATGGACTGACTTTTTTGGTGTCAGTCGATGTAGCCACTTTCTTTAGGCGATTCCGAACCTAATGAGAAAGAATATCTGAATGTGAAACAAGTGCCATCACATTAATCAAAGGCAATGCAGAAGGGGATCAAACAAAAATCACAGCAAAATTATCTCTTAAACACACATCTGTAACAATAATAATAATATTTATTACGGGAAAGTGCCCAATTTCAAATAATTGCACATCAAGGTAACAAAAAATAATGTAATAATATTGGCACATTTAGGTGACGAGATGCTTTACCTGCTAAGGTATATCATAACCTCAAAGGTAAGATTTTGATCTGAAGAGAAAACCAATATCCATTCCGGAGGCACGGTGTAAATGTACAAACTCTGCATTGCCCAGCAGGTAAATAACCAACCTGGCCATAAGTCTAACAAAGTAGGTAAATTACTTACTAGTGCATAGTCTTCAACCAGTTTCATTGAACTCTGATCATCAAAGGAAGTAGTCGTAGTAGATGTCATCTCAGATGAAGGCTCAGAAACCGATGCAGCAATATTAGCCGCATGTTTTTCAAGAGCACTTTTCAGACGTTTATCCTCAGTTATACGTGCTAGCAAATTAACAAAGGAGCCAATATGGTCCACACTAAAATTGAAAGAAAATGTTCAAAAATTATAAATTAGGAACAGAGCAGTGTATTATTTCTCATGAGTTTTCCACCATAAAAAGCATTTAACAGGTGTATACATGAACCACATATAGCCATTCACCGACCATAAAATCCTCAAATTCTCCAGCCCTGAGATCCATGAAATCTTTATCAAAATTCAGAGCTTTCCTGGTTTTCAAGGATTACAGGAAAGGAAGGGTAACCACCCACTTTGGTCAGCTCTATAGGAGTAAATAATCAAAAAACAAAGTACACATGGAATACCAACACAGAAAGTGATTGGTAATATGACAGAAAGCTCTAAAAATCCTCCCACTAATTGACACACAGGCTACCTCAACCTACAAAGATTATTAGATGTTGAAAGTTTTTTTTCAGAATATCAATCCTGGTGAACAACATCTGGCAAATTGCAGAACTTATCATGACTATAAAAGCATATGATTGCTTCCAGACAGACAACAAATTGATGTTTGGAACCAACTACCATATGCAATGTGGGTACTACTGGTTTCAAAGGTGAATGGGCAGTATCCAGTTGTGGGAGAAGCGATTTGATAAATTCATTTTGATTGAACAACAAAGCAGATACCTCCTCAATAAATCAAAGTAAAAGCTTCAATAAATCAAGGATTCAAAGCAGTAGGTACAAAATTAATTTTAGCAACTAATTTCAATTGTTCACCAGATGTAAAGGGTAATAATACAGCTTGCAAACAAGGTATAGCTACAAAGGATTCTGACACTTGGGCCATGTTTCCATGGTGCATGCAGCCATGGAAGTAGATGTCTAAATACATTCACCACTGAAATTATATGATGTAAACATACGAAATTTTGTAACTGCACGAAAATTTGGCCATTAATTAGCCCTTGTTCCAATTTGGAGCATTTGTCCTCCCATCTGTCGAACCACATACTTGCACAGGTACACGGTCCACATGTTAGATGCCCTTAGAATGCTAATACTAAGAGTTACACAGTGAGAGTTATTTTGGTGGGCCCATGGGTAACCTATCCAAGGAAACTGACAATTACCTAGATACTTGCCCATGTAAAAAGACTACGAGCAACAAATATAAATTATATCCCCTGTTATAGTAGGCGGTTTCAGGCATAACTTTATGGAATATGTCAACATAACGATGATAATTTATACATACATACATATGTATAAGTTATCATCGTTATTATAACTTGGTTATTTCACAAACATGAGGAAAAACAAGGTTAAAAGTTATCATCATTAAATCCCCTATAAAAAAATTCTTGAGTAATCAAAAGAAAGGTGATTAAACGGAGGTGAGGAAATTTATTTTTTAAATTTACACTTTCAGACCCAGAGGCTAAAAAACAACTTAGGGGTAGTAGGACTAAAATCTTCTCCTTATCATATGGTAAGCTCTTTTTTTTAAAGAAAATGGGTAGCATATATTACCAAGAAATCATCAATGTAGTCAGTTGTCAAGAAATCATCAGTAGTCAATGCAGTCGGAAAAGTCAGTTAATGCTTTTGACAAACAAAATAATGATCCAGGGTAACAATAAGACCATTGTAAGTTCATTTATTGGTTTCTTTCCCAAAATTTAGAACACTTCTTTTTGGGAACACACACCTAAATTTGAGAGAGGGAAAGAGGTAATTCAGAACTTCTCTCAAGAATACTACTCATAGGAAAATCCACATTTTAGACGGTGTTCTATATCCTACACGATTTTTCAATGAAAACATGAAACCCCTGCATGATCATGAAAGTAACATCTCTAAATAGAATTCCACTTATCTTGATGGCACAATGCCATGAGGTCACTCACAATTTTAAGGAATTGAGATCATAAGTTCTATAAGGGGCGGTGGATTTTCCATTTAAAGGTTTAACATGAGTGTTTTAATGAACAGTAAAATAAGTTCATTGGTCGACCTAATTTGCTCACTAATCTTGATAAAGATTTGTTTGGATTAAATCCTCCAAAGAACAAATGGGAATGGGATGAGGGAATATGGTGACGAAATGCTGTTTTTTGTTACAGAGAAGGGAAAACTATAAGTCGTTTGTAAATCGATTATATACAGAAAAGAATGAGCTCTAAAATTTGACATTTCAGGAAAATCGTTAATGTTAAATTGTCAAACGAAACACCAACTAACAATATCTCTGTAAATAATCGCCAGACAGTTCCCACTCGCCGAATGTGGAATTCATCACAAGAACATAGCATCTGATTCAATTCCGAATACCGCCAAAGCCATTAAAATACTATACGATATATGACGGATGCACGAGCAAGATAACTCACTTCTTTGATTTCAGCTCTTCGTACTTGGATAAAAAGGCAGCTGGATTAGGGCTGTGCTGTGCTATATTTCTCACAGCAGACTGAGATGCAGGATGCGATGAATATGGAGAAGAGTTCTTTTGAATAATGTCCATACATTTCTCCGGAGATGCAGAAGACCTGTAGATGATGTTCAAGTCACAAAATGGTCAATAACACCTTCAAAACAAAATAGCTATTCACATGAATAGTCAAGGCAAAACTGAATTTACCCAAGTACTTCAACAAGCTCCTTCACTAAGCGATGAACTTTGAAGTCACTCATTTCCAATTTTAAAAAATGTTATTTCAGGACAATAGAGGGAAAAAGAAGGCTACATTTGAATCCGTCGATACTGCACTGGTGCAAATAATATATTCTTACTGCAAGATAAACGATACTATCCTACTCCATATTTCTTCCCAATAATTTAAAAGTTTCCAGTGCGATCAATAAAAAACAATTTGGGCGGCACATCCCACGGAAGACGGAAAACCGTAAAATATCAAAACATTCACAACAATCGTCGATTCAATTTTCATTTGCAAGAGAAACAACTGAATGGGAAAGCGCAATTTGCTTGCATTGGCGGTATTGGAACTTCTGGATTTTTTTATTTATTCCTGGAACAAAAATATCATTAAAATCAAATTTCGAGCCATAAAAACACCCGCAGCAGAATACTTAGCGCTACATAATTCACAAGGAGCTTAGGCACAAAATTATAGGCAGTGCTGTCAGGGAGGTCGATGCAGCTGATTATGAGAAATTTAGATGACGTACAAATGAAAACAATATGTCTATTTTTCTCTAGCCATTTTTCTTCCAATATTTAAATTGATATTTAGATTTTAAATTAATTTAAGAATACATGAATCGATTTTTATCCGATCTATCGCCCAGATACAGGGTCAAAGATATAATTTTAAATTTCCCGCCTATGAAATGGACATATGAGAACTATACGGAGTGCCAGCCCTGAAGCACCTGACAGCCGAAGGTGGACGCGGGTGCACGAAGCTTGAACAGAGCAGTGAAACATTTATCTCTCCTCAAGTTGTGTAGCGGCGATTTTTGGCTATTGCTGTGGCTGAGACATGAGAAGAAATTAATCAGAAGGAAGCCTATTTTCTACCTGACTAATCACGACTACATTCCTAATGCTGTGAAACCTGAATTCCCTGAAGTACATAAGTTAATGCGTTCCTATTCTTTCACCCTCTCTAAAGACGAAAGAATGGAATTTTCATCTGGAAAATTGAAAATTGTCTGAAAAACCTGAAAAAATACGGGAATTTACTTCCTTTCTAGTCTATGGCATCCTACTTGTGTTGTTTCAACCCATAATTGCCAGATTATTGGCTTAGGCTTCCTAAGCTCTTGCCCTGGACATCTGCGTTCTCTTTTGAAATGGTGTAGCTATCTTAATCCTCGTAGAAATACAAATGTATTAGTGTGATACAGGTTTTATATATGTATTGTGACCATATTGGCCACACTCCTATGGTTGCTTTTGTAAGTCAGGCTAGCACAGATGATAAGGAGCCATTAACCCTTTGAGTGCGGCATGACGTGATATTACGTCATGATTTTTTTACGCTGGTGCTGATGACGTGATATCACGTCATGGGTATCGTGAGTGTTCCAGCTTTCACTATAGGGCCTAGTAAAAGTTCCCTATTGAAAGCTGGAACACTCACGGTATCCTTGACGTGATATCACGTCATCAGCACCAGCGTAGAGACAACCATGACGTGATACCACGTCATGCCGCACTCAAAGGGTTAAATAGGTTCTCACCATGCAAATGGCGTACAAGACAGTGAGGACATGAGGAACTCAAAGAAAGTATCCACATTGATTATGACACTATTTTACTCTCAAACTTAACACATGCAGCTTTGAGATTAAATTCTTTCCCTTATTACAATAACTAACCAGAGACTACTCACATTAAGAAACCCTAAAAAAGAGAAATGGAACTTGTAAGAAAATGCATAAAATTAAGCTTGAATGTGTTATCGCTGCTTAAAAAAGTGCCAAAACAGGAATGGAATATTCTCCTATTTAATTATTTTTTTGAGTGATTGATTTGTTTAAACAGTGTAATATTTTGATGACCTCATGATGAGAAGAATGAAGGCCAAATGTCGTGGGAAAGGATGGATTCTTATTCTCATGATTTTTCAAGGAAGATGAATACAATTGTCGCCATCTTCTTAAGAAGCTGAGGTGGAATCAGTTATGCTATGTTACAAAGAGCACGACCATGGGAAGGGACTAGGTTGTTTCATCTTAGCGGCATCAGTCACTTCCTTCTGCTTTTCAGTGGGATCACGCCCATGATGTCTCTCCTCACCAGCTGCCACTTTTTGCTGTCCCCGTTGAAGCATCAACAGGAGAGGGGTAAATGTATCTCTCCGAAAATGCCCTTAAAACAAATTCTCTCCAAAAATACGAGTGAGAATCAGGAGGTACTTCGGAAGAAACAAGTATATTGACTGGACCACAAATAAAATACGCATATTTCACCAGCTTACTAACAAAATATTGCAAGGATCAGCCAATGTTTAAAACTGTACATTCAATCACCAATTTTAACAAAGTGCCGGACATACAGCTCGGCATGTGCACACCACGGCGATCACCAGCAAAAAAGAGCGAGGAGTCTAGTACGCCATAGGAGAGGAGGTTTTTTTGGTAAGTTGGAAGGTAGAATGGGTGAGCTAGGGAGTAGAGGCGATTGGTAGCCTCGGAGGGGAGGTTTCGGCAAGGTCAAAGAGTGGAATTTTGTGAGGGTGTGAATGGAATACAGGCGATTGGTAGCCTTAGAGGGGAGGAAGGTAGTGGAAGGAGTACTTGCATGCTGTGTAGGATTTCAATTGGAGCTTAGGGAACTGTATTTCGTCTCCAATCGCGGAATGCAGGATTTTGCGTTTATGCCATGATTATTATGCCTTAGAACGTCCTCGTAGTCTTCCGACGCTAACGGCTATTTAAATGAGAGAGAACCTGGCGAGGGAAAGTGGCGGAAGGAATTTGGTGACAGGAATTAGTGGCAGGATCATGGATATTGATGGATGTCTTGATATCAATGCCTCCATATCTTTAGCGAGACAGTATCGGAGCGCTCATCTCGTGCGTGCCTTGGGCAAGTCCTGCTAAGTTTGGAGGGTAAACGGTCCGCAGAGGGGAAACTGTCCAAAGAGGGAAATTGAACAACAGTGGGGGGGAATGCTCAAAAAAATACCACACCGTCTCTCCTATCATGGCTTCCACTTGCTTTTGTGACCTCTTCCAGTTGCCACCAACATCGTTCTACCCACCTAGACTTCCCCTTTTCTCTCGGCCCTTCAAGAAACACGAGCGCTCTCGATTCAATGGGTCAAATTATTACCCTGCAGTATATTCTTCCTCTTATTGCTCCTTTTTATTTTGACCCCAAGTCTCATACTTCTCTATATCCCAAAAATAACCCATTAAATTGTAGGAAAAATGTTTTGAGCTTTCAAGCTCCTAAATGCTCCTAAACTTTACGGCGTCTTGGAGTAAAGATCAAGACTTTGCTCCTGCAGAGAGCGACTTAATACTCAGAAAGACCCTTAGAATAGATGAAATTTCATCAAAGCTGCTAGAATATTCGGAATTGAGGATCTGTAGCTGACTACACAATTTGATCTGAGATATCTATTAAGTTTGGTGAAATACCATTTTGACTTTGAAAAGAATAAAACCATCCCCCTCCAGACAAAGAAAAGAGCTAAGAGTAAGAAAGATTTAAAAATAATAAGTCTTGTAAATACATAAAAATTAATAGATGGATTTTTAATTACAGGGGTGAAACTCCAGTAGCTGTGAACAAAAACCTTTCAGGTTATAATAATTAGGGGGAAAGGGATTAGTGATTGAAAGAATTATGATGTAAATAAAAATCCGCAACTTGGATTCACAGCACAAGTACCTATTACAAACACTCACACAATAACTAAACTGCACTCTCTCACATTCTACTGGCTAGTGTTTTACTGACGTAGAGCTAACCTAGTTCAAGAGGAACACTAGTCGGACACATACACGTAAGTGATTAACAGAGATTACTCTAACGCCAGAGACTGACTTACCACAGGCGCTAACACCTCACTTAGTTCCTCACGGGACTGTTAGACCTCCTTGCTAACTCCTTGAAGGATACACGCACTCACACACAATCACTCAAATTAAAATGGAAATACTGGATTACGCCACAAGTACCAGAAAGTGGTTTTGGCAAGTTGACGGGGTCGATACCCATATCAAAGGATCACTCAACAGGCAAAACTGATAATATTTTTTTCCTTTCGCTATTTTTTTCAGAGCTTCACTTTGGTTATTCGACGTCGAATATATTGCCCTTGTGGTAAGCACTTATTTTTTTGTCTTTATTTTCATTGATGTTACTTAGCTGATTCAGGGCAGGGAAGTCTGTGTTCTTGGGTTTCAAATATAATTCTTTTGACATGGAAGGGAAATGTTTTCGTAGGAACCAGGAGATTTCAGTTTTAATTTTTTTATTTACTCTTCAAATTTTATGGTCAATTTTACTTACACCACGTTTATAAATTTGAAACACGACCCGGATTTCGATACGAAAGCATCACCTTCAATATGTCTGCGAATACCAAAGCAAAGCACACGGGGCCAAACGCTCGTTGAGTATTGAAACATTCCTGAACTTACAATGATGAGCAAATCCGTTACTTTCGTTACGAAAGTTTCTATGTGAAAATGTTCAAACTTAAGGAGCAAAATTGCCTTCACGCCTATCATGTTTCAAAATTCATGAGGTAATAGCATGGTACATATCTCAAAAACCGGCCAATCCGTTTCAATCAATTGGGAATTGATTCAAATCGTCTTAATTTCTGCATTGATTTATAGGAAACAGCATTATGGATTACTTTATATTACCATATTTACGTTGAGTCCGAAAAATGGGCCCATTTTTCCAGGTCCTAAATAGATATGGCGTGCATGGTATTTCATTACCACGAAACAACAGAAGTCGTATGTTGCTGCCTATTCTTTGTTGCTAACATCTTTTCAATTAATGGAATGAAATCAACTTAACCGACTTCAAAAAAGTACATTTGAAACTGCCTTTAAAGGCAGTTTCACCTGAACAGCTCCAAAACATAACCTTGGACTGTATAATTTCGTAGGTCTTTACCTGGATGAATTCCTCTTCATAAAAGTACACTGGAAGGCAGTGGTAGAAGAGAGAAAAGTAGGAAATAGTGTAGTATATTTCGGACTGGGCCAAAGAAATGCCAAGGAAGAAAGACAGGCAGAATTCTGTAATGAGAAGAATATGTTAGTAGGTAAAACTCTCTTCGAGCACCATCGGCGTTGGTACCAACACTTCGGAGAGAAGAATACGAAAACCAACAACATCAGAGATGCAAAGGGGAATATACCGACAGAGGATGAAGACATTGGGAATAGATGGAAGCAATGCATCGAAGAAATCTACCAAGGGACGACGCCATGGGAAGAAAACCTAATATATGCCGAGAGCGAGGTTTTCGAAGAAGACCACTCACACTGGTCAGTTAATTCGATAGACTGGTGGAAGACCTCCAGAAAAACAAAACACTGGAGCAGACGACATTAAAGGATAAATCATCAAAGCGCTCGGATGTAAAGCCAACCAGTACGAAATAATCAGGGATAGCTAACAAAGCGGAATAGCTTTCAAAGAAGCGTAAATATCACGATACCGAAGAAGACAAGGTCTGAGAGATTGGATGAACACAGAACCGTGAGTCTAGTGTCACACGCATAAAAAATACTCCCCATAATAATAAGCCAAAGTATGGAAAGGAGAATTGAAAACAGCATCGTGGGACAACCGATTCGGATTTGAGAAGAACAGAAGTACCATAACCAGCCTGAAAGATATGAATGAGAAAACAATACATGTGAACAAGCCATTGCATATCGCCCTCAAAATTCCTTAATCTTGTCCTCTTTTACATTTATCACCAGCTTAAAGTAAAGGATATGCTCTCCATTATATGTTCAGGTATGATTCTTGCATATACTCTGTGGTTTCAGACTTGATGGAGTGGAATCGGAACATAACTGAGTACGAAAAAATAGGCAACTTCCACTGTGATAAAATTTATTCCGGCCGGTTTCGCTTTTAACAGCATCTTCAGCACCTAAAGATGATGTAAAAAGCGAAACCAGTCGGAATAAATTCAAAGCATCTGCCATCTCAGAGTACGCATGGAGTGAACCGGGACACACCATACAATTCGAAGACGCAAAAATAATAGCCAAGGAAAACAGGTACTTCCCGAGAATTATAAGAGAGGCTATAGAAATCGTAAAAACACCTAAGAATTTTATCAGAGAAACCCATTGTACAGCGCTTGGAAGAGAGTAGTAAGACGCCGGAGGATGATCGCTTTTTGGCGCCAAACTTGGCCTATATAAGGACGGACCAAAACCTTCTCGCTATGATGAGAAAAAGAGAAAGAAACGGAAAAAGGAGAAAAAACGAAGAACACAACTGTCTCATTAGAGACATCACTCTGCAGAAGAAGAACCTACCGAAGAAGATGAGCGGACGAGGAGGCGAACGACGCCTGCTAGTCAATCCCCGGATGACTATGCGGGAGTCAGCTGGCTTAAACCCAGGAGAAAGGCCGTGGTGAAAAGCGTGTTGACGTCCATCCCCGGGTCTCCTGCCTCCACCAAAGCATCACCGTCCTCGACTCCCGCTCATTCTCCTTCCGTTCCCCCAACCACCACCCAAACCACCCCCTCCCATTCCCGAGGCGGAACTTCGGAGACTGTGGGATGACACCTCGGTGACCATTTCTCAGCTTCCGAAGAAAATCAGTCACAAAAATCATTTTACCTCTCCCTCGTCAGCACGCACCCGTCTCTTCGCTTTGTTGAGTTAACCGTCTTCTCGTCGGAGAGGAGTGCGAGGCTGCGTATTCCCGCGCAGCTTTCGTATCTCTTCGAAGGCGAGGAGAAGAAAAAATTGGAGCACCGTCTGGGCGGTCCGGTTCTTATCAGAACCAGCAAGCGGCCACCCCAGAAAACTAATGTTGCATCTTTCTCTTTCTCGGTGGTGGTACGAAGAGTGGACCTATTGACTTCGGTGGAGGACATCGAGGAGGGCATGGACTTTGCCGGGATAGAGCGGACGAAGGTCTTCCGAATAGAGGCGAGGAGGACCAAAAAGACTACCACACTGATGAGGGTCATCACGAAGTGCCAGGAGGCCGTCCAGCGACTACTAGATGAAGGAGTCACAGAGAGCGGCAAACGCTATCGCACGGAACCCTACCGCTGCCGCAGGTGCAATGGTTTTGATCACCAAGTACATTGGTGTAACAAAGATCTGAAGTGGGCAAAATGAGAGGCGGGTCACCAAACCGCAAATTGCAGCGCAACGGTTCTACGTTGCCCCAACTGCGGTGGCGGGCACCACGCCGGTGACTACGGGTGCCCTCAGCGCCCAAAGGAGCCGACGGGGCTGGCGAATACGGTCCCGATTAAAGCTGTCCCTTCCACATCCTCCATCCACAGGGACTGATGGCAGTGTGGAGACCGAGGAGGAGATGGTCTCCAACAAAGATCTCCTACGGCTGCTAAGCCTCCTCATGGCGAATCTCCACCTGAATGAGAGAACCACAGTCGCACAGCACCTTGACGACGCCGCACGGACCACCCTGGGATACACTGCGAAAACGGGTATTCCTGGAATCACCAGCTGGCTGCGGCGACTCGTATTACAGGAGAGGAGGAAAGCTAAGAACATAGATATAGAATTAAATTATGCATCTATTCAATCTTTAATAATATATTTAATCTAAACTAATGATATATTTAAAGTAATCAAGCTTGATCTTAATCTTGAATATTGCCCTAGCTTTCTGCCCGCTGTTTTAAATAAGGGATATAACAAAGTGACATTAAACAATACTGCTCTAGCCCTCAGTTGTAAATAAACTATCTGACTAATTGACAAAAAGTAATACTGCCTTAGCCTTCTACCTTCTATTTTATATAAATTATATGACAAAGCGCCTTAAAAGTATATTGCCTTGGCCTTCTGTCGCTATTGTAAATAAACTATCGGACGAAGTTATATAAATTATACTTACAGGTTAATATATTACCATAACAAATACTAAAAATTTGACGACCCGACTTGGCTTAAAAAAAGGGCGATCTTGAACATATCTTATTACTCTTTATTGCCAACAAACATTATATTTAAAGCTTCCCTTTCTTTTTACTTGTTGCACATTGTGTTTCATAAACCTGAATATTTACACCTCCATTCCATTCCATCCCGTTGCAGTGCAACGCAGCACAAGAGGACGGGTCGCAACATCTGAACCAGCCAACACAACGCCATTAAACGACAGTACACCGGACAACAGTACAATAAGACGATAATCTCCAACACTCCCACCCAAGACAAGATGTAACATCACTTCTTCGCATCATATTTTAACACGGCGGTCTGCGAGGGGTTTTGCCGGTTTCCCTCACGTCCTCGGGCGAATGACAGACCAACAGCCATCTCCGGCAGAAAAGAGCTCCCGTTTTCTTAAATTCCAATCTGCTACATGCTTAAAATAATTTCTGTAAATATCAAAACATTGTTTCACTCGACCTCTGAAGAGGCGCATTAGCCTATAACAGGGTTGCAAATGTAAATTAGTATAAATTGCAATCATTATCATTATATTTTTCGAACCATTATATTGTAAATGTCTACTTGGTTAAATAAACATATTTGAATTGAATTCTCGCTATCCTTCACCTGAGAACGCCAGCAGGATAGCTGGCGAAACTGTTTTGCTAAATGTGAACCGACGCGGATGCAACCCTAAGAATGTTGAAATCATTTGATCAACGCCGCAGAAACCTACGAACTATAGAGGTTCTAATTGAAAACTTTTCAACTCCATTGAATTTGTATTTTTATTTCCGTTTCAAATAGTTTCGCTAGCCTTTAGAATCTTCAGAGATCAAATTACAATATCTCCTGAAGGGAGGGTGTTTCTTGAAGAAGTGATAATTATTAAAAGCAATGATTGAGAAATAATGTGAGACAAGGGAGAATCACAGTACAGATCTGCAATGAGAAGAATATGGTTACAGCTAACACTCTCTTCGAGTTCCATCGGTGTAGGAGACGCACACAGAATATGACAGGGGATATTTCCTGATGCCAGTGCAAGCAGTGCAACAGCTATCCCGGTGAAGATATAAACAGTGGCCACAATCTTGTAGTCATAGTGATCCTCCTTCGATGCAAGAATTTCAAGTTGATAAAATATGTACCAAAATGGGACACAAAAATACTGGCTGAAGAAGGGAAAGATTCACCGCGGCAATTGATAAGATAATAGAAAATAAAGGGAAAGAAACAACGAGGAAATAAGGCATGAGCTGAAGACGACAATCACCAAAGTAGCTGAAGAGCAACTGGTGATCAAGAGGGCAGACACGAAGAAGCCATGAATAAGGATGGAGATCGGAAAACTAATAGAAGAGAGAAGAAAATATAAGAACTCATTAAACGAAGGTGAGTCAAGAAGGTGAGTAAGGGGAGGTCAAAGCGTTGAAGAAATTTGGGATGGATTTAAGAAGATAATGGAAGAAGGATTAAACCTCTTTGTTCCAAAGAAAGTTATCAAAGCAAATACTGATCCCGAATTTTACAACAAAAAAATTAGATCACTGAAGAGAAAAGTTAGGATTGGTCACAGAAAACGGGATGAAAGCTCGGAATCGCTAAAAAATTATAAAAGGTTAATCCGCACATTAAATAGGGAAATGAAAATAGCCAAGGAAACATTTTTGCAGAACACAATCTCGAAAGATAACGGGAACCTGTTTTTTAAATACATGAGGAAGAGGAAGGACAATAGGGGAACAATAGAAGTTTAAAAAAATGAGAATGGAACCCTAATCACGGATGACAAAGAGAAGGCCAATGCCCTCAACAGTTGGTACGCAAGAGTTTTTTCGGGGATATAGAATAGAATGAACACGATGAATGATGTAATCCAAACTATAGCACAACAGGAAAAAAACTGTGTAGTAATTTCGAGACCGATTAAATCCTCAAACTCAGAAATTTATGGGAGCGCGAGAACTGGTTGTTCAATCGTCAACATGGATATAAAAAAGGCCACCCACCTGAAATTCAGTTGTTAGGTTTGTGTCATGAAATTTCCGACTCTATAGATGCGGGAATAGAATAAGATGCAGTAATAGTCGATTTCTCAAAAGCCTTTGATAGAGTTGATCACGAACGGCTGATGCTTAAGATGAGGAAGTTACCAATGCAAATAGATGGAAGAGTGATCCTGTGGGTCAAGGAATTCCTCAAAGGCAGGACACAAAGGGTTATGGTAGGAGATCAATGCTCAGATACAACGAGAGTAACGTCTGGTGTTCCTCAAGGAAGTGTCTTTGGACCATTATTGTTTTTAGTTTACCTAAATTATCTCCCGGAAAAAAATTAATTCTAGCATAAGGATTTTCGCGGATGAGTGCATTATTTATCGGAAGATAGTTTTAAATAGTTTCGCTAGCCAATAGAAGCTTCAGAGATCAAATTATAATATCTCCTAAAGGGAAGGTTATTTCCTGAAGACCTTTTTGTATATCGTATGGTGAGGCGGAAAAGGATATACTGTAGGGGAATGGGCTCCTGAATGGGTAGAGGACCGGGAGGAGATTCTCTGACATTCAACAAAACCTACCTTAACCGGTAGAATGTTTCAAAAAGGTGAAATTCAAGTGGATAAATGCAAAATTCATACTGTTCTAAAAAGTTAGTTACTCCTTAAAAGCGTCTTCCGACGACCTCCATCTTGCTGGAAAACTCTCCGGCAGTAAAATGAGTTGGCTGCTTGATCCAGGTTGATAGCCCTAGGCTCTTTTGCAAATGTTGTAAGGTCCAATATTGTCATGAAGATCACAACCAAGAGAATGTTAAATAAAATGAACGGTGTCTAAGCGCTGAAAATGTTATATCGATCAATCCCAAAGTTCGGACTAGCGGCTTGCTAACCAACAAATATTGGATGCCTCACCAAACCTTTATATTTTTGCGATTGCGATTAGCTCTCTCTTGATGAATGGCGCTCCAGGGGGCTGTCTTCCGCGGCCAAAAACGTCCTTTTAGTTCTTGCGTCTGCCACAATGTGGAAGAGATCTTTGTCTTCCCCTTCATTCCCCGCCCCACACACCAGCGCTAATGATGGCACAGTAGAAAATGCGTTGCATGGTAGGTACTACGTACTACCATGATGCGTTGCACAGATTCAGGAGAATGTTCTCAGTGACGTTTAATACGCAATTTTATACTTGTTGATGGTCCTCATTGGAAATGAAGCATTCCCATTTATCATATGTGCAAGGATTTTAAGAAAAATTCGTCGTACGCGTCATGGCGATCACTGGATTTTCGACAAATTATCGTTTCTTCCGCGTTTAAAATAGTTACTTAGAAAGAAAAAGCGATAAGTTACACCTCTTTTTGTGAAATCAGATTCCAATTTCAGAGGTCAGCACAAACAGATTTACTCTTAGTAGCGAAGTGGAGTCGTAAAATATAGGCGCGCAGACGTCTACGGAGGCATTTATGGCCGAGAAATACTGCACCCCTTAAGGGATCATATGCAAAAGTCCCATCCAACATAATGAGTTCGTCAATTGAAGTGTACCCTATTCATAGCCCACGCTAGGAGGGACTTGGAAAAAATCTTGTTTAGTCTCCTCCTTCACCGGTATTCGAACCGTGGGGAGCCATCATGAACTCGAACTCAATCGATCCAAAAAAGAATTCCGCGAGCATTATTTGCGATGGGAATCGGTTGGGAAATGATACCTATAGTTTGCTCGTAACTCTATTCATCAATACGTCGTGATGCATTAATTTCATTCCCATTAGATTTATTGATGAAATAGCAAAACCTTACGTTCAGTCATGAGTTTGATTAGGTAGATATATTCTAAAAAATAAAAAAAAATTAAAAACCTAAAACTGTATCAACTAGCCCGCTCCCCCCTAAACGTTAAAAAGGTAATGCCACAATGGGCACCCATGATTAAACTGCTAAGCGCAGGGAAGTTGAAGAAATAATTATTTCTATGTTCAGGAATTAACAAACTTTTCAAGTTTTATTCAGAATATTTATTTCGCGACCGGTTTCGTCGAATAGTCGACATCATCAGGTCGACATCATCAGGTCGATATCATCAGGTCATCATCATCACCTAATGATGTCGACTATAAAACGAAACCGGTCGTGCAATAAATAATCTGAGTAAAACTTACAAAGTTTGTTAATTCCTGGACATGGAAAAGTTTTACAAAGTTAAGGCCGAAACTATTGAATATTTCTACCTTGAGGTTCCCGGAACAGTTGTATATTTTTGAATGCATGAACTATTTCATATAGTTCGGCTATTATTTGATTATCTATCTGCAGTTTTCTGTTCAATTCGTCCTAATGAACAGTAATATCAAGATATGCAGAGAATCCCTTATCACAGATCCACTTTTCATGGCAAAACTGCGGAACAGGGGGTACAGTAATAGAATACTCTACGAAACCTGCACCAGCAATTTACGTGGTTGCAGCCCTAACCGACTGCAGGATATACTTTTTCAGAGCTCAATTGGTGTCGTTCCCATCAGTGCCAATTTGTCTTTTAGCCAGCGCCCGTGAAAAGAAACTTCCCTCCGAAATTTCTGTTCCACATTTGGCAACAAGTTTGGGCCTTTTACTTTCGTGTTCACTTACTTAAATAAGTTTGGAGACTATATGCCAATTGCCATTATGTACCTTCAATCATCATTAAACAGTCAAGGGCATTCAGCAAACGAGAGCCATAATAGTACTACTTCGATTCACTATGTTTCGCCCCAGTTGAATTTCCTCTCCGTTGCAGTTGCATAGTCCTAACGTGCGTGTGCAATGGCGAGATATACGCATTGGATTTTATGGCTTCGTTGGTTAGTAAAACTTGCTGTTCAAGTTTCCTTCCGTGAATTAGCATAGGGTTCGTTTCTTTCAGGAGACATAGCTGAAAGAATGCGTCACATACTCAAGGGGATCACTTTAACGCAGTCCTACTTACCAGTGCCAAATGAGAGAAATCCTGCTGGTTTCGGAAAATGTGTACAGAAGCTAGCCGTGACTTGTGGTCGCCGGTAGTCAGCTTTGATACTCTTGAGTGCATGCATAAATTCTGTTGTGTCAAGCCACTGTGTTGACGGAGTTTGAAATTCGACTGGTTCTTCACAAGTTGGAGGCGAACGTGTGTTTTTAGAGGAGATATTTTTAAAGTATTCAAAGTTTTACCTAGCGTAAGAAGACACCTAAGGTAAAACGTCGACTTTCCCAGCGGCTGAAATCTACGTATAGTTTTAATAACTCTCATGCGTTTCATGGTTATTCTTCCTCCGACATTTAAAAACAGTTTCAACCAAAAGACGCCTGCTGGAACGTAGGCGAAACTGAAACAACAACGAGGTGAAACGTCCATAAATGCAGCCTATATTACCGGAACATCGCGGGAGCCTTCGATCCATCAATAACAAGATCTTGGATATCCCATTGAGGAATATAGAAGCTTTCCTCATGACAAATTTACAGCCCAGCAAGTGATGTTTTTGGTATTTTTTGTGGTGCGTTCAAGTGTTCTAGTGATTAAGTAAAATGAGAATTACAAGAAATACGTGAACGCTCGCATTGACGAGTTACATGCGTCAAGTCATTGTGTGACCTACGAGGATAATGCTTGAGATGAAGTGTCAGCGGACCAAGAAAGGGAATAGTGACGAAGAGCGAGGATTAAATTCTTATTCAGGTTGGTCAGTTTTTTAACTTTTTGTTGTATCGCTGTAAAATCCTGTCCAATTTCAATTCATTTACAGGAATTGGAAACGGGAATCATGCAGAAGAGTGGATTTTTTATCTCTCTAATTTATTTTCTTTTTAGCTAATGATTTCATATATATGCAGTCATTTTAATTACACCCATGAGGATTAAAAATTTTTAGTTCTCAAAGACAAATTTTTGAAATGAGAGAATTGTTTCATTGGTTTAGTTTATTCATCGATTTTCCCAGAAGTTATATTCGCTCATTCAGGTGAATTGCTGTTTCTATTTCCGATTAGCTCCAATAGCTCCTTATCGTAGTATAAATCGCCAGTCTTTTCCACCCGCATTCGCACCTGTCTTTTGTCACCTTGGTAAACTCATATTTACAAGCTTTAACGTAAAATATATTTGTTTTTCTTCACCTACCGGTAACTTATCGATAATTACGATGGCTTACATTACCATGGTAACAAACGTACATTCGGATGCCAGGGAACAACTACTGTCAATATGTAATAAAATAAGTTTAACTGGGTAGAAAAGTATCCATGACTGGTGTCTACCGGACGTACGAATTAGGTACATATTCTTACTCTTGAATTGGATTAACGTGGTAAAAAGCAAATGAACAAATCGAAAAATGCTTAGAATGCATCTGTAAAGAATGTTAAGAATAGTAAATTATATTTCTTACATTAAATTTCATTTGTCAATAGGCCTTCATAAAATTGACTTATTTTAACAATAATAATGATACTTTCTTGACCTCTTTTATTACAATGGATCATTTTCATTAGGAGAAGAGAGATCTTAAGAAATTCTACATCGTTGATAACTCACTACTGTCACGTAATAAATGCATAATTCCTTCTTCTTGGCAAGAGTAAATTCATAATTATTTGGTAATTTACATTTTGTTTGGTATTTTAACCAAACTATATGTTTTTTAAACATTTGCATTTCTTCATTCCTCTCAAAAGAATGTACACATTTTTGGAGCGTCGGCGATGAGGTATAAACGATCTTTTACTTCTTGAGACCTCTTTTATCTCGAAGAATAACTGATTTTTCAATTTTCTCAGGAGTATCTATCCTCAAAGCCAAGCATCAATCAATTAACTATAATAACCTTGTAGATTGCGGAACAGTTTTTAAATAGGTACCTGTTTACGCCATCTTGTTACTTTTCAATGATATTCAAGGCGGGAATCCTGAATGTAATACAGATTTACACTCTCCAATAATGGTATATTACTGCCGACAATTACATCCTAAAAATGAAAGCAAAGGCATTATCTTATTTAATTATCTTAAATATTCCAATAAAGGTTGATTTAAAATATATTATATTTCAAAAGTTTCCGCATATGACGACACCCAGCCATTATTATCACTAAATTATAACCCTCCTTGTGAAGTCCGTTTGGCTCTATAATTTTCTCGAGAGTTAATTTTGGCTTTCTTCATTGTTTAAAAAGAATTGTAATTTACTTACGAAGTGTATCGCTTGTTTTCAATATTTGTAGCTTTTCCAAATTACTTTCCCGGAGCAGTTAAAAACCCGTACTTAGCGCCATCTTGCTTATTAGCCAATGGTGTCAAAGGCGGGAATCCTAAATAATACAATGGTACTGAAATTGACGATAACTTTGTATTATTTCCAAGACGTTTTCGCTAAAAATTCAACGTAAATATATTTACCAATTTTAATTGTGCCATTGATTTCAATATATTTTAATTTCATTTAAAAAAACGTTCCGTTGGTGACGTCATCCAGCTATTTAAATCACGCGGTCATAGGCCTCCTGATGATATCCATTCACTTCAGCTTCGTTCGTCATCGGGGTCGGAGGTAAGTACTCAGTCTCTACCATCTAATGCTAATCATATTTCGGGATTTATTTATTACTTCTTCCGTGCACCGCACTGCTGTGTTTTGTGTTTAGATTTTCGACTTACTAAATATTACGTTGGCAAATACGTCGTTCTTCAATAAAATGAATCCATTTACCGGCTGTCGGTAAAGTTGATTTATTTTTCGTCTTGGGCACTGAAGTAAGATTTTACTTGGAGAAAGGTTGTTGTCTCAGAGAAGCTAATTACAGTTACGATTTACGCACCGTTAGCTATTGCTGCCTGTCGTATTGAATTACTTTCCAACTAAATATCCATATGCCTCTCTATTTGTATAATGTTAAATTTTGGTGTGTTGTGAGCTTATAGGACCGTGGTGAATGGGTTGTATTCATTTGTAGTTGAGTGTGTAATTGTCTTAATCAGTGATGATATTTGAATATATGAAATAATTCATTTGGTTACTGCAAATAAGTGGAAATATTATGTCAGTTTCTCTTTAATGGAGTTTATTGTAACTGGGGTTAGTTTGGAGATTATTGCCGTTCTCGAAACCTCCTACAACTAACTTTTAACATAGTGGATAAGCCATCTATTTTCGACATTTTTGCTATAGAAAATTTATTTCCCTTCATTAATTTGAAAGCCACCTCGGGTTACTTCTATTAAAAATCTCGCCAACAGTCACCTTTCCTGGTGTTTCTAGTGTCTCATCTTATCGTGTATGTTTTTCTCGTAATGTTTGCTCATTTCGCTCTTTATTTTCCTTCATCGATGTTACAAATATGAAAACCATGCTTTGAATGGTTTTCCGAATGAGTTCGAGGCCAATATCCTAGTGGCATCATGTTGTTCAATGGTCCCATTTGACTCCCTTCCTGCCTTATACCATTTGGCAATATTACAGTTTGCAGTCAAATAGGTCGTAGTGATGAACTGCACTAGAATGGTTCCAAACTTACGAGGTCATAGAATGAATCTGTTTAACCGCCCTAGAATTTCCACTTCATCCTTGCAGTGATGCTCGGTTTTTCATAATTCCACAACTTATATTACCACCATGGATATAAACTCTAGAAACTATTTTAAATTCATACGGCGTGCTTAAGTTTGGTATATATCCACGCTTTTTACGACATTTGAGTATATTTTTTTTCTTTTGTAAAAGGGCATTGAATTATATTATTATAGGGCATTGGATTAATACGAATATTTATCATTTCAGTGACAAAGATCCTGATGAAGAAGTTGATAGTGTTGAGTTAGTGTTGATTGTGGTAGAACCCAGTCCAGCTGGACGGGAAGGAAATCCAGATGAAATAAACAGTGGTGAGTAACATTGCTACCTCATTTAATATTCATAATTGCATCTTTTGCTGTGGGAAAATTGCCTTTGCCAAAATAAGGTTTGGAGTATACGGATAATTTGCCGTCGTTTATTAGGGCCGACGACCCCAGAGTGGTGCCGGGATATTCCTTATACCTATGCTAGCTACCTCACTTCGCACTTTTCACACGGTCGCTATTTTTAAGAAAATCCGTTCTTAGTGACCCGAGGAAATATATCAAGTAATCCGAATTAGTCGGAAAAATTAGAAATTCGGAAAAGCAATAGCATTTGATCGCATCGAAATGAGATTTTAAAAGGTAATGTTTTCTTATTTGCTTGAACTTTTAATTGAAAAGTTTGCTCACAAAAAAATTTGCTGTAACTACCCTAATCACTAATGTCCTCAACAGTGTCAACCATTACCATTTGATGTAGTATATTTGTTTCCAATAAATCAATCATATTGTCCCTCTTTTTGGTGTGGTAGCTATTTGATGTAGTGCATTTGATGTGATCATAAAAAGCAGGGGCTCGCAGATGTCTTCGTCTCTCCCCCCGGTATAGAAACTGCACGTCTTCCAATCTATAGGGGGACATTGACATATCCATCTACTACTATCAAATTTCTTTCGGGATTCCTGAATGTAATCATCTTTATCTGCGTCCCTTGTTCTAAAATTAAGGTGACGTCAGTGTTACGTGTCTTTTAGTACGAACACACAAACATTTTTTTATTTAGAGTCTCTATTTGAACGCCAAACAGATTCTAGGCTGGTCTCTGTAATAATTTCCGCTTGACTGACGATTGTATTCTTTACAGTTACAAATACTCCACATGTGGCTCGATTGGATCTATCTTTTCTATAAATGGGGAACGATTTTGGAAAGACTCCACTATGAGAAATATCGTCTGTCAGCCAACTATGTCAGCCAATGATGTCGTGACACTCAGTGCTGTGAACTAGATAGTGGAATTCTCGCATCTTATTTTTTTAAACTGCGGCAATTTACTACTGAAACTATTGCTTCTTAATTCTCATTACTGCGTTTCGGGAATACTTCCAATTTGCTGTAATCGACTAATCAATTCCTCGGCTCTATACTCTGAAGACTATTTACGAAATGACTTCCTGGAAATGCAGAATTTTTTACCCCACTTATGACTTACTCGAAACAACTAATTTTTGGAATACACATTCTGTCTGCCCAGTAACTGATCTACTCTCTAGACTACTGCTAAATCGACAAGTATGTCCTTGAGCTGCTTTCTGTGATGCCTCGTACATATAGTAGACATTCGAGCGATTTATTGGCATCCGGCACGGATATACCACCGGCCTATGGTCCAAGAACTCAGCTCCCTCGATCCGACAGACTTCACTGAGTCTCCGGTTTATGCCTTCCACTCGGCTTCAAACCGTCGAACTCCGACCCGTCCATATGAAGAGCAAGAATGAATTACTCACCTGAAACGTCTGGTTCCTCTGATGATGACGAATCTCGAACGGAGGATTTTTTCCAGAACTCTTGGTCTTTGTAAAACACGATAATTTTAAATTAAAGATAAATTGAAATTCCACTTCGGGAAATATTTGGAGCTATATTTTAACGCTATACGCAATCGTTTTTAATTTTTTTCTGGTGTAGTTAGAGATTGATAATAGTATTAAGTAATTTTTAAAAATCACCGTTACCCTTCATTGATATCCTCAGTAAAGAATTTGTACGTGCCTGGATTAATCGTTGGCAATGCATTCCGCACCAATATCCTAGACAGGAAAACTCCGTGGGAGAAAATTGGGTAGAAGAGTCCAATGCGCTTGTTACACTTCAGTAGATCAACCTTTAGAAGGTCCTTTCTGCCGGCGCGCTCAAGCCATAGCTTCATCTACATCTTCATGCATTAGCAACTCGATAATACGAAGTTGGTGGGACCTAAAATCGGCACTTCGTATTTTCGAACCTTTTAAGTAAATCGCGAAAAATATTTCCCCTGTCCCCCCTGACTTCTCTGGTCTTTGGAAACGTTTTAAAACGATTTATTGTCGTTATTCGAGAAAGCATTCGAAATAATGTCTTTAAATCATAAGCTTAATGTCACAAACCATCGTGAAATAACTATTACTACTTAGTTTCCTATGCAAATGATTTTTCGTTTGAAATCATTTTCTTTGCAAATTTTTCGCCCTGTTTAGAAGACATATATAAGGCAAATTCTGCATTTTCTATGAGACTTTAACTTTGTTAATCTGCGGCTAATCAGGACGTGAAACTGGTATGGGCGTTGTTTCTTACATCTTCGCAGATAAGACGGTAGCTGGCCCGACCGCGCTTCCAACCACCCTTTTTTTATCGCTCAATCACAGATTAAATGAGCAAAAGACTCACTCCAGTTAAAATAATCCTTCACAGGTCATTGTTTGTGGTTTCTTTCCCGTCGCCTGCTGGATATACGAACTTGAGAAGAAATATTATTTCGTTCCAATTACTAATTGCATGACAACAAATTGGGCGTGATCCGGACATTTTCCATATCTTAATAATCTGGGAGTACACTAAGTTTCCGGTCCTAAATGGCGATATTGTTTGGACAGGTGGAATATCTATGTGGAGGTCGTGGAGAATGATACGGAAGAAAATTGAACCTCAGATCACGGTTCGTGGAGAAAGAACGAACGCTTCAACTGCCGGTCCTGACATGCCTTCGCTTGCAATGACGGCACTTTACCAATCCAATTGTTATCGACGTTTCTAACATCTACGCAGTTACGCAGAAGGTAGCTGGCCCGATCGTGCTTCTAATCGCCCTGTTATTGTCACTCAGTTATAGGTAAAAAGTGCAAAGGACCAAGTCGATTCAAAAAATCCTTCTCAGGTCACCATTTGTGGTTTCTTCCTCGTCGCCTACTGGATATACGAAATTGGGAAGAATTATTTCGTTCCAAACCAAACGGTTTCACCGCTCATTGAAGCTCGAGTAAGAAACATTAACTCATGACCAAGTTCCTTTTCACTTCGACAATTCGTGCTTATAGTTCTATTCGGCAAAACATTAATCCAGGAAATAAATTAAGCGATTATTTTTTTATCCTTCTACGCATAATGTCTTCGCGGCTCAGGTGTCTTGCTGAACGCCATTTTATCCGATGGCGTCATTATATGCCAACTTCGGTAAGCTAAAACATAGAAGCTAATGAAATACCTCGTATTTAAAAAGTGATATCCGAATCACTACACGATTTTCGGAACTTATTATTCACAATAGTGTGAAAGATAAACTTCATCCTAAATGAGCTTTGCGGAGATATTCCAGGTCCAACATTCTCCATTCCATTATTTAGTTATTTTCTTTCCCCTCTGCGACTTACGTCTTCTATGCTTGACTTTGTTGTGGAGCATAAAACACAAAAACGAAATAGGACTGTTTGAAGCGTAACTTTGTAAAATTTATTCAAGGGGAACTTTGGAAGAGGTAGGAGTCACGGAAAAAATCTACCGTAGCTGAGGCTGAAACCTAACACCTCTCTGTGGTAAAATCCTGATAACGCCAATAAGTTTCTCGAAGAGTAGTATTTCCGTAGATTTCCGTAGTAGAGTCTTCTAAACATAGGGTGATTTTGAAATAGAGCGCATCAGGATCCAATTCATACCCATGTTGTGTCATATCCGTGTATTAAAATCCCAAGGACTCAAAGTTACTCATGCCATCACAATGAAATCTGATTCAATTGGTTATTCATCTCGTGGAAAACAGGGATAGTAGTGATGATATATCAAATATAATGCATCAAGGCCTGGTTACTCTAGCAATTTGCCGTAGTAATTAATGGGTGAAAGTTGGTTCCAGTAAAATTTCATGAAGTTACCCTAACAACATCTTGAATTAAATTCAAGACAAGGCTTCCGTGGGGATTTTATTTTAAGATTTCAGTTTTCTGGCTTACTTATGCAAAGAACTATACTTCATAGGACGATATTGCGCGGAAGACGGCTTCATCGGGTTGAAGTGTCTTAGCGGTTCATCACAGGTCTTATCTAATAAATAAAAATTTTTGTTTTTTCAACTTCTATGCGTTCCAATACCATTCATCAGATTGCAAGGAAACTTTGGTGAGTGAGCGCGCCGACTAGGTGTCGTGCACTCAAGGTAAAGCATGAGTCGCTTCAACAAATGAGTTGGCACGCGAGCTTCTCAAACAAGCGAGGAACGACAAGCAAGCAATAAAGTAGATCGTTTACGAGTGGCTGAATCACGTCAATCAGAATCATATCAGTAAGATATAATACTTGTTAAAAAGTTCGCAGTTTATTTGTACGTGGAATAAGGTTTGGTGCAATGGTCTTTTTGTTTGCATTTTTATTTTTTACTAGCGCTCGATTTTCGTATACGCGTCGCAATTTCCTATACCAGTTACCAGGGGAAAATCAGTTGTCCTATCACTGTGCATGAGTCATTAGGACCGGTAGATTGTGGCAGAAAGGGTCATTTTTAAGAATGGTCATCAGTGTCATTTCAGATCTGTGTGAAAACATACCGTCGCTATACCTCTTCAAGCCAAATTTTTGGAAACAGAGTTGAGGATGGTTTTAAGCGCTATTTTTTTCTTTCGTCGAGGAGGCGAGAAATGTGTTGACAAAGTTGATGGGAAGTGGTGAAAAAATACTTTTGGTTATACTTTGGTGAGTGTAGCAATTTTTATTGTTTACTACTGTATGTTACTACAAGAAAAGTAGTTTTTCCCCGCCAGTAAATGCTTGCAGTAGGCAATTCCTCGTGCATCTTACGGGCAACCCTCTGACTGGGCAACAGCGCGCGCCTCTCCCTTTCTCTTCCGGGCATGCTCCTGGCAGGTCACCGCTCTTTTTCCAAAATAAATGTTAATCGATATTGATGTATCAATGAATTCGTTTAAGATTTATAAGTGGATTCATGATGTTGAACTCGATAACTTGAAGAAGGTCCAAACGGAGGTTTTCAGGGATGCGCGGAACGGAAATTAACGCATTCTTGCAACTTCATCAATAACTAAATTATTAATGCACTAAATAATATGAAACTCCGTATGACTGTAAATAAAAATCTTTGCTACAATATTTGTGAAGAATATTCCGATATCTTGATCTGTCTTGTTATTACGAAGCCGTAAATGCGATGCATCCGTCCGGTACCGGGAAAAATGCGCTAAAATTCTGTTTTTAAGCACACACTTAAATCAATATATATGGTAAAATGTTTTGTATACCATCACTAAACGCAGAAGTGAACAAACTTTGATTTGGTGTACTCTTTTTTCAAATCGATTAAGCCGTCTTTGAGTTATTAGTCTTCAAACTTGGGTGACGGAATTTTGCAACGGATATAGGTCTCAAATTTTTTTTAGGGACCGATTTTGAATTTTACAACGTATGCCGGGCACAGCTAGTACATAACAATGTTATTGTTGAGCCACTCTATTTTGAAACAGATGACTCCCGATTGGGTCATCTGTTTCAAAATTAAAAATAAACCGTCTTAAATGCGAAATTACATCAATCGCGGGGGAAAGTTATATCAATCAATTGGCTTTACCCTCGTAAAACCTTGGAAACTTTTTTTTTCTATTGTCTCATGAAATAATGGCGGGAGTAAACGCGGATTATTGATAGTGAAGCCATTGATTTAAGTATGGTGACTGCGGCAGGTATCTTAGTCCTATTTCCCATCATTTAATCGCGTCATTTTCCGTTCAAGCGCTCAATATATCTAAATTGCCGCTAATAGCGCATGGCAGTGAGTTGTTACGCGGCGCCATACATAAGCTATAACCAAAAGAGAATTGTTTACATCATGGAAATCCAGCTAATAATAATAATAAGGCGTCTTCATTGGGGCGAGATTGAGACTAAAGCAGTCCTTTCTTAAAGCTAAGAGTTAAAACTAAAATAAAATAAGGGAAAAATTGCCTCAAGCTACCAGTTTTCAAGGCACTCGCTAAATTACCCACGACTAAAACTTGATAACTAACTGTGTGACTCGGGCACTTGTGAGAGATAAACACACTAACATTCACGCATTATACACTATTGATATATTATATTCGGCAACGGCGATTTGTTAGGTGTCTACGTCGGCAAATAGAGATCTTTTCTGACTCGATTTCCCCCCAAGGTTCGTAAAAACGAACTCAGTTTCTCTGTGGGGACTGGGTTCTAGGTGCGTAATTTAGAAAATTTCGTATTTTCGAATAGCGCCATGTATTTAGCATAAGCTTTTTGTCGGGGTCAACAGTTTTGCTTAAAAAAATCGAAACTTCAAATTTTCGTGCTTCGTATTATCGAGTTGCTACTGTAATACCCTGGGAGCCGCCGAATGGGCATGTGGCAGGGGGTGTTAGATCACGAGCCGTGTAAAGATGTAAGTTTTTGGGAGGTGA
This sequence comes from Ceriagrion tenellum, assembly GCA_963169105.1. Classification (NCBI taxonomy): domain Eukaryota; kingdom Metazoa; phylum Arthropoda; class Insecta; order Odonata; family Coenagrionidae; genus Ceriagrion; species Ceriagrion tenellum. The sequence continues at coordinate 47,608,739 of OY720640.1, forward strand.
AATGGTGACATGTATTATGGAGGTGTTTTTAGTGAAGCTCAGTTTTTATTGTAGTCGCTTATTGTGCGCAGAAAAGACGAGTTTTTGTACTTATTTGTTCGGCAGTGTATCTCTCTGATTCAATCGCTTTTGTCAGACCTATAGATGTAGTGAGGCTTCATGATAATATTCTCTGTGTCGCTCTGAAAAACACCAGTTCTGAATTTCTCAAACAACCTAAGCCTAGAGTGTAGTCTCCTGGTCTCTTGGGGCTCCCACCTTAATCCCTCTAATAGTTGTGAGACGCTATATGCTCGTAGCAGTTTTTAACGAAGCGCTCTGCTTTCCTTTGTATTTTATTAATTTTTTTGGTCAAACCTTTATGCCCAGGGTCTTAAATGCTCGTAGTTTATTCGAGGTGTGACCTAACCAGAGCGAAGTAACATCTCTCTTTTACTTTTTCATCCAGGGACCTTCCTATTATTCGCTTGATAAAACCTAGTTCCTTTAATTCTGTGCCGCATATGTTTTGTATGTGTGTTCCCCGCGATAAATCAGAAGTTAAGGTAATTTTAAGATATTTTACTGTATCTGAAGATTTTATATTTACTCCATCCACAATATAGGTATGGAATTTGTGTGATGACTTTTGTAGGAAGTGAACTGTGGTGCATTTTCTGACATTTAATTCTAACCCCCAATCCTGGCACCACGAATGAACGTTAAGGTCAGATCTCAGTACTTCTAAGTCCGCGTCTTCGCTTATTTCACGGTAGATAACTGTATCGTATGCAAATAATCATGAAATAAAAACAAAAAATCTCCAAAAGCCGTAAACAATTGGCACCCTTCGTCAATAAACACCAAAATTTGCTGTCTTGGTATGCTGGGAAAACCACAGCAGAGACCAACCACAGCCTCTCAGGGAGAGGCTGTGGTTGGTCTCTGCTGTGGTTTTCCCAGCATACCAAGACAGCAAATTTTGGTGTTTATTGACGAAGGGTGCCAATTGTTTACGGCTTTTGGAGATTTTTTGTTTTTATTTCATTGCCTAGCCGTAAGAAGCTCACCCCATCTTTGTGATGGCTTTCCAAATAAGCATGATTTACTGCTAACGCGAAAACTTACTGGTTTTCCAATTCACAGCCGGGAGTTTGAAATCTCCACCGGTAATTATCACGCTTTTGTTATCTTTCGAAGTAAATCAAGATAATTGAGTTTATAATTTGTAGAAAATGTCTATTTTGGAATCTGGCGGCCTGTAAAATGAGCATATCCCGATGCATATTTCTTTAGTTTTGTTGCTTATAAGTACACAAACGCACTCTGTTTCATTGTCGTCTAATATGTGTGCGATACTATTTAAATACGATTGAACTGCTATGAATTCTCCGCCGCCAGTCCTATCTGGTCGATAAAGTCTATAGATTTTATATCCTGTCGGAAAAAACTTCGCTCTCCCTAATATCCTCTGCAAGCCAGCTTTCTGTTCCAATTACTATATCTGCCTTTTTCAAATATTTGCTCAACTTCAGCACGTTTCTTCTTTCCGCAACGGATATTTACTGTTGCTAAATTTATATCGCTTTTAGCTTGATTTATGTCAGTTCGTTGTTTTCTGTAATTCTGTGTTTTATCTTTTTGATGCACTCTGAAACCACTGAGAAGGGAGTTTTTCTTTGAAGTTTCGCAGTTAAGTTGAAAGCGCGTGTTGGAATTATTTTCGTTATGCAAGTGGCATTTTTTTATTTGTTTATTTATTAGTGCTCCCACTAAGTTTTTCCGGTAATGAAGACCTACGTTACACGAATTTACTCGGAGGCTGTTATCGGGACTATACTTTCGAATCCCATTGATTGACCTACTCTCTAGCCTAAAAAATACCTACAATGCTTGACAATCCTATGCGCCACACGTTCTGATGCCTGGGAGGAGTAATACACCCCAGAACGGTTGAGGGGAGCCCGGCACGATCCAAGCATCGGTCGAAGATCTACGAATTCTGCTCTTATGCATACACGATTCCAGATTCTCTCGTTGTAGATCAGTAAGAATACGATATAAAAGCTATCCTACAATCCACTTCGAGGTTTTACAGTGCACTACTCTGCAAAAATAGCGGGAATCTATATTCAGTATCATTTGATGTGCGGGATCGAACGCTTTTCTACGAGCAATGCTGATTTGGAACCGAGATAAATAACAGCTAAGTACAGTTGCACAGAAGTAATTTAATCACGTCAGGACTTGGAAGTTATATACTTCTGGATAATTAAGTCCCGTTACCTTCAAGTGCCAAGTGCTTGAGCTTCAGACTGGCTACTATATTTGTCACACAAGAGTATGTGCTTATTTATTTGAACGGATTGTAATATATCATTCATTCTTTGAAAAATTGAAAAAATAGTTTGCCATAGGAAATATCTTTTTTTTCTCTTAAAATTCCAAATGGAATTGTTGCAATGCGACACGATCAATAGATATTTTGCATCGTAGCAAGACTTGCTGTTCAACGCGCTCGATTATATGCAGACCCCAAATATTACTAATAACCTGAGACGACATTATCATGCGTACCTATTTTGACAATGAATCGTATTTTATACGGCCCATCATTTTCTTCCGCATACTACTGTCAATACCAGTCTAAGGGCCGGATTTATTACGTTTGGCTACTGTTTACTGCAAGATGACCTAGCGTTTTCCCGAACTTTCCACGACGAAACGACGAAAACACGACAACGAACGACGAAATGTTAGCCACGAGTTAGGGTTTATTCAATAATACATCATACTGTGAGATAATTGGCGTGAGAATTGTCAGTGAGAGTTTTCATTATATTTGGTATTAGAGAAAATTTATTATTAAACCGAGGCGAAGTGGATTGCGCTGCGTAATAATCATGGAATTGTCCTTTTCCTCCAATGTCTTGCTTTGCCTCTGGGTTAAGTCATCTTCTTAAGGGGATATTTACCTTATTAATATGCTCCTGTTTGTGATGACGCATTGTGTACGCCAATGCGTCATCAGGAGTTGCGTTTGACGTCCGTTCCACGTTTGGAAGGATCTGCCTGATTTTCTCCCCAATTTTCTATTTTTTATGCTAGGCCTTTGGAATTGCTAGATCGTTCGCGTAAGCGACTACCGTCGGTGGCCACTGATACCGATAGGTGCTGGTGGAAAACTACAGAATTCCGCCCCTGATTTACCGTTCTTTTTATTGGAGCATAAGTCGCTACCTCAGGTTCCTAAGCAAACGGAATTCTTACGATAAGCGATGGAATGAATGAATGAACTCATGAAAGCTTTATCTTGAAATTTTGTGCGAAAGTACATAGTAGTTAACTAAAATGCATATACATACAATACAGAGAATTAAAATGAGGTGGTGTATGTATGTCAGACCAATTCGACCACAAATGAGTCAAAGTGATCCCATAAAAAATATACTTAAAGATCATTTTTACCACTTGCACGCTCAACTTCTTATGCAAAATTTAATTGTAAATAATAACAGCATAAATTAAGCTGTTAATTACTGTATTTACTCTTTCAACTGAACAATTTCAGTGATCGATCTTAACCCCGTTTTTTGACGAAAATTTTCAATTGCTTTTTTAAATTTTAGTTTTATATAAATAAAAAAATCCTTGGAAATTGAATAGAAAAAGAACAAACGAATCCTATAACATTATTTTTTGAGTTATTTAATTGACAATTGGGATAGTTGATGTCGAAATGCGGTGTTCTATGGCCTTCGCAATGCAATTGGCTCATATGGCTATAAAGAGCGTTAATTTAGATAATATTCGTGGAATGAAATCCTTATTTTGAACCTTAAATTCGGTTGTCAACAGGTAACGCAGGTATTCAATAAAGGCAGGATTTTTATCTCCAATTTAGTAAAAATTTGGAATCCAATATTTGTTTATACAAACGCAGTCGCGGGGTTACCTCATTAAAATATCAATGCGCAGAAATATGTCAACCTTCGATCATATATATTATAGTATAGAAGTTTCTGAACTATATACAGTTCAGAAACTTTCAGCGAAGAAAATTGGTCCCCATGTATGTATCATAATAATGTTAGACAGAGGTAAGTTTGCCGGCAATATCTACATCCGACGTCACATATGTCAACTTACACTGGCCTCATCATCAGTATGTTGGCAAGGATCACTCACGAGCCCTCCAATGTATACAAGAACGAAGGTGTCGACTTTGAAGCATATATCACCTTAAATCACATTTCTAACTGGTTGAATTTAGTTTGTTAAGGGATGGCCCCACCAGCAAACTAACGCTAGAATAACTGGATGGGCCAGGAAGGACTGCCCTCTCCACCGCCACACTCCTGGCCCATCTAGTTCCAGAAGCCACCCTCGGCTTATTCACGGATGCCTCCCAAGCCGCCATCGGAGCCAGTTCACAACAACGTGTCGGCAATGAATCCCTAGGCCTTCCTTTCGAAGAAGTACACCACCAAACAGTCGCGTGGCCAAGCGCCGGTCTCCTGCGGTAGACAGGGTCGAATGGCGCCACACTGAAGTTCACCGCGTAAAGCCGTGTTTCCCGCAAAATATCTCGCACACAGTACAATCACTGTCTAAACCAGTAACCTGTGCCATTATTAAACAACTCATAATAACCCCGAAACAAAACTTATCGACTAGTCACTTCCAGTCGTAGATATCCAATCGTTAACAACCACACAATCACTTGATGATGTCGAAAATAAACTGTATTTACGATACACTACATAACAGGCACGTAGCTCTTCTACTATTTGGAAATTATTGCCACAAGATCACGTGTATCCCTATCAATCCTGGCCATTTACATCAGTATGAGGTACTCACAAATATTTCTCACACTCACCCGGATACTGTACTTGTAGGTGCTTCACGCAAAACATATCCGCATTTAAAAGCATAATCGGAGCTTTAGAAATGCAGAATACACAGAGGCAAACAACACATAGCCTTTTAATCCTCTATGGACGGAGTTTTGAAACATCATCATGAAAAAAATACTGCTACTATTTTAGTTTTAAAAAGTGCTAAAAAAATTACAATTAATTTGATAAAAACTTTTATTTTGAAATGTGACGTATTTGTATTGTATGTGTTTAATTTAAAATAATACTTTACATAATAATATATACACAAGGTATACTTATATGCCATTAACCATTCATTTGTCAAAAATGAGAACCAGAATTTCACCTTTGTCACCAGCTCATTCATTCAACTTTGAATTAGTATTGCGTTAGGAAGTATGTATATTAGAACATATTCATTCACATAGTTACTTAATCATGAAAGGTTCCTCACATTGTTCACAACTGGCAAAATGGGGTCAAATGTACCCACTTATACAACTGTTGAAGTCTATTAACGAAGAGAATACAATGCATGCAGTTGAAAAATGTATGTAAAGGCAAGTTAGCGTAGAAGGTAGAAAAGAGGATATACATATAATTTTACTTATTTTTGGTTGATGTCTTCTGCATTGCAGAATGAAGATTTAAGAAATCATTGCTGATATCTTCAATGCATGGATACAACCTCAAGAGAGAAGACTGAAGATGTAAATGTAGCCTCATGAAAATTTGAAGTTGGGGACTGAATTAGGTCGTTCACATACTGGACTTTAGATTTGGACCGCTATGGTCAGATTTATATTTGCACGGTTAATGCTAGGTCTCTTTGCATGCATGGCTTAGTTATTTAGTGTTTCCATTTATTGGTTAATAGCAGTAGTGGTTGTAGTAGTAGAAGTAGTTAGTATCTCTCTCCCTAGGTCCTCATCAAGACGGAAGTTGTATGCAGTTTTAGGCTGGTCCAATAGGGTTTAGATTTGGACCACTATTGGTCAGATTTATAATTGGTTTAGGTAAAGCTAGGTCGCTTAGTTGGGGTAGATTAGTATTTTTTAAGTGTATTGATGTATATGTGCTAACCCGCTCTCTCCTTAGGTACCAGCTCATCCCCAACGTTGGATGCCACTTCAAGAGAGAAGATTGAAGATGATGACAACACAATGTCCTCATGAAGATTGGAAGCTGGATGCAGAGTTAGGCTGGCACGCTTGGATTTAGATTAGGACTACTATGGTCAGATTTATATTTTGCACGGTAAATGCTAGGTCGCTTTGTATGCATGGCTTAGTTATTTAGTGTTTCCATTTATTGGTTAATAGCAGTAGTGGTTGTAGTAGTAGAAGTAGTTAGTATCTCTCTCCCTAGGTCCTCATCAAGACGGAAGTTGTATGCAGTTTTAGGCTGGTCAAATAGGGTTTAGATTTGGACCACTATTGGTCAGATTTATAATTGGTTTAGGTAAGGCTAGGTCGCTTAGCTGGGGTAGATTAGTATTTTTTAAGTGTATTGATGTATATGTGCTAACCCGCTCTCTCCTTAGGTACTAGCTCATCCCCAACGTTGGATGCCACTTCAAGAGAGATGATTGAAGATGCGATATTAGATGCGATGACAACACAATGTCCTCATGGAAGCTGGATGCAGAGTTAGGCCGGCATGCTAGGATTTAGATTTGGACCACTATGGTCAGATTTATTCATGGCGTAGTTAAGTCCAGGTCGCTTTGCGTTCTTAGATTAGTATTTTTAAGTGTATTTGTTTATTTTTCATGTATTTATGTCCATGTGCTAACCCGCTTTCTCCTTAGGTACCAGCCCATCCTCAACATTGGACAGAACTTCAAGAGAGAAGATTGAAGATGATGACAACACAATGTCCTCATGAAGATTGGAAGCTGGATGCAGAGTTAGGCCGGCATGCTAGGATTTAGATTTGGACCACTATGGTCAGATTTATTCATGGCGTACTTAAGTCCAGGTCGCTTTGCATTCTTAGATTAGTATTTTTAAGTGTATTTGTTTATTTTTCATGTATTTATGTCCATGTGCTAACCCGCTGTCTTCTTAGGTACCAGCACATCCTCAACATTGGACAGAACTTCAAGAGAGAAGATTGAAGATGATGACAACACAATGTCCTCATGAAGATTGGAAGCTGGATGCAGAGTTAGGCCGGCATGCTAGGATTTAGATTTGGACCACTATGGTCAGATTTATTCATGGCGTAGTTAAGTCCAGGTCGCTTTGCATTCTTAGATTAGTATTTTTAAGTGTATTTGTTTATTTTTCATGTACTTATGTCCATGTGCTAACCCGCTTTCTCCTTAGGTACCAGCACATCCTCAACATTGGACAGAACTTCAAGAGAGAAGATTGAAGATGATGACAACACAATGTCCTCATGAAGATTGGAAGCTGGATGCAGAGTTAGGCCGGCATGCTAGGATTTAGATTTGGACCACTATGGTCAGATTTATTCATGGCGTAGTTAAGTCCAGGTCGCTTTGCATTCTTAGATTAGTATTTTTAAGTGTATTTGTTTATTTTTCATGTATTTATGTCCATGTGCTAACCCGCTTTCTTCTTAGGTACCAGCACATCCTCAACATTGGACAGAACTTCAAGAGAGAAGATTGAAGATGATGACAACACAATGTCCTCATGAAGATTGGAAGCTGGATGCAGAGTTAGGCCGGCATGCTAGGATTTAGATTTGGACCACTATGGTCAGATTTATTCATGGCGTAGTTAAGTCCAGGTCGCTTTGCATTCTTAGATTAGTATTTTTAAGTGTATTTGTTTATTTTTCATGTACTTATGTCCATGTGCTAACCCGCTTTCTCCTTAGGTACCAGCACATCCTCAACATTGGACAGAACTTCAAGAGAGAAGATTGAAGATGATGACAACACAATGTCCTCATGAAGATTGGAAGCTGGATGTAGAGTTAGGCTGGCATGCTAGGATTTAGATTTGGACCACTATGGTCAGATTTATTCTTGGCGTAGTTAAGGCCAGGTCGCTTTGCGTTCATAGGTTAGTATTTTTAAGTGTATTTATGTCCATGTGCTAACCCGCTCTCTCCTTAGGTACCAACACATCCCCAACGTTGGATACAACTTCAAGAGAGAAGATTGAAGATGATGACAAATCAATGTCCTCATGAAATTAGAAGCTGGATGCAGAGTTAGGCCGACACGCTAAGATTTAGATTTGGACCACAATGGTCAGATAAATTTTTGGCCTAGTTAAGGCTAGGTCGCTTTGCACAGGTAGATTAGTATTTTTTAGTGTATTTCTGTCCGTATTAACCCGCTCTCTCCATAGGCACCAGCTCATCCCCAACGATGGACATAACTTCAAGAGAGAAGATTGAAGATGATGACAATACAAAACATCCTCATGAAGAATGGAAGCTACATGCAGAATTAGGCCTGCGCACTAGGTTTTAGAATTGGACCACTATGGTCAGATATATTTTTGGCTTAGTTAAGGCTAGGTCGCATTGCACAGGTAGATTAGTATTTTTTAGTGTATTTCTGTCTGTATTAACCCCCTCTCTCCATAGCTCATCCCCGATCAGCTACCTGTGGCAGCTCATCCCCGATGGATGCAACTTCAAGGATGTGATTGAAGATGATGCCACCCATCCTCATGAAGTGTGGAAGCTTGAAGATGGATGTGCCTCTTTGGAATTGACAGCATCTGCCCATCATCTTTTATATCATCATAGGATTTATCCACATTTCTGTTACTTGCTGTCAGGTGCCTTCTCCTTCTGCTCTGCACTCTAACAAAGGTATTAACATGCACTGCTGGGACAATTATGCTTTTTATATGAACCCCTTATCTCGCCATCTCATCATAAATTGCTTTTTTACTAAAGGTTTCATGCAATAACTTTGAACAGATATCGATGAATTATTCTTTTAATATCTAGTAATCTCCATTGTGCTGCAATGATTAATTTTTATTTTTTATAATTGGCCTGCAATCTTATAATATTTTGTTATTTACCTGAATTTAATTCAGGTTTATGATATTGACATACCATGTATGTAGTTATTATCATTACAGACTTTGGTAAATTTAATTAATCTATCCAAAATATGTTCTCAAAACTTCTTGTTTTTGCTGTTGTTTTAAATTCATATTCATAACTCTACTTTAAGCTGTGGTTCTCATTTTTAAACAGACTTTGAAACCAATAAAATCAATATATATTTATTCATTAAAATTCTGTTGTGTTTTGCATTTTGGTAAGTAAATGTGTATTGTATTCTTGCAGAAACTAACAAGCATGAAGAGTTCAGATTTCCTCTAGTTGAATTTTTGAAAAATCCAAGGGATTTCCTTTATGCCTGAGGACTGCTACTCAAATTTGACTCCTGCTTAAATGGTTGCCTGGATGCTATTAATTACTTCCGTAAGTTCTTACATGAATGTGCATCCTATCATTCTTAGGCTTAAAGCCCAGAGGTGTTTTGGTTAATTTTTTTTTCATTTGGATAATAATTTGTCCTGTTATCGTTAACTGTGCCTTGATGTATGAGTTTTGGGGTTTTAAGTACAACATATTTTATCATCATGACAATTAGCTGTCAAAACAATTTCATTGGCATATTTTAAGAGGAAAGTTTAAAGTACTTGTTTACCATATCTCAAGGTAGTTTTTGTAAAAATTAATCTTTGACTGTCCGTTATATTTTCATCTATTATTTTCAAAATTCTCTGAATTATTCACATTCATGAGTATACTTTACAAATACGAGCATCTGAACTTTCTCGTGAATTTTGAGGTATAAATTATTGTCCTTATGACAAGCTTTAATTTATTTTCCAGGACTTCTCATTCGCCAATCCTGAGAATAAATATCCAGAAATCAGCAATGAATGTTGGGAATAACCTCTCCATGAAATGCGCTGACAGATGCTTGTTTCAGTATATTTGGCAGAAGTCAGGCTAATGAAGTGGTGAGTCTTTGCCCATTTTTTAATGAAAGCTATTGTTTAGAAATCCTTTGTTCCTCCTTGATTTTTTTATACATAATTTCAATATTGCTGATTTTTTCATTCTCATTTTCATTCTTTTTCTTAATAGTCATGTAAAGGCAGTCACTTATATGTGGATTCAATAACAGTCATCCATTTGATTTAACTTCACTTCAACTTAATATTTATGCCATCATATCATCTCAGATCTGGAGAGGTGGACATGACCTAATTTTCCTCACTCAACAGAATATTTTTTCTTCCATTAAATGACAACTAAAATATTACATCAATCAAATTCCATTGCCATTGGGCCTAACGTGTATGTCAGAAAAAGGTGAAGTTAAATACAATTATTTCTCAAGATTTTATAGATTTTTGCAACTGCTATAATCTCGGAGGAATTCATATTCCCTCAGCATTAGCAATGCCCTTCTCAGATGGCTGTAGTGCAGGGAGTGCCATTTTCCAACCATGACTATGCAGTTGGTCCAAATTACCTCTTCTTCACCCCCTCAATAGCCCCTAGCAAAACGTTTTTCTATTTTGGTGAATTTTCATTGCATTTTCAAAAGAATCTTTTCTCCTTAGTACATTTAGGGTTGAAATGTTCTTGAGAAATAGTTTCCTGTGATGTGTTAACATCCTCAACCATTTCAATTTTCACACAGTATTCCCTTATACAATCCAAAACAACTTACATTTGATTAAGTAATATTAAGTGTCCATAAGTTTAAATCACACTTTTATCTCTGAGGTGTTAGCTGCTGCTGCTTTTTACTGCTGGTTGAGTGGCATTCAATAAAATCGACTTTTTGAACATATGATTCATAGAGTTCTGACTTGTGGGTTGCAATAGTGTCCATATTTATTTAGTCACAATGACATATAATGTCTAATATTTCTTTGCGCAATAGCCTATGTGCTTCAAGACCTACATCGATCTCAATGGTTAATCTGGCAACACAATAGTTTCTTACAACTCCATGCTACTGCTCCTACAACATCAAAGCCAGTGGATTGAATACCCTCATCTTTTCCACAAGTTCAGTTTGATTCAACATATCTACCCTTCTAGTGGATATTTAGTGTTTTTCTACCCACCTCAATGATCTTGTCTAAAAAGCTCAGTATCCTCTCTGCCAGCGGCGTAGCTAGGAGGGGGCGGGGAGGGCGGTCCGCCTGGGTGTGCACTTTTAAGGGGGTGGCACTGTGGGGTCTGCAGATGGCTATTATACTATTAAATTTTTAATTCACTGAAGCATTCTTTCACTACACTGAGTTTTTTCTTAATGTTTTATTTGTCAAAACAGAGTAGAATTTGTGGCATGTCACTTGTATCATAAATCTTGTGATATTAAGCTTCATCAGTCATCACTTGGATCTATGATGATGATATCATTTGGACGATAAACTACGTTCACGCAATGAAGGAAGCATTCAATGTATAGTTCATATATTATTCATTCATTCCACTCTTTGTGTTGAGTGAGACTTGAAATGATAATGATGTGACATGGTTTAGGAGACATCTCTGTGTTTCTCTTTTATTACTCTTTATAATTTCGATGGGCACACTTGGCAACACTAGTATGTGTAGCTAAGGGTACCGCCCCCGCGAATGACCATGGCGGTGACTGTCGGGGTGGTTCAAAATCTAGATATTGATTTTGATGAAGTAATTCGTCAAGGTGTGTCAACCAAAGGACAAACTAGAAAACTGACTTGCGAGTGGTTTTTTTAAAACTCTGACTAATGGCGAAAAAATATTGAGATCTTGGATGGTGTACTCCCCTTCCAAGGAAGCTCTTTACTGCTTTTGATGCAAACTGTTTTCAGAAAGAATTAACTCAAAATTTAATTCTGAGGATGGATTCAACTTATGGAGGAAACTGAATCCTAGAATATCCAACCATGAGTCCAGTGTAGATCATGTTAGAAATTTCACACAATGGAAGAAATTGGAAGTTAGGATTGCTGGTGGAGAAACAATTGATAAAAAAGTACAAGAAATTGTTGAAAGCCAGGTAGAGAAGTGGAAGGCAATCCTTACAAGATTGCTTGTTATTATTAGATTCCTAGCTAAGCAGAATTTGGCTTTACAAGGCCATCGAGAAGGAGTCAATCATAAGAAAAACGAGTGTGATGTTGAACTTGAAGCAACAGAAAGTAGAGGAAATTTTTTAGAGCTAGCACATTTGTTGGCGAAGTATGATCCAGTGCTACGTGAACATCTTCTGAGAATCCAGCTGGGAAAAAAGTTAGCTACATCCTATTTGTCTCCTACTACTCAGAATGAGTTTATAGAAATATTGGGAGAAAACGTAAGAAGCAAAATCATCAATAATGTAAAAAAAGCCAAGTACTTTTCCATGATATTTGACAGCATTGCTGATATTTAACATAAGGATCAAAAAGTTTTATGCTATGTTGTGATGGAGATGAAGTGAAGGTTGTGGAATCATTTGTTGATTTCATTGAAACGAAGGGTAAAACTGCCAAGAATATTTCAACGATGATTTTAGAAAAATTAGAGAAAGACAATTGATATCCCAAATTGTAGAGGGCAAGCATACGATAACGCTGCGGTGATGGCTGGTCTGCATACTGGCGTTCAGAAACGAATCAAGGAAATTAATAAATAAGCAGAATTTGTCGCTTGTAAAAATCTCTCGCTGATTTTGGCAGGTGTTCATGCAGCTTCTGTTGGTGTGAATTCTGTTACCTTTTTTGGATGTGTGGAAAGTTTGTTTCTATTTTTTTCTTCATCAACACATCGCTGGGAAGTTCTAACTTCAGTCACTGATCAAAGTGTGAAGCGCATAATAGAAACTCGGTGGAGTGCGAGGGTAAAAGCTGTAAGTGTTGTAAAGAAACATTACTCAAAAATCTTATGTGCCCTAGAAATGTCAACTAGTGATGCAGAAAATATAACTACAAGGACAGAAGCTGGTGTTCTACTTGGAGCATTGCAATCAGTTTCCTTTTTGTGCTTTCTTGGCCTGTGGGGACCCATCCTTCTAGAAATTAACGAGACACAGACTTATCTCCAAACCAAAGGATTGAACATACAAAAATGTGATATAAAACTCGGGGCATTAAAAATATTTCTATCTGAAAACAGGGACAAGTTAGTGAATAATGGTCTTAACTACGCCAAAGAAATTTGCAACAATCTAGGAATAGTCATGGAGCGTCAGCGTCGACCCAAAAAGAAGAAACAAATGTTTGGTGAAGGATCACAGGACTCTGAATTGCCATATGACAGAGGAGTTCTCAAACTTTTCTGTAAGCCACAAACCGGAAGTACTATAAGCAAACAAAAAAAGTCTCATACGGCTGAGAAACCTGCAACAAATAGGCACTACAAATATAGGCACTAAACAATTGCCATACAGCAATCAGTGTACTACATGTGTTGTCAGATAATCACCAACAGCTGTGTACAGTTTTCTTCACCCTCAACTGCACTTGAAGACTTCGTCAACCATACATAGGTTCCCTAGTTTGTTAATTTTATTAATTACATAATGCGTTTATTAAATTATGCCTCACAACCACATTCATTTTAAAATAAGAACAACATATGAAATCAATATTCCCCTTCAGCTGCTACTAATAGTGTACCAATCTCTTTCAGAAACCCAAATAGATCTTCACCTTTTCTCTTTTTCCTTGCAGTCCAACACTCTTTTTCCTAACCTTTGACATATTCCTCCTATGTCAATCTTTTCCATCTCAGCATACCTATATGTAATCATAAGATTTTCAATTTCTGAAATTCACCAATTGGCACAAAGCTACCATTGAAATAACAATCATTCAACTGCCTTCATATGTCTCTTGTATGCATATAATTTTTTTTTGCATTTTTTGCATGTGTTTACATATGGTGGCACTGTAATATATTTATATCCTAACCATTACCTTTATTTTCAGGATCTCAGGCCTCTCCGGCATGTGGTGAAGGTTACCTAAGAAGTAATGGACCATATGCAAAGAAAAGAGAATACAATTATGTAACTTTTGATACAGCAATAGTCATGTTTAATCATGTTTGTATCATATTTACTCTGTTCATATAACAATTGACTCTCACCATTATGCAATATCTCTCCATGAAAACATCTATTTTAAACACCCCTGCCAACGATCACCACTTTTAGTTAGTTTTTTGATCATGCAAATAGCCTTTATCAAGCAGTGAATGAGGTGAAACAACTTGGGCAGGAATTTCAATTGGTAGAGTGTAGCCGCTAGTACATTTAGTTAGTCCGTAATATTCAAGTTAAGACATGGCAAAGTGCAGGTTACACTGAGAGTGAATGTGGGTTGGTGTGTTAATGTATGAATGAATGTGTGGTTGTAGTGAATGTAGTTGTATGGGTTGGTGTAGTCATAGCTATAGAAGGTGCACCTAACTAACCTGTATGAATGAAATGCTGAGTGTGTGAATGATGGTATTTTGTGTGCATGAGAAAATGTATACCTCGCCATGAAATACATCCTACTGAATCCAGGATTAGGTAGTGCTAGGCAGACCAGGTTGTCATGAACATTGAGTTCAACTGTAGGTAGGTTGGGGCTGTGATGTTAGGCTAGCAGGAAATAGGTGGCTGGCAGGGGGTACATATCCAATTACTTACACACTACTGCTACCACACACAATTTTTAAAGAACAAATACAACAAATAAAATGTTTTCTAAATATTTGGAGCATTAGTATGATGCAGAAACTATTTAAGTGATGGTAAATAATTCACTTAGACAGAGATGATTGATGTTGCTTGTAGTGGTGATAGAAGGGTTGGTCGGTTTTCCAAGGTTGTGGTTTGAACCCCTTCGGCGGAGACTCTCTCACCCTTCTATTGCTTTTTGTGGTGGTTATGTGGTTTTCTGCCATATCAAGAGATCATGCCATAATGCCTTTCAATATGTCAATTCTCTCAGACACTTAACTGGTATAAGTCTGATCACTGTATTTTAATTGTCTGATATTTATGGTGAGATGCAAGTGGTTTAGTTGGGAGTTGAACAGGCTTTCCCAGATTGTAGTATAAACCTCTTTAGCCTATCCTCCCTTATATATACTGTTCATGGAGTGATTTACCTTGGAAAATGTCAGTCTGTTTTATTGATTGGTAATTCAAAAAAAGGAGAATGTTTTTCGGCTGTCATGCCAAATCTGTATGAGAATGGTAATATGATTGTCAGGGTGGTCTGTGAAGGTTTTGCGGGTTTCCCTTCACTTTAGGCAAATGCCAGACCAATACCACTCCCGTGTAAATAAAGGTTGAACTATTAATAACTGGCTCGTCATTCAGTTTAACTCCTGAAAATTTGGAAGAGAATTAATTAGGAATGAAAGGTAGAAAGATGCTACACAACAAATAGTGCAAAACATTGTTTACATTTTTGGATAGTTGTGGGTTGAATTCAGAGTGAAAACTTTGATTCATAATATTTTTTTAAATAAAATTTCTAATCCTAATCCTGTTTTCACCAAATTATGAATACCAATTTTTTCACCTGTATTTAATATAAACACACTACAGACCATTGTATACTTATCTTTATGTGCTCATGTTTGTTTATGGATCCGTCAGTACTTCTAGGATTTTATTTAATCTCAGAGCTATTGCTTTAGCATTTCAGTTTTATAATAAAATTTTTACAAAAGTTAAAGTGAAAACGAGTCATTTATTAATTCTTGCCTTTAACCCTAGTGATGCCTGGTCTTGTGACCAGACATCGCTAGGATTGTCGGTCTGTGGTCACAGATTGACAATATTACCTTCCTTATGATGCAAGCAAAGTTTGAAATATTACAGCGCAAGCTCTTCTGTAGATTTCTATTATATGCTGCTCTTCATGTACACGAGCCAAAAAATAATTTTTTGCCAGCTCATTTCTACATATAGCAACATATGGTACAACAGAATGTGTGTCACTACTCTTGCCTTCAAATACTACTTTGTTATCAGAGTGGTTATGCCTGGTCTCATAGATCGAAATTATAATATGATATATTATAAGGAAATATTAGCATTTTGCAACTTGTTTGTGGAAACCTATTTCAAGTCGTTGTAGTAAGATGAAGAAGTCAATGTACATACAATGATTCAGTCATACATATGTGCATGAGAAAATGTAAAATAGGAAAAAACTCGTTCACTTGGCATACTTAATGAGGCCGGAATGTATATAATTTTTCGAGTTCGATTAGCCATAGACAAAAAAATGAGATTGGATTCCATCCCAGAATTTTAAAATTTCCGTCTACGAGTATTTCTGGGATAGGTACGACAAGGAATATTCGGCACTCCTTTTGAACGTTCAATCACCGTTTTTCGTCCGCGGAGTTTTTCCGTGATAAGTCCATCAGACGAGACGGTGATAATGGCTATGGATAATAGAAATCTTGTTTTTTTCTATAGTCCGTGATCATGGGTCTAATGGTAGAGGAGGTGGAAGGGTGCGTTCCGAATCACGCGTCCTTCCACTTCGCTTACATATTGAAATCGGAGGGCATGATGGGGGTACAATAGTGCACAAGCCAGTGACAGGAAATCTATGATCAACATTTTTTTTCGTAGTGTTCTGCGGGACATTTACGAACGGGAAGTCTGTATCACAGCGACCGCGAAAGTTTCGTATCGCCGGCGTTGTGACGGCAACCCTTACGATTGTGAACTAAGGCGTCGGAAAGTCAGCTCTTGTCGGTGAGTCACGTCTGAGAGGCGATGAGGCCCACTGCGGCGTAAGTTACGGGGGTATGGAAAATGCCGTTTTGCTTATCAGGGGAATTGGAGTCAGTATTTCCAGGTATCTCTGCGCGGAACCGAGCCGCGCCGCGCGATTGTAAAATCGAATTTACTTACGGCGTCGCTTAGATTTTTCCAATATGTTTGCTGAATAACGTCACAAGTATCTTTACTTAATACTGTTAAAAAGCATCTCGGTGCACAGATTTATCAAACAATAGATAATGATTACAATAAGTAAAATTTTGCCTAAAATAAGCGTCCACCAATTTGTGACGTAACAGCTACTAGTACATAAATATTGACAACAAGTTTTGAAACGTATGATAAATACCGGTAAAGAACCATGCTGGCAAATGGTAATATTTTTCAATTTCCATGAAAACCCTTCCATTACGACATCATTTGCGTAATTTTTTAGAGTGCTCGCAGAAAAATGAAAACTGGCGTTTTCTTGGAAATTTGGTTATGTTTGATCCTCCGTATCTAAGAAACGGCTGAGACCTTAGGCAAATGACTTACCATTATACGATCGACAATCATTTGAGGTTACTTGCGCTAAGTGTCAAGTCCAGTCAAATCTTTTCCTCAAAATAGTAATTTTGGATTTTGTCTGGCTTTTTTTGGACTACCGACCACTATACGGCGGCACTATCTGAGGCGCGCCACACATAGACCGTCAGCGGCGCACAGGTCTAACTAAATTTTACATCGTGCAGTTATTGAGTCTATACGATAGTTTATATGACCAACATTAAGAGAGACTCAATTATCGTTTATTTAGCGAGGCACTGAATTAGTGTAATTAAATCTACATACTAATTTGCGAGACGCCGCATGGACGTGTGACGGGGTATTATGACACCAGACGTGTAAAGATGTAAGGGATAAGGTTTTGGGAGGAGAAATAGAGACGTTTTTTATGAGTGTATTTAATGGAGCTGAATTTTTATTGTGATCGCTTATTGTGCGCGGGAAGAATGAGTTCATGTACTTAATTATATTAACATGTAAAACTTGGTAAAAATCCGTGAGCGAAACGATATTTCATTGGGCGCTGGACGGATGACGTTACTTGTTATACCTACTCTCAGTAGCCATTACTGTGTACTACTGCTCGCATGTGCCAAATATTGCGTTTTACAAAGTGTTTGGGGGCTATAGTTATAGTTCATGGATCAGGAAGGTCTCCTTAAGGCTGATTCGAACCCACCAAGACTCGTCCCCACCAGCACAGGAAATTTGGTATACGCATACACGGGTTATACGGAGTGTATACCGGTATGTAGTATACCGTAGCCAGGTCATATAGACAAGATATATGTATACCTTGTCTATACCGCATACATATACCGTAACCAAAGTCCATATACAACATATACAATTGCTTCCTCCTTGAAACAAAAAAGTGAAAAGGTCCCACTAAGGTTAAAAGGAAAAGATAAAGGGAGGGTCCTTTAGGCTCCGCGAGTGATTCTGAGAGGCTGCGTCCGCGGAAGTTATGAAGATGACAAAAATCGCAGGAAATAAATTTCTGCTTCCATCTGGCGTTTTTTATAATTTTGCTCTTTATTAATGTCTATACCCTGTTTCTCTTATGCCTGTAGTGCATAATCTACATCAACATACTACCCTGCGAGCCGCCGCATGGGCCTCTCTAGGGGCTCCCACCTTAATCTCTCTAAAAGTTGTGAGACACTATATGTACGCTTGTACCAGTTTTTAACGAAGCGCGTGGCTTTCCTTTGTATTTTATTATTCATTTTTTTGGTTAAATCTTTATGACCAGGATCCCAAATCCTCGTGGACTATTCGAGGTGTGGCCTAACCAGAGCGAAGTAGCATCTTCCTTTGACTTTTTCATCCTAGGACCTTCCTATTATACGCTTATCAAAACCTAGTTTTTTTAATGTGTCTCATAAAACAGTACTAGCCGTACGCCCAATATTTCTCGGGGCTCCAAGAGAAACTTCAGCTCCGAAAAGGGCTCCATGCATGAAAAAATTAAGGAACCGCTGCCCTAAGGGAGGCCCAAGAAACGTTAAATGAGAAGATATTTCCGGGAAAGCACGTAATTTTTCCTTGCTTTCTTCGATTGAACGACCTATTGGCTAACTAATGCAACCGAGAATTACTGATGTAAGGCATTTCCGGCATCGACGCTATCGCATTTTGTTCATAGCATCCACCAATACCGCGCTCTACCAGCTTTCAACTAATATGATGAGGGGTGCTGAATAACTATGGTAGAGGAATCCGAGGTCCTTATACCCCATGTTATGATATTTGTGCCCATGCCACCCATTCATTTGCATGCAGAATTTGACCCCGACAAAATTTTGATTCAAGATGGCGGATTACGTTGGACAAGAGCTTGTCATGACCTGGGTATAAGGACCTTGGAGTAATGAATGGTGTCCACTGCCATCTTCGATCAGCAGCGTAACAACGTTGTGGATTTAGGGGGGGGGGGACAAATATTTTGGGCGCCTCCCCTACCGTATGGAGCCCCAACAACTGCGTGGCGCCCCGCTCTCCCTTTGAAAACTATTTCAAGCTTTAAAACAATCCTTCAAAAATCCTGAAATTTGACATTATCTAACTCAGAATTAAGGCATTGTGATTTCAGTTTTCCTGTCCTGTTTCCGAGGCCTGTGGTGTTGTTGGTGATTCTTAACATATTGGTTTTTTTGAGGAGGGTTGTCAGCCCAACGCTAAACCGCCAAGCTGGAGGACCGGGGTATCCCTCTTTGTCTGACTCCTACCTCACGTTTCATAACTTTGCTATATTCGCAGAAAGTTTAGGAGAAGTGACAAGACTAAGCAAAATGTTTATGGAAGAAACGGCAAAAAATGGATTAAAGATTAATACAGAAACAAAATACATGCATTTCTCAAGAACTCCAAAGGAAAATATAGGTTCCCAACACATAAAGGGACGTGAAAATAAAAAAAGTAGATTATTTTAAATACTTAGGAGTAATTATATCAAATGACAGCAGAGAAGAACCAGAGATACAAAACAGATAAAATCTAGCCAGTAGATGCCTAAATGCATGCCACAGACTACTAGCTTAGAAATACCTGTCGCATAATACAAAAATTAGATTGTACAAAACAATAATACGTCCAGTATTTCTCTAAGGATCCGAAACATGGTTAGCGGGAGGAAAAATATGATAGTATTTGAAAACAAGATGTTACAAAAGATCTACGGGCTACAAATGAACAAGGAAGATGAAGAAGAAAGTACAATAAGAAAATAAGGGACCTTTACAAGAATACCGACATCATAAGTGAGATCAAATACAGAAGAATGAGATGGGCAGGACACTTGTTAAGGAAAGAGAATGTTTGTGTGATGAAGGAGGTTTTGAGAGGAAATCCAAAAGGAAGACGATCCCGGGGAAGACCTCGACAGAGATGGTGGAACACATAAAGATAGATTTGGAGAGGGTTGTAGCTGCGTAGGATGATCAAATGGACCGAAAGAGATGGAGGGGATATGTTGGTACGGCTAAATATCAAATTAGATATTAATGGCCCTGGGAGTAAGAGTAAGTAAGGTAAGTAAGATTCAGTTTCAGCTTGTAATTGAAGACCCTTGTTTTTGGGTTGTCTTATTTAAATTAGGGTACTTTATGCACTCTCTTTGACAAATTTTGGCTCAAAATTGTGAGTTCTTTCTGCACACTGCTCCTACATTTAACGGGGGAAATGTGACCACGCCCACACCCCCCACCGTGACACCACTGTCTATGATTGAAAGAAGTGGCAACAAGAAAGAAGAACAACCGTTATGACATACTGATCACGGGAAGGGGAATATGCAAGGGTGAAGTATAACCGGGCTGCTCGCGACACCAATGACATACGATCGCACCATAAGACAACGGGTCTCTTGGGGCGCAGTGTCCTAACAGGTCTCCGCTGGAGAGAACATGTGACATCCGAAACATCTCTCAAGCTCTCGCATTGACTCCAACAAAGATTTTTCTCAGAACTCCCGTCATCAGTGCCCTTCTCTATGAAAATACTTCTTTAGCAAGTGCTTTAAAAGTATTTACAAGCACTTTTTCCCCATTCTTGAGAAAATTTACTTCAGCTCCTTACAACAAATGAAAAATGGCACAAAGGAAGTGAACAGAATTCTCTCGCTGGAGTTTTTTTCGTTACATAGACGCGAAAAGTGACTACTATTTTCAGAATATGCGTGAAACCGGGAAATAATGAAAAATAAACAAGTTCTACTTTACCTCGGTTGCTTTTAGTGATTCAATCCAAACACGTCACTCACCGCTCCTATGGATAATGTGATTAAATGTTAGCATGATGGTAATGAAGGGGTACGTGCAGGACTCGATTGGCTTGACTTAAAAAACAGTGGCTCCAAAAATGAACATACAAATGTGCCCAATAAATCATTTTAAAAAATTAGAAAATAATTTTCATGGGAAAGATATAGAATAGCCATCAGCAGCAGTTGAAGGGCATCGCGGCAGACACGGCATCAGATGTCTTTCTCCCGCGGAATCCTTGAATTACAGAGTTTACGGTCGTTAAAGAGAAAAAAAACAGAACTACAAATGTTGGGATAGGAAAGAGTGACCGCAGAACGATTTTGAGTACAAGAAAGCATAATATACTGAGCTGAAGTAGGGAAAAGATAACATCGAATTACTGTAACTGAATAGGAAAGATAACAGGACACCATTACATACGGCAAAATTACTAGTAATCGACAGCTTAGTTAAGAAGAATCAACGTGAATAAGGCGAATAATAATGGAGAAACAGATATACTAATATTATTTACTCAGCTTTTGATACCAAATGAACTCAAAAAGTAGCCTATCGAGAGAAAAAATTCAAACCGGTGTAAATATGTCATTTTCTTTAGTAATCATCCCATGTCTTCTACATAGTCGATCACAACAGGATTAATTGTAATTCTTGTGATTTTTTAGAATTCATTTATTTTAGGTGGAAAAATTTTTATAATTTTATCACAAAAGTAAACAGATGTAATAAGAAAGAGCCAAAATATCATTTCCTTATGAGCTTACAATGAATGTATGAGAAATTGTGGAACAAAGAATCCTGCCCTACCCTACCCTGGTAGACAGTCGATTTTTGAAGAGCATTTTTATTAGATGTGAACGTAATAGAGAGAGTAATTCCAGACCAAAGAATGAAAATTTTGATCCACGCACGGTTAAATACAAGGGAACGAATTTATTATTAAGCAATAGCATTTACTTACAAAATAGATACAGGAACACACGGAAGGACGCTTCAATAACAATGTTCGACTAATAAACTGAACACGAGAAAGCCAAGACTGTAATTGTATAATAACCAAGAATACGATTAGATAGCCTCTTGGTAGCAATACAGAAAACCTAATAAAGAAGGCGAGACTAAGTGAATCACTAGGTGAAAGACGGGTGGTAATATAGGACGAAAGAGTTGAGGAAATATGGTGATAGCGCCGACAAGCACACGTGTGTTTGGAAAATGATGGAAGAAAGATCATTTCTATCAAGCTGCAGCATTTATGGAAGGAGTTATTCATAGGAAGGTACATTTAATTCAATCTCACACACGGCACCTGACAATTTAATTCGTAAAAGGAAATATAAGTGTTTTGTAGTTATGCAGTTGATCGGATGTAAAGGGGATGCTATCCATCCCCGCAATGTCGTTAGTCAAAATAAGTAAGTAATGTCACGTATTTATTTAAGTAGTGAAAAATTTTAGCACTAAAACTTGCCGAAGTCACTGAAGAGTAGAATAAGTCTCCAAAAATACCTATTGTATGATGAGCATATTTATTAGCTATCACTCATCTCAGCCCTAGGAGCCAACTCCAATGCCATTAGTAAATATGTTAAGTATTTTGATTTGACCAATAGTAATAATTCGCTCATAATTCGAAAATTGAGACGGAATGAAGCCTTTACTTTGAATGTAGTTGTGCATAGTTGTATTTACAAAAAATGAGCAGTGTACTTTTTGCATATATGCCAAAAATTAAGGCTGTAAATTGAAACTTAGGGAAGAATTCCACAGTTAAACTTAATTTAAAATGTGTGAGGTATTTCATGCGCCAGAATAGATAGCAACAATTTCATAAACTTTCACATCTAGAAAAACTGGTGTTACGTCACCGGCAAAAAAAATGAAATTCACCTTCAGTATCATGAGTAGCACTATTTTAGTTCACATAATTATCAACGGAGCCACAGGAAATTACATATATGCGTTTAATTCAAATAATTTCGAGGGTTTATCCTCAGTTTCTTTTTCAGTTCAACTTCCGATTTCAATGCTCGAAAAAAATTAGTACACAACCCTATAATGCTCCTAATATCAGATTTTTGCACAAATTACTCAAGAAAATGACAAATTGAATGTTTTTCATGCGTTTCAGCGATTTCCGCTTTACTAAATGGAATTCTAAGTCCAACTGGAGGAACAGTACTGAGAAAAGACTTATAATTTGAGAGAGGGCACTCTTTGTTTCTGTAACATTAAAAAGGAAAAAATAGAAGTACCATTATTTCAATCATTCGAAAAACCTGTTTAAAGATATCACTCCTACCAATATTTTAATTCAGAGTATATCTCAGAAAATGATAGAAGCTGGTGAGCAACTTTGGTAAGAACCAATATTAGCACACTATGGGTAGTGGAAGGCAGTACGTCATTGAAATACGAAGAAACTTTTTATAAACAAATAGTGAAAAATATGACTTGCTCGCTATTTGGTTTAATCGAGGAAGAGATATGTAGATCAATCGAATAAAGAACAAAAATTTAATGAATAATTGCGCTGCTACTTAAACTGCAAACGGCATCTAAACCACTTTTTCCCTGTGATTATTTTCTTGATACTTCTCCATGACGATTGTAAATAAGACCTATGCATGATTTTCTACTCAATTTAAACTTGACAGAGTTGATAACTGCTGAGGTATTAGCAGAAACCAAAGTTTCAAATGGTCTCTCACTTAGAGTGTTGCAGTCATTTTTGGTGTTCAAAGGATTCGATTGAAAGCGACTAGAATGATCAAAAGAAAATAAAAGTAAACACTGAATCGATAAGTAGTAATTATTAGTAAAACAAAAAGATTGCACGATTAATACTGTAAAAAATTAAATCGTTCAAAGGGAAAATTAAAGTTTTTTGAGGGTATTATGGCAATATGAGCATCTAAAACTGGATTTCTAACAGGGCCAGGAAAGCCTAATGTATTTATTGACGCTGAGTAAAACATAATGAAAAAGCAATTATTCAAAGCTACAGCAGTCTCCGTGGGAACAATGGGTGGTATGCGAATCTTATGTATAAATGCGTTCAAGCACCGATTTAAGGAAATATTCTATATCCATGGT